>QLTV01001996.1:1070616-1084558 GCA_003457575.1 Thermophis baileyi
TTAGATGGCTTGTTTGCTAGGTGGCGACAGGAACATCTGGCTGTCTGATGTCTATGGATGTTCTCTATTATCCAAGTCATGGTTGTCTGATCTTTCTTGTGTGTGCCGGAAGCTGAGAGGGGTTTCCTAACTTTCTGTGAACAGCATTGGTATATTTCTATACTGGTAGATCAGCACACATGTACAGAATCTTTCTTTCTGCTCCTTCCTTTATTTTTGTTGTGCTATGAGTTTCTTCTCTTGCCTGCTTTTGTCAAGGGAAGAGATGTGATGTTTACCTATCCGCAGGAAGATGTGCTTTTTCCCACAGGACCGTGAAACATTTTAATAGGCTAATTGGAGAGAGAGACTGTCTGTTATTCATGTACTTACATTACATATGAAATGCTTTCATGTTACATCATTCGTTCATTATTGGCACGATGCCATTGTTATGTAATCTACAGAAATGACATACAGTGGCACAAAATTACACAATTTGTGTCATATGCATGAAGACACGTTAAGCAAATGATGTAAATTCTCGCCAGAATTGGGCCTGTCGCATGTAGAGTCTATTCTGCTAAGATCGGCTAAATTGAATTTACCCTGCATTTTAAATCCATCCATGCCATGTGAAGTTGTATAATCCAGGACTCTGTAATAATCCTGTTTGTTTGTTCCATATCCTTTGGGGGAATATCCTTTTACTGCTCATGCTCAGGTTCTGAATAGATTGTATAATCCTGGCCAGGCTACATTGGTTCTGCTTTTTGTATATTTGAATTCCTAGGGCTTTGATTGGGGAGGGGCAAGGAAGAAGGGCATTTACTGTGGCATAATGTAGTAGCTGTTCTTGAAAATTTAAGAATGCTGCTCCCTGGGCATGTGCCTCCTTGGTTTTCCCCTCTGTCAAATGGGAATGCTGAAACATTCTTCCATGTCGTAAATGTTGTGGTGGTGCAGTGGTTGGAATGCAGTATTGCAGACTAACTCTGCCCACTGCCAGGAGTTTGATCCTGACTGGCTCAAGGTTGACTCAGCCTTCCATCCTTCCGAGGTCAGTAAAGTGAGGACCCAGATTGCTGGGGGCAATATGCTGACTCTGTAAACCGCTCGGAGAGTGATGTAAAGCACTATGAAGTGATATATAAGTCTAAGTACTATTGCCAGTGCTAGTGCTATTGCTGTCAGTAAAAAAAAATGGCATGGTAGGGAATATGCCCAGCATGATTGTTCTTTCTTCTCCTGCCATTTTTTCTTTTATATCAAGGTTGCCCATCCCTTCTCTCTCAAATTTGAGGCACATAATTCCTTGAAAACAAATAACCTAGTCCCCCTATATAGCAAGCATCTTCATGTATTAATTGTGTCCACCTATCTGACAGATTATTTTTTAAACAGGCCCCTTTTCAGCTCTTTGTTTTTCAAGTACTGTTATTGCTTAAATAACAGCAACTTGGGAATGGTGAGAGGGAAAGTAACTTGAAGTCTACTTTGCAAATAATGTTAAAAGGAGATGTCATCTTTTGCGTGAGAATCAGAAAGGCTCTGTGTCAAGAACCTTCATGAAAAGTTCAGGGATAAAAGATAGGGTAGCAGAGGGATGCAAGTAGTTGGGACCAGAATTTCCATTGCTAAACAAGGTGGTTGTTAAATGACTTGCACCTGAATTTACACCAATTTTTGCCAAAGTTATAAAGTAAATCATGCAATCATTAAGTGAATCCAGCTTTCCCCATTGACAGAAGCCGATTGAGAAGGTTGCAAATGGCAATCACATGATTTCAGGATGCTGCAACTGTTGGAAGTACCGTTGTCAAGCCCCTGAATTTTGATCATGTGAGTCTGGGGGTGCTGTGGGAAAACCAATCATAAATCACTTTTTTCAGTGCCATTGTAAGTCGAGGACTACCTATATTTCTATTATTGGTAGTGTATGATTGATTGTGGAATTGCTTTTTCAAAATACCATGAAACAGATACTTTCATGGGGAAGAATCTAATTTACTTAGCTAAATGAATTGAAGTGCTCTCATTATTAAATGTATCTACATCTGGAGTAGGAAAATATTGTTTGGTCTTCATCACAGTTATCTGTTACATTTTTAAGGTGTTACCAAATTGGCACTAGTGACCCAACAGATTAATGTGATTGCTTTATTCGTATTTTGGATGTACATGTTTACTGCATTAAAATAAAATCTTATTTTCTTTCTTAGCATTGGCAGTCGCAGGACAGTGAAGAATATGAAGCTGAAGGTAAGAGAAGATGATGCCAATTTCTTTTGAAATAAATGGAATAGAAAATGGACTGGGAGAAGGATTGTTTGATTTGGGAGCAGGGAGAAGAGGGAGTTTTTATTTATTTTCTACATTTAAAAATTGTTTAATTTTTCAGAGCTTCAAAATCGCTGTTACAGCCCCATTTATTTAGAATAGAATAGAATAGAATAGAATAGAATGCAGCTCAAGAGAACATAGAATAATAGAGTTGGAAGGGACCTCAGAGGTCTTCCAGTCCAACCCCCTGCTCAAACAGGAGACCCTATATCATTTCAGATAGGTGGCTGTCCAGTCTCTTCTTAAAAGCCTCCAGGGATGAAGCATCCACAACTTCTGGAGGCAAGATGTTCCACTGTTTAATTGTTATAACTGTCAGGAAAGTTCTCCTTAGTTCTAGGTTGCTTCTCTCCTTGATTAGTTTCCACCCATTGCTTCTTGTTCTGCCCTCAGGAGCTTTGGAGAATAGCTTCACTCCCTCTTCTTTGTGGCAGCCCCTGAGATATTGGAACACTGCTATTTATTTATTATTAACACTGCTATTTAACACATTACAATGCGGCCTTATAATTTATAATTTTTATAATTTATAATTTTAGAGAGAGTATAGTACAATTAATTGTAACAGAGTACAGATGCAACAATAAAGTAATTTTCTTGGTTCAGACATTGTCAAGTGCTTTTGAACAACATATTAAAGATACTGTCAGGCCCAAAACCAAATATGATACATGATGATTCTTCTAAGCTGAGTTCTTTATTGTTTCACACAAAATCTTGTAGACAGGGCACTCTAATGTCATATCTGCATCTACAATATACTGTGAACTATTAGGGAGGGGCTGTCTTCACCCTCTCTCTCACACACACAGAACATCCAGACTGAATTGCCTCTTACTCCTCTGGAATGCACCCCCTCCCTCCTGGAGATCCACCTCCTCACTATATTCCATCACAGATAACGTCTGTCTTCAAAGTATCCATACTGAGTAGAAGCCAGACTAGAATAGGTATATACCGGTAGTTCTGATCTGCATGTTATTTGGAAGATTTGGAACTGTCCAAGGTGGCCCATAGGAGCTGAGCAGATCCCAGCACACAATCAACTAAATTTTTAATAGAACATTCTAGATTAGGTCTGCAACAAGCAGTATTGGAAGAAGAGGAATAGAAGAAGAGGAAAATTGGAACAACAGAAAGCAATTTTAAACTATCTCAACCTGAGCTAGAAATGAAATTAAGGCAATGTCATAATGAAAAAACTTTGTATGAAACAGTTGTGTGATGCTGTTCATGCCACAGTTAGAAGGACATGACAGTTAAGTTAGAAGTTAACTTAAGGACAGTTAGAAGGACTTATGGTTAACCTACACCAAAAATGTTTTCTTTAAACTATATCTTTATTTTAATTGTTCAAGGAGTTTATTAGACATTATAGTGTTGACTCTCTATAATAAACAATGTAGGATGTGTAAATTATTTAAAATAAGCAGTAAGGAAAAGCAAGTCTTTATATTAGTATAACTAGAAAACATCAGGGAGAACATTGATAAGAGTTTACACTTTTTGAAAGATTCATTAATTTTATTTGTGTCTTTTCCTCTGTTTGCTTTTTCAAATGTATGGGGGAGTTTTTTCCTCTCCCAAATCAAGCTTTGTTGCTTTTTTTTTTTTTAGGCCAGTTGAGGTTCTGGAATCCTGATGACTTGAATACATCTCCAAATATCTTCCCCTCTCAGGATTGGATAGAAGAGAAGTTACATGAGGTTTGCAAGGATCTTGGAATTTCCCGAGATGGTCACTTGAACAGAAAGAAGCTTGTCTCCATTTGTGAGCAGTTTGGTTTGCAGAATATTGACACTCAGGTACCTAATGAGGGTTCTGCCCTGCTCTGCCCTGCCCTGCCCTGCCCTTCCCTGCCCCTGCCTTCCCCCCCCCGCCCCGCCCCTCCCCTGCCCTCCCCTCCCTGCCCTAGGGCTACCCTAGGTCAATATAACTGCTAGGAACTGTCATTCTTATTTTCTTAACTTTGCAAATTTAAACATAAATGTATTTTCATGGTTTGGGGAAAATATTCTGAAGTTTATAGGCTGCAGGCAGCCCCCTAAATAAATGTTATAGTTCTCCAGCACTTTGCTGAAATTTAGTAGCAAATCACCAGTGGCATGGATTCCATTGATTTTTGCAGAACATGAAATAAAGCAAGTCTTTTAAGCCTCCAATAGGCTCAATACAAATTCCCCATAGGGAATAATGAAATGACCATTCTCCCCTCCATCTCTTCAGGAACATCAAAATCTTTCCACCCCATGCCCTGCATCCTTCAGTTCAATGGTGAAATCCAATTTTTTTTTACTACCTGTTCTGTGGGCGTGGTGTGGTGTGGCTTGGTGGGCGTGGTGTGGCTTGGTGGGCGTGGCTTGGTGGGCGTGGCAGGGAAGGATACTGCAAAATCCCCATTCCCTCCCCACTCCTGGGGGAAGGATATTGCAAAATCTCCATTCCCACCCCACTCTGGAGCCAGCAAGAGGTGGTATTTGCCAGTTCTCTGAACTACTCAAAATTTCTGCTACCGGTTCTCCAGAACCTGTCAGAACCTGCTGGATTTCACCCCTGCTTCAGTTGACAAAATAATGTTAACATTATGATTTTGCTAACCCTGGAAGAAAAACAAAGACAAACAGTATCGCTACTGTCTATTTTATAATTTTATATACTTTTTATAAAATTATTTTATATACTTCTTTTTCAGAACTACAGGATTTGTAAAAATCCCATCTTTATATTACTTTGGCATGAGGTTTTTTTTGTTTTGTTTTGTTTTGTTTTGTTTTAAAAAGCTGGTCCTTCTTTGGGGTAGGAAGTTTGCCACAAAAGCAGAGAAAATGTATGGCTAATGTATGGCTATCCTATGCATTTGTGGAAATTTTTATTAAAGTTGAATTCTCATGTAAAAACAAAGTTACAGAGCCATTCTTTAAAATAACACAAGATCCAGGTCTACCTGTGCAACAATACCTCTATTCTCAGCTTAAATGTTCAGCATTTAGAACAAGTTTAAGACTGAGTTCAGTAAGCCTCAAAACAGGAAAAGTCTTTTTGGCTTCAACTTGACTCCCAATGAAATCATGGATGCATGTGTGCTGTTTCCTTGGCAACAGTATGGGTTTGTCATTGCCTTCTGGGATGCTTTGGGTGTCCCCAGTCTGCCCTACAGCCCTGGGATTCTCAGAGAGTTCCCCGTCTATAGTAAGTATTAACCAAGATCGACCTTACCTAAGCCCAGATGAAGTTAGCCAGATGCTGCCACCTGCTGTTCCCTAGTCTCATTTTTCTGGGTTTCAGACTGCATCAGTGAATTTCAGTTACACTGAATTTTCTGAATTATACTAGGATATTCCCCGCCCCCCAATGAGGCACTGCACATTTTTACTAATTTGAAACATTTGCTTCCTCTTAGATGCTGGAGGAAGTATTTCGCAACCTTGACCACAACAATGGTACAATGAGCATCGAAGACTTTTTCTACGGGCTCTTTAAAATTGGGAAGCCTCTCCCACCTTCTGCTTCCACTCCATACAGGCAGTTGAAACGGCATCTTTCTATGCAGGTAAGTACTTTCAATGTGCTTCCTCCATGCACGTCACTAAAATGTTCTGCTTTGCTCTCCAACCACGTTTAATTCAATCTAGGTCAGGGGTGTCAAACTGGCGGCCCGCAGACCAGATGCATCACGTGCAGGCCACACCCACCCCGGCTCCACAAAGGCAAAAAATGTTGCGATACATCATGTGACGTCACGTGATGCGATAGAGTTTGACACCTGTGATCTAGGTCAAGTTTTCCTGTGTTTTGTTTTGAAAATAGCACTTATAGCTAAACTATTAAAGGCAGAGAGGAAAATATTCTTGTCAAATATTTGTACTATCTTATTGCTTTTTGGCATCATGTTTTTTCTCTCGACTGAGCTTTCCTATTCCCAATTTTTCTTTCTTTTATTTGTCCCAAGAGTTTATTGGATATTTATGGATGCTGCTGTTTAATTGACTGTGGTTGGCCTGATCTATATATGCCATCTTCATCAGCAAAATTGTAAAGCTCATCTGAAAAATGAAAATTGAAACTCCTGTTTGGCCTTTATAAAACAAAAGAAAGTAGCAGTGGCTCAATCTTAAATATTATCCTGAGGCCTTGTTGCACACAAATATCATAGAATTATAGAGTTGTAAAGAGCCACAAGGATCATCAAGTTCACTATTTTTCAAATTTGGCAACTTTAAAATGTGGGGACTTGAACTGCTGGCTATGGATTTCTGGGAGTTGAAGTCCACATGTCTTATAGTTGCCAAGTTTGAAAAACACTGATCTAGTCCAACTCTCTAATGTACAGGAAGACCAGTTAAACTGTCCATGAGGGGTAGAAAGCCTCAAGAGGTGGAAAATCTAGATATGCTCAGGGGTTGCTTATTTGGATTTATTCTGAGAGAGCAAAACCATATATATAGCTTACTGAGACATGAGGCAGGGGTGAAATCCAGCAGGTTCTGACAGGTTCTAGAGAACCGGTAGCGGAAATTTTGAGTAGTTCGGAGAACCGGCAAATATCACCTCTGGCTGGCCCCAGAGTGGGATGGGAATGGAGATTTTGCAATATCCTTCCCCCAGGAGTGGGGAGGGAATGGGGATTTTGCAGTATCCTTCCCCTGCCACGCCCACCAAGCCACACCCACCAAGCCAAGCCACGCCCACCACGGCAAACCCACAGAACCGGTAGTAAAAAAAAATTTGGATTTCACCACTGTCGTGAGGCCTTTGGGTTATACCATTACAAATATGGAGGGTGAGGATGCTCAAATGAAAACACTTGCCTTCTTCTGGAAATCAAGCCCATCAAGAAGAAAGATTCCAAATTAATGTCCTGACATGATTGTTTTTTCCCCAGTGGACACAATTTACAGGGCTAGAGAAAAGCATATTTCTCTCTCTCTCTCTCTCTCTCCCCTCCCCCCCTCTCTCTTCTCCTCCCCCCAACCCACTTCCAGGCCTTTGATGAAAGTGGGAGACGTACCACCCCTCCCTCAGCAATGACAAGTACAATCAGCTTCCGTGTCTTTTCTAGCCTGGATGATGGGATGGGCTACGCTGCAGTGGAACAAATTCTTGATACTTGGCAAGAACAAGGCATAGAGAATAGCCAGGAGATCCTGAAGGTAATGTATTCCACGGTTACCCGGTTACTAATGCAATTTCAGAAATATATCTGAACTGCAGATTCAAAGTACTATTCAGAATCCACAAAGGATTTTAATGGGATGCCACACATTTCAATCTGGGGAGGATGCTCAGAGCGCTTTGTCAGGAAGCTTTCATCTCCCCCAACAATTACACACCCCAGGGCTTCCGAGTGAACTGGTGTGGTGCAGTTAAAATGTGGATTATTCAGGCCTTTGTGAGCAAAGGGAATTCCCCATTGCAGTCTAAGCTGCTCATCTCCTATGCAACTCCCAGCTGTTTCTGAACCTCTTTTAAACATTTCAGCCCAGCATGCAGTTGGATTGATGTTCAATCAGGGCTGCGAGCACCGCAGGATTTGATTGGTTATTCCCCTGTTTCTTGTTCCTCCCACCTGTGCAGGGAAGGCAACCCTCATTGGCTAGCCCCTGTGCCTGCCTTTTCTTTTTAGAGCAGTGTTCCTCAACCTCAGCCACTTTAAGATGCGTGGACTTCCAAGTCCAGAATTCCTCAGCCGGCATGCTGTCTAGGGGATTCTGGGAGTTGAAGTCCGCACATCTTAAAGTGGCTGAGGTTGAGAAGCACTGTTTAGAAATTATTCCTCCCCCATTAGTCTCCATGCCTTTGCTTTGGTAGGAGACAGCTTTCACAGATGTTTGCACATGGATGGCTTTCCCTTCCCTTGACACAAACAAAGGTTCTTCTGTTTTCGTTCCCCCCCCCCCACATATTGTACCATCAGTGCTCTGAGGCTTCAGTAATCAAAGCAAGGGGAACGGATTGTCTTTTCATTCCTTCTAGAGCAGCGGTTCTCAACCTGTGGGTTGCGACCCCTTTGGGGGTTGAATGACCTTTTCACAGGGGTCGCCGCGCACGCGCTAGCCCGCCATCTTGGTGCCACCGTCAGCAGGGGTGAAATGCTCCCAGTTCGGGCGTGCCTGCGGGTCGCCGGACAGCCGGTAGCGACAGAAGCGGGAGACTTCGCCCACCCACCCGGACGCCGCCATTTGGTTCTTTTACCCTCTGTGCATGCGCAGAACACTTTGCGCATGTGCAGAGGGTAAAAGAATCCAAATGGCGGCGTCCGGGCCGGTGGGCGAAGTCTCCCGCTTCCGTCGCTACCGGCTGTCCGGCGACCCACAGGCACGCCTGAACCGGGAGCATTTCACCCCTGGTGCCACGCCCCCTTTGTCACCTCATCACATTCAGGGAGGGGGTTGCAGGGGCCCCGCCCCCTTTGTCACCTCATCACAGGCGGGGAGGGGGCAGGGTGGGGGTCGCAGTGGCGGGGTGGGGGTCACGGGGGAGTCATGGCATTAGGAAGGTTGAGAACCACTGTTCTAGAGCAATGTTTTTCAAACTTGGCAACTTTAAAACGTGTGGACTTCCAACACCCAGAAGTCTGGGAGTGGAGGTCCACACATCTTAAAGTTGCCAAATTTGAAAAACATTTGGTTAGAAGGTGGAAAGCAACAGGACAACTTAATGGACCATCACTGTATCATCTGCAAAATAATTTTTAAAAGGTAACTCCTGACCAGCAGAGAGTTTTGGAGCCAGGACAAAAGGGCAACAATCAGCTGCTGGAGTGGAGGGGGTGTGCCAAGTGCTGTAGACAATCAGAGTTATTACTATATTGGAATAAAGCGCTAAAGACCATCTGCTTGGAAGGGCTTAAGATGACTTACATAATACTTTTAAAGTAGAGATACAAAATGCATGTGATGGGGAGGGGTGCCTTTGTCCAAGAGTAAAGCAGTGAGTGGTATGTTCTGGCAATGGGGCAAGCAGAAAGTATGGATCTTCCTCATCTGTCCATCTCCAGTCAGAGGTAAGTCTACCATTTTCAAGAGCAGCTATTATATATGCCTATAGTACTGTGAAGGCACAACAAGACGAAGCTGTGCCCAGAATCCACTAAGTATATATTTGGCTGCTGAGCTCTGCTTGTATGTGCAAAGGGAACATCCAGTCTGCAGAACAGATGATGTCCATGAAAACAAATTAGCCATGGCTTTTTTCATAATATTTATCCATTTGGTATCCACCCCAAAAGTTTGTCAAACTATGCCCTCGTTATGCAAAGAATCATTCTATTGGAACTGCTGAGATATATAGGCTGCACTGAGATCCTGAGCAAAACCCATCTATTATTTGTACTCTGTAGTTCCACTCATGTCTTCCTAAATATATTCCACATCAGAAATCAACAACTCTTGTAGTGGCATCCTGCATCTTATCCTTTGCTACCATCTTGACTTCTTCTAAAACAGAAGAGACAAAAGGGAAGGGAAGTCATTTTTAAAGGCACAATAGGCTGAAACATTTTTTCCTCTGGCATATGAGGGTTTTGTTTTGCTTTGGGGGTGGGTTGCATGCAAAAGAGAATTAGAAAGAAAGAGAAGAGAAGAACTTTGTATCATCTGATTCTTCTCCAGGGATAGATTGGGGGAGAAAGTTGAACCACATCTCCTACTCGGCTAGAATGAAATGAGAAAAATCAAAACTGACATGTGGGGTACTTGGTGCTCTCTGAGCTTGGTGATTTTCTTGCAGACATTTCCTAACCAAACTAGATAACATAATCAGACTTTATGATAATGAAATGTCTGCAAGAAAACCACCAAGCTCAGAGAGCACCAAGGATCCCACAGTTCAACCCTGAGCTACAAATATTCTCCTCTATCAAAGCTGACATGTTTATCCATCCTAAATTTCTTTCAGGCCTTAGATTTCAGTTTGGATGGAAAAATTAACCTGGCTGAACTGACTTTTGCCCTGGAAAATGAGCTTCTCATAGCAAAGAATGGGATATACCAAGCAGCACTGGCTGCTTTCAAAATGGAGATTCGGCATTTGATGTGAGTATCTTAACATAAATATGTATACAATGAGATGGAGATAGTAAATCAGCTTTAACAAAATCCTGAAATGTAAGGTGGTGGGGATTCCCCAAGGAGGACTTCACTTTGACAAAATTTAGTCAAAACACCTCTTCAAGTGCTAGATCAGAGTTGCCTTGCGGCTTTGGTCTGAATGCTAAGCGCAGAGGCCCATTTCTAGCTGGATGAAGTCTTTAGCTAGAGAGAATCTTTCTGCTTTGATTCAAGGCATAGCAATAGCATTTAGGCTTATATACTGCCCCCTAGCGCTTTATAGCACTCTCTGGGTGGTTCACAATGAAGATGTATTATTTGCATATTGCCCCCAACAATCTGGGTCTTCATTTTATTGACCTCGGAGAGATGGAAGGCTGAGTCAACCTTGAACCCCATCAGGATCAAACTCCAGACTGTGGGCAGAGTTTGCCTGCAATACTGCACTGAACCACTACACTACCTTGACTCGTTTGGCATTGCAACAAAGCAACTGATGAAAAGCCTAGAAAACTCTGTATAAGCCAAGGCTGACCAAGGCAGGAAGATAATAAGGAAACATCCCTTTACTTTCCAAACTGGGTTTGATTCCTAAAGATCAGTGAAATCCATAACTGTGTTTTATTGCCTTAAATGATTGTGGCAGGAGGGAATTAGCAGACTGTAGCCCCGGAGCTTCATGTTTTCCACTTTCTTGACACTCATAGACATATATTGGCTCAGGTGGCAATTTCTTATCCTTACACTGGGCTAGCCTGCTGGCTGCAGCATTTTGTTCAGGATCAAAGGAGTTTTTGGCAGGGGAAGGGAACTCTTTTAAATAGTAAACCCATTTGTAGCAGAAGCAAGACCTTCTTAACTTGCTGCTCTGTTTCTTAGCCATTCTGTTACCCCAGCAAATAAGCATATGTAGACTCATGCATATTCATTTCTCCCATCACTGTGAGTGCCAACCTACTTTGATTCTCTAGAGCTTGCTTTCTAGCATAACCTCACAGCCTGAAAGATTTCACTATTTGCCTAATAATGATTTATAAACTTCAGCAAGTTATTTTGCATCCGGGTAGACGTACTCACAGGAGTATGCTTGGAAATTGTCAAACTATTATCTTCTCTGTCTTGCTGGGAAGTTCAGCCAGCATTATCTGACAACCGAGGTTTATTTTTTAGAGAACGGGCTGATCTGGTTCTAAGGGAAAAGGACAAACTACGTCTGGATTTGGAGAAAGTGGAGAAAAGAGCATCACTAATGGCCACCGAAGTGGATGACCATCATGCTGCCATTGAACGCCAAAATGAATACAACCTAAGGTATGTTGCTTTTATTTCAGGACCCACAATCTCTGCTCATGGAATCACTGTGACTTAAGTGGCAGCTAGGTCTCTTGAAATAACAATTGACAAGGCTGGCCATAGGTTCAACTGAGCCATGAATGGGAAGTAGGTCTGTGGAGATACGGTACATAGGTTCAACTGAGCCACAGGCTGGGAAGTAGGTCTGTGGAGATACTTTACATCTTTAGCTTTTTGACATATTTCATAATATGTAGGGAGGCTAGACTAAGAACTGCAGGATGAGGCATCTTGAGATTCGTAACACCCTTGAAGGAAGGTAGGAAGACCATGTGCTGCATACAACCCCCAAATCCATTTTTACCACTTCTTATACCCCCAGGATCGAAATTAAATAATCATTGATTATTAGTGATGTAATTTTTCATATTTAAAAAAAAATCTTAAAATATATGCATGAAGTCTTCAAGTGACTTGCTTTCATTCCCATATTCAGTAACAAAGATGAAAAACAAATAATTATAATAAATGACAATACATAGCCATTTTACACACCGAAGAACAATAAAGACATTCAATGAAAACATATTAGAAAGGTCAGCCTCACAATTTACCAGCTTTCTGAAAGCATCAGGTTTTAATAGCTTTCCAAAATTGCAACTGGACTGGGACTAAGCAAATCTCAAGAAAAGCACGGCTGCAAAAAAGCAGGCAGAAACAGAGAAATATGACAATTTGCACCCATGAAAGAATATGGGTAGCCCTCAACTTACAACACTTCATTTAGTGACTGTTCGAAGTTACAACGGCAGTGTAAAAAGTGACTTACGACATTTTCACACTTAACGGCTGTTGAGGCATCCTCATGGTCCTGTGATCAAAAATGCAGACGCTTGGCAACTGACTCATATTTATGATGGTTGTAGCATCGCGGGGTCATGTGATTCCCATTTGCGACCTTCTGACAAGCAAAGACAATGGGGAAGTCAGATTCACTTAACAACCATGTTCCTCACTTAACAACTGCAGTGATTCACTTAACAAATGTGGCAAGAAAGGTCGTAATATCGGGCAAAATTCACATTAACAAATGTCTCACTTAGCAACAGAAATTTTGGCCTCAGCTGTGGTCATAAGTCAAGGGCTACCTGTATACAATTCTCAGTTCATCCAAATTTCCACATGCTGTCTTGGGGTGAACCAGGATTCTATAGTAGTTTCAAACATTTAAAAATTCAGATGTATCATTTCTCTTGGGAATGAGAACTTTGTTTTTAAATCCTCTCTGATGAAGATGCCCTGGGATTATTTTATGAGGCCATTTACATTATCAAGAAGATCCCAACGTGAATGACCATTTTACTGATAAATACCACTGAATCTATGAGATTTTGTTAGGTTGCTGCCAACCACTGATTTCCAACACTCAATCCCTGGCTTTTCTTAATCTGTATGCATAGCAAGCTGGATGAGGAGTACAAAGATCGTGTTGCAGCTCTCAAAACAGAGTTTCAGAAAGACTGCGAGCGGATACAGCAGCAGGCCAGCAAGCAACAAGCAGAATTGGAGCAGGAGATAGAGAAGATGAAAACCGAAGAGAATTATCTCCAGGACCGCCTTGCTCTGACACTGAAGGTAACGGCTGGCTTAAAACAGGAGGGCACAACTTATTTCCTACCACAGACCATGCTTGGCCTTTGAATGCTTGTAGGGAGCTTTATAGCAGGGGTTCCCAAACTTTTTCAGTCCACCGCCCCCCTTGGTGCTACAAACTCATCCTCAGTGCCCCCACCCCACCCCTTCAGGTGGGCGTGGCTTGGTGGTCAGGTGACTGGGTGGGCGTGGCCAATTTGTAAAATGTGGAGAAACTCACTTAACAACGCTCTTGCTTAGCAACCAAAATTTTGGGCTTAATTGTGGTCATAAGTCTGTCTTTCTTTCTTTCTTTCTTTCTTTTTCTTTCTTTTTCTTTCTTTCTTTCTGTCTTCCTTCCTTCCTTCCTACATCTTTTTTTCTTTTTCTTTCTCCTTCCTTCCTACCATCTTTCTTTCTTTGTCTGTCTTTCTTCCATCCCTTTCTTTTTCTTTCTTTTTCTTTCTTTCTTTCTGTCTTCCTTCCTTCCTTCCTACATCTTTTTTTCTTTTTCTTTCTTTCTTTCTTTCTTTCTTTCTTTCTTTCTTTCTTTCTTTCTCTCTTTCTTTCTTCTTTCTTTCTTTCTTTTTCTTTCTTTCTTTCTTTTTTTTCTTTTTCTTTCTTTCTTTCTTTCTGTCTTTTTTTCT
>QLTV01001996.1:1087307-1128597 GCA_003457575.1 Thermophis baileyi
TCCTTTCTTTCTTTCTTTCTTTCTTTCTTTCTTTCTTTCTTTCTTTCTTTCTTTCTTTCTTTCTTTCTTTCTTTCTTTCTTTCTTTCTTCATCTCTTTCTTTTCTTTCTTTCATTCTTTCTTTCTTTCTTTCTTTCTTTCTTTCTTTCTTTCTTTCTTTCTTTCTTTCGTTCTTTCTTTCTTTCTTTCTTTCTTTCTTTCTTTCTTTCTTTCACCTCCCTTCCCCGCCGCCCCAACATGCTTTCCTGCCTTCCACGTGGCCTCTTAGCGCCCCCCTAAGTCATCCCACCACCCCCCAGGGGGCGGTACCACCCACTTTGGGAACCACTGCTTTATAGTATTCCCATGTAAACATGGCCCGGCTAAAGAAAGAGGCAGGACCATGACAACAATTAAAATTAAAATAATCTAAATGCAATTCTTATTACTTCATGTTTATTAAATAACTTTGCCACACTCATATTTATTTGATAGATGCAACAGGCTCCCGAGCTCCGTTTTTGGCTGCCACGGCCTCCTGCAACCCTCTGCCAGTGAAAATGGAGCTCGAGAGGGCCGCGTGCATCCGTTTTCTGAGCTCCATTTTCACTGGCAGAGGGTTGCAGGAGGATGTGGCTGCCGAAAACGGAGCTCGGGAGCCTGTTTTTGCTGGCAGAGCGCTTGGGCCACCACAGGCGCCCACGACAGGAGTGACGTCGAGCTAGCCACGCCCACCCTGGCCACACCCACCCCGGCCCCCTGAAGTCAAACACAACCCTGATGCGGCCCTCAATGAAATCGAGTTTGACACCCCTGATTTAGAGGCTGTACATGCATCTCAGAGCTTAAAAGAAGTAACCCAGTTCCTTAAAAAGGATACCAGTGTAATATGAATGCCTGTCTCTCCATGTGGACGGCTTTTATTACATGCGCCTAATTTTTAATGTGCAAATCAATGGGCTGACATTTGGACTGATGTATTTTATTAAAAAGCTTGATGTAAGCTTTTTAAATTATGCAAAAAATAATTCTTCTGGGGGTTGAAGGAAAGGAGGCGGGATGGGAAAGATGAAGACCTTCTTCTAACATGATATTCCATGCGGCATCTGCAGATTCATTTGAATGCATAAACTGAAAGTTAATTTTAAGGCAGTTAATTAGATTTTAGAACAAGGCAAGGGGTTTATCCTTTAAATATTATAATGATCCTCCAGAGACCAAGCAAGAAATGAAGACGTACAGTACATTCCCTTAGATTTTCAAACTCCTCTGGACCTGAATAGCAGCCTTTTAATCTGCTATTGCCTAATCTGATCTAATGTCACTCAACCTAGTGCCCTTTGTGTTTATTAGAACTATAATTACCAGCATTTTCAGTACAGCTGCATGAAAAATCCAGACATTGTTAATAATATCAGGGTGAAGAAAACAAACTAGGAAAAACACAGTCACTTTATGTATTGTTTGGGAACCAAACTGGATACCTTTGAGACCCTCTGGATTTCTTTTTAGGAAAACAGTCGCTTAGAGCATGAGCTCCTGGAAACTGGGGAGAAGTTGGTGAAGTATGAAAGCATGATGAGCAAATTGCAGAATAATTGGGAAAACGTCTTAGCAGACAAGGTAAGATGCTATTGGTGATTAATTCAGCATACCAGGAAGTTGGCCTTTAGGGACAAGAAGAAAGCAAAACCCCAGAATATATTACAAATGTCCTTTGACTTTATGAAGAGTTAATAAAGGACTTTGGGTCTGGATGAATCTGGCACAAACAAAGCCAAAGGAAATGGTGCAGAGATTTTGAAATGTAAGCAGTAAGACTGATACAAGAAAAGTCCACTCAGCCATCTGAAATTCTGCAAAGATGTTTGGAACTATATTTTCAGACTTGCAGTTCAATCACTTCAAAGAACCAGTTCAACCCCTTTAGCAAGTGACTGCAAGAATAAGGACCGTATTCCTACCGTCACCCTTAATTATGGAGTGGTCATCCTAGAGAGGCACTTTTTCTTCAAGTCTTGATTTTCAGGAGCTTCATGATGTATTTTTTTGTAATCAGGTGGAGGGTAGTGTTTTGAATCCACAAATCACCATGTAAACTTTTTATTATACTGCCGCCTATAAATACACCATACTTTGGGGCACGGTGGGTGAGTTGTAGATTTTTCAGATTTGTTTGCCATTTTATTGCTTAATATGATTTAAAGCAGGGGTCTCCAACCTTGGCAACTTTAAGCCTGGTGGACTTCAACTCCCAGAATTCCCCAGTCAGCTTTGCTGGCTGGGGAATTCTGGGAGTTGAAGTCCTCCAGGCTTAAAGTTGTCAAGGTTGGAGACCCCTGATTTAAAGGATAATGTAAGAGCTAGTCCTAGCTTAATGACCGCTCATCCGGCGACTGCTTGAACATACCGTTGCTGAAGGAGTGGTACTTATAGCCATCTTCATACCTATGATGGGTGCAGTATCCCTATGGTCACATGACTGCAATCCGGTTGCTTGGCAACCAGCTCGCAGTTATGACGTTGCAGCATCCCAGAGTCATGTGATCATCATTTGCAACCTTCAGTGCTGGCTTCTGACAAGCAGAGTCGGTGGGGAAGCCCGCAGGAGGTTGCAAAAGGTGACCATCTCGCTTCACAATGTTGTGGGATTCATTGAATGACGGCAAGTGGAAGTACCGCAACTGCTGTCACTAAGTGGTGCAGTCACATGCCATTGTGCTTTATGACTGTGTTACTTAGCAATGGAAATTCTAGTTCCAATTACTTAACGTCGTTGAGTCAGGACTTATATGTATTATTTACTGAGGTTGTCTTTAATATGCCACCCAGAATCACAGAGTTTGAGATGGACAGCCATATAAGTGCATAACCAATTAAATACTACATATATCTATATACTATAGATATCCTGGTAGCAGCACTTGCCTTGCATAACTCCGGATTTGATCTCTGATATTTTTTCTAAAGCAGTATTCCTTAGCTGGGTGCCCTCCCTCTATTCAGTGCACCGGATTTCCTTTCAAATCCAATAATAAAGCTTCATTCCCTCGACCATCACCTAACTGCTGTACCAGTGAGGAAAACAGGCTGTTTAAAGGCGGGGGAAAGATGACCATGTGTTCTTCGGTTCTAGTTTGGAGACCTCGATCCTGGCAGTGCGGAGTTCTTCCTTCAGGAGGAGCGGCTGAGTCAGATGAAGAAGAAATACGAGCAGCAGTGCAGGGTAAGAATAAAATTTCAACTGGAAGACAATAAGGTTTTCCCAAGGCCTATGCCTAGAGACTCCAGTGAACCACTTTTCTTGGGGACGTCATGTGCCCACATAAAGAGAGTTGCGAAATCATTTTATCAAAGTGAGTAGATTTACAAAATTAAC
The DNA here is from genome assembly GCA_003457575.1 of Thermophis baileyi. Lineage (NCBI taxonomy): Eukaryota > Metazoa > Chordata > Lepidosauria > Squamata > Dipsadidae > Thermophis > Thermophis baileyi. Next base: position 1,090,665 of record QLTV01001996.1, read on the forward strand.
AAGATTAAGTCCCATCACGTGTTCCAGATGTGAACTGGCCAGATGACTATGCAAGCCTCGGAGCTTCGTTTCTTACACCCACCCCACCATCTACAGAGAAGAGGACTGACCTACTTCCCAAATGACAACACATAGCCAATCTTGCTTGAGACCCCCAAAAACTAAAGAGTCAGACCTAGTTAGGATTTTAATGGCAGCCTCCCATGAATGCCCAGGGTTTTAGGATAGAGGAATTGAAGAAACAGCCTAAAAGAAGGCAATAAAGAACTGTTTCCATACTGTTACCAGGAAAACTCTATGGACATGGACTAAGCATCACGAGAGTCAGTTTGGTTCAATCTTTAGACCATTCAAATAATGTCATAGAACTTGTCTATGGAGATTCTCAGTCATCCAGGTCATGGTTGTCCCAAAGGTGCTTTTTCAAGAGGCAACTGGACTTTTTTGTTTTTCTTTGAAGACGTTTCACTTCTCATCCAAGAAGCTTCTTCATTTCTGACTGGATGGTGGGGAATGGAAGGGTTTATATTCCTTGCAGATGACCAGCTGCCTGCAAGGAATATAAATCCTTCCATTCCCCACATTCCAGCCTCTAAAATATCTTCTTTCCAGAGTTGCATTTACTCTACCCTCTCATTATTTAAGCAATATATAAAAGGTCTCTCTTTCACTTGGTGCTTCAACAGTTGTATTTTAATATTGATTGTTATTTTAATATGTACTTAGATTTTACCTTTTGTAAAAAGGTGAGATATAAAGAAATACATAAATACCTCTGAAGTCATTAGCCATCCAAGGACAGAAGGTTCTTCATCCTAACCTGAAACTTAGCCAGGAGTTTTTCCAAAACTGCTCATTTTATGTTGATCTCAAGACACGTCACTACCCAGACAGCTATACACTGTAGCTGAAGATATGGCTCTAATGCTTAGTGCCCAAATTGCTCTATTTCAGAGCAACTAAGATGATCAAAGGCCTGGAGACTAAAGCATATGAAGACCAACTGGAGGTTTTGGGTCTGGCTAGTCTAAAGAAAAGAATAATTAAGGGTGACATGATAGCAGTATTTCAGTATTTGAGAGGCTGCCACAAAGAAGAGGGGGTCAAATTATTCTCCAAAGCACCGGAGGGCAGGACAAGAAACAATGGTTGGAAACTAACCAAAGAGAGAAGCAACCTGGAATTAAGGAGAAACTTCCTAACAGTGAGGACAATTAACCAGTGGAACAACTTGCCTTCAGAAGTTGTGGGCGCTCCATCACTGGAGGTTTTTAAGAAGAGACTGGATAGCCACTTGTCTGAGATGGTATAGGTTCTCCTGCTTGAGCAGGGGGGTGACTAGAAGACCACCAAGGTCCAGGGTTAGGTTCCGGTTTTCATCGCTGCTGGTTTGCTCAGTGGTGTGCCACGCGGGCAGGTGCGCGCTTTGCGCATGCGCAGTGCTAAAACAAAGCTTCTGTGCATGCGCAGAAGCAAAAAACAAGATGGTGGCACCTATGGTGCCGCCAAAAGAACCGGCTCGGGGGCGTGGCCAGGCTGCCGTTAACTGCCAGTTCGGAGAACCAGTCCCTATTTTTACTACCGGTTCTATAGTACCGGTCCGAACCGGCAGGAACCCACTTCTGCCAAGGTCCCTTCCAGCTTCTGTTCTGTTCTGTTCTGTTCTACTCAAGCCAGGGTTCAGTTCCAGCCTCTCATGCAAATACATGTGGATTTGCTGCTGTTCAGTTCTCCCAGGTCATAAGAATATTGCTGTTCCAGTTGATTGTTTGGCTGGGTTGCTCCTGATGAGATTGCATCTGGTTTTCAGGAACTTCAAGATCACATAGATGAGCTTCAGTCTCAGCTGGAAGAGTATCAGATACAAGGCAGAATTATCCGACCTTCACTGCCAAGCTCTCTCTATGAGGAACTAAACGACGGCGGAATGCAAGGTAGTCAAGGTACAATATGTCCTACCTACTATATATTATGGGGGAGTTAGCACTATTTTGGGGCCAATTGAGTCGTCTTTCCAGGTTTTATATAGCCAATATTGCAAGAATGTACCAACACTTCAGGGAAAAGCTAAAGCAAGTGAGCAAATCTCTAAAAGTGTGAGTCTGGGGAGGTCACGGCAGTATATGCAAAAGAAGTTGGATCTAAGGATTAAGCAGATTAAGCTAACAAGGCTGCCAAGTGCCTCTGGTGCTGCTGAGGGCAGCCTTCTAATACTTTGTAATGTTTTAATATTTACGTCAATATGATCCATCATTGGCTAGTTGTCCAAAAGACTTTCATTTCTTTTTTGCTACCCTGTATTTTAGAGCCTGCTTCTGAAGACTGCAGCCGTCTAAACTTGAGCATAGAAGCTGAAATAATTATTGAACAACTAAAGGATCAGCTGCACCAGGATATCTACAACTTGCAGCAGGAGCTTGAAAACACAGTAAGTTGTCCCCACTTTAGCATGAAGCTGAAGTGCTTGCATCAGAGATTGTTATTACATTTGCCCAGGATATGTTTTTATTTAATTAAAATCTGCTGTTTTCATAATCTTTAGTTTTCTCTTGGACAATTACATTTTTTGGCTTTCTGGAGCTTCTGGTTGATTAGTGGTGAGCTAAGGAGTATCCAAATGAGTGAAAAGAACTGCAGCTAACACTGGACCAGTGAATAGACATAACTTCTCCAAATAAGGACAAAATGGGAGATAGGAATGGCAATAGCACTTAGACTTATATACCGCTTCACAGTGCTTTACAGCCATCTCTAAGTGGTTTACAGAGTCAGCATATTGCTCCCAACAGTCTGGGTCCTCATTTTACCGACCTCGGAAGGATGGAAGGCTGAGTCAGCCTTGAGCGGGTGAGACTCAAACTGCCAAACTGCTGGCAGCTGGCAGTCAGCAGAAGTAGCCTGCTGTACTGCATTCTAACCACTGTGCCACCACGGCTCACTTGTGCTCTGGATTGCTGCCACTCATAAAGAGACTACAGGACAGTGGTTTGAGGACCAGGAGATAAAGGGAAACATCATGTTCTCAACTCCGACACTGAGTTTGCTAATTCATTTTTAATCATTTTCTGAAATTGCCTATTCAACTACCTTAAGGACACTAGAGATTTTCAAAACAGCAAGTTTGAGAAGAAACCTGGTGAGTTTACCTTCATTTTTAAATAAAAGAAAAAAATAATCAGCTGAAGAACTTACAAATTTGGAAGTATTCCCAAACAGCTAAATTCAAAACTGATTTAAGTGAGTTGTAAAATAATTAAAGGGCCAGACAAACTTGGAATAATGGAAAATTAGGACTTTTGCTACAAGATTTTGGAAATAATTGTAGAAATGAACAGCACATTTGTGGGAACCAACTTGTTTAGTCTATCTTAAGTCAAAACAGCAACATCAGACTTTTATGATTTTGGAAACTGAACACTAGAGGGGACTAAAGATTCCAGGCAGAAAAGGGGGGGAAATGAAAAAGTGTCTTTCGTCAGCACTAGAACTTGAAAAATGATAGAAAATGCTTTGATATTTGAAATGCTTCAGCAGGTTTTTGAAGAGTGGGGTAAAAAAATAGAAGCCTCAATCTCAGCAATGATGTATACATCTATGACTAGATTATGCCCTAAAGATATTAAGAAAGAAATTACTGATGTGAAAGAAAAATTGTGGAAGATTTACAAGATAAAGAGATGAAAGAAAGTTTGCCTGATGTAGAAATATCAGAATAGAAAACAAATTGCAGAAGTACTAGAAAATAAAAAAAAATGGACTAGAAAACAACTAAAGTGGAAGTACAAATGACAAACCAATAAATTGACCTGGATAAGAATGTTTATGTCTTGAAGAAATCTTCAAAATGGGAAAAAGAAAAATGGAAGAGAGATCAAATCCTACAATAGCATCTCAATGAACTAAAGATTAAGATTGTTAAAAGCAGAAGTTAGGACAAAGTTAGATTGTTTGACCAAGGTTAAAATAAGACATGTTCGTATAAATTTGGCATCCTTTATATACTTTTTGCTAACACTAGGACTGAAATGTTAATGATTTATGGTTTTGTATATGGGTTATGGGACAAAGTAATGTAATGTTGTGGGGGTGAGATATTATTAAGTTTGTGCTTGTAATGAAGATCAGAAGCTTCAGAGAACTGATGATGGTTTCATGGATCTCCAGATAAGGCTGTCCTTTGCAGATCTCTAAATTAAGCTTAAGAGTCATGGTGGCACAGTGATTAGAATGCAGTATTACAGGCTAATTCTGCTAACTGCTAGCAGTTCGATTCTCACCAGCTCAAGGTTGGCTCAGCCTTCCATCCTTCCGAGGTCAGTAAAATGAGGACCCAGATTGTTGGGAGCAATATGCTGACTCTGTAAACCACTTAGAGTGCTGTAAAACACTATGAAGCAGTATATAAGTCTAAGTGCTATTGCTGTTGCTATTAGGAGACTCAGCAGCATAAAACTTATTATTGAAGACAGGATGTTCATAAAGTAGCTCTTGGGAGGCAAAAGTATAGAGTACTTATTTCCTTCCCTCTCGGGCATCTTTGTCCCTGATGGACACAATCACCACAGAAGGAAACACTGTATAGAACAATTACAAAGGCTTATTGAATGAAAGTTTGAACAGAGTTATCTCCTTAATAGATTTTCCAGTTTGAGCACAGCTAATTAGAGATACACACCGATCAGTATGATTTTCCCAACTAAAATAAGAGGTTAGCTAAATTACAAATCAATAGTTACAAACAATTGACATGTAGCTCCTTGATTCCAGAAAGATTTTCCAAGAAAAATAATGAGAGAAGTAGCAGGCAAAATGCACCAAGCAAAATAGTATGCTATAGAATGGAAATGCTTTGCAACCACCGCATTCTTCTTACAGAGCTCCTTTTTGTCACCGATTTTATACCTAAATGCTTTGGACTCTGACAAACTAGTTTTCATCAGCCTTGTCATGAACTATTGTTACAATTTAGAAAACAATTGGGGGGGGGGGGCTCTGTCAAGTCTTGATTGTGGAAGTTCTTGTCTGAATCTTGGTACTTTTATCCAACATCTTTGATGTTCTCCTGATAGTTGGCACATTATTGTTCTAACATCCTGTTATATATCTATGCACCTATGCATTCAGATGGACTGTATGAGTTTTATAAGACTATATAATCATCCTAATACCGTAGTTCATTGTCCATCATGGTCACTAGCAGAGGTCAATGCTGGGCAAGCCTACAAAGGGGTTTTATTCTGTTCATGCCAAGGATTGTCTCTGGTTCCCTGGGTTTCTGTATCTCCAAGTATTCTTCTAATGGTAGCTGGCCTAAGAATTGGTTTATATAGTTTGTTGCATTAGCAGCTTCCAAGCAGCAATTGAAAATTTGTGAGCCTTTTATAAAAGTTCTGCTGGCTGGACATATTGAGAACTATACTCCTACACACCTGGAAGGTATCAGGTTGGGAAAGTCTGCCTTCTTCCAGGTTGGGGAAATCTGCCCTCTTTTTAACAGATTTTAAAAGGTTATGAGTGGTGGAGGTCATGTTCATTTTCAGTTATATCTGCTATTGAACCAAACTGTCTGGAATTGTTTATGCTTCTACTGAGTTATGCGGAAACGCTAATCATAATCTTTCCCTTCACTTAGGTATGCCATTATGAAAAGCAGCTTGAGGAGACCAAGACCAACTATGAGGAGGGACAAGAGAACCTCCAGGAGAAGTACTGTCAGGAGAGACAAGTGTTAGAAGAACAAATTGGGTGTCTGCAAGTCCAGATTTCCGAGCTTCAGGGACAACTGGCAAGCTTGAGGCAGGCCAACTCCCAGCAGAATGTTGAAGGGAACAGTCTCCAGATATGCATGGATGAGAAGGCTAGCCTTATAGAATGCCTGAAGATCGATCATGAGCAGGAGCTCCAAGCCAGACTGAAAGAGGCAGAAGAAAACTTTAGTCATGAGAAGGAAGAGTTGATTCAGTCTAAAGCCTGGTTGGAAGAAAGATTGAGAACTTTAGCACAGGCCATCCAAGAAGAAAAAATGGAGCTAGAAAATGGGTTCCTTGAGAAGTTGCAAAGATTGATGGAGAAGCATGCCCTGGAGATGGAGCAGCTACAACAAGAGCTACTAAGAGAGCATCAGCGAGAGCTCCAGGAACAAAAGTGAGTAACTTTTTTTTACAACAGCATAGAATTTACCTTAAATTTACCTTGAATTTACCATTTTATCTTAGGAACCCTGACAACTGCAGTTCTTGGGTAAGCATTGGATAGCTTAAGATCTCTAATGGAAGCTAAATCATGTCCTTGCTAATGAGTGAAATGCAGAATCTTTTGGAAGATTTCTGAGTTAGGATTTAGGAAAATCCAGTAGGGGAAAGTAAGAAAAACCGTAATTGTATTTGTATCTGATAAATTATTTTTATTTATTTATTTTATTTATCAAATTTTACAACTGCCCATCTCCTTCGCAGAGTGGCTCTGGCCAGTGCACAAATAAAATATCAAAACATAAAAAATCAGTATAATTATCTTTCAAGAGTGTATAATTGTATCTACATTAGTTACATTGATCTGGTTGCTTTGTATATTGTGGGGGTGCATTGAATTGTATATACATCTACATATATATTGAATGGTGATAAAGTATATTTTAAACAGTTTATTCAATATATCATTATAACAAATCACTATTTTTGCACTACCGTAGTTTTGAAGTGTGTTTCCTGTCTTGAGCAATAAAATTTTTGTTTGTTTTTAAATGGGCCATTTCCACCTCCAAAAACAAGCTTTGAATCTAAACCTATACAGCCCTGCAATGATGACATGATCTTAGTGAGATACCTTTTATTGCAGGGGTGAAATGCTCCCAGTTCGCTCTTACCTGTCAGTCGCCAAGGTAGCGCGAGGCACCGCCCACCCGCCCAGACGCCGCCATTTGGGTTCTTTTACCCTCTGCGAATGCACAGAACGCTTCGCGCATGCGCAGAGGGTATAAGAACCCAAATGGCGGCGTCTGGGCGGCGTCCAGGCGGGTGGGCAGGGCCTCGTGCTACCTTGGCGACCGGCTCTACAGCGACCGACAGGTACGAGCGAACCCATGCGCAGAGAGTAAAAGAACCCAAATGGCGGTGTCCGGGTGGCGTCCAGGCGGGTGGGCGGCGCCTCGCGCTACCTTGGCGACCGGCTCTACGGCGACCGACAGGTAAGAGCGAACCGAGAGCATTTCACCCCTGTTTTATTGTTCCAGCTTCTACTGACAAAATTGGTTGTGAACAATTGAATGACATTTTCCATCTGTGTGAAAGGATCTGTAGATTCCCATCACGTGCAGCATATATTAATATTTTAAAGGGACCACTAGTTTCTTTTAAATACTACTAATTATCCATTAATATTTTATCCAAGACTGAGAACCATACTCACATCAATATCCCTTGCTTGGACATTATTACTGTTACAGTTATTACAACTAGTACAATATTCTAGTCACTGTCAAATATTAGATATTAGCTCAGAAGGCAGAACTTCTTAATCAAATAGGTTTTGAGACTGGCTATATACACATGAAGGTATTATAGATACATCAAATGTGCTCTCAATGCTTTAAAACAGGCCGATATTATTATTATTAGATGCCAGAGCAACTAAGAAAATAAGTCTTGACTTATGGTAGTGGTACAATACTGCTTTGTTTGATCATGGACCTCGGATGTTGGTGCCTCTGTTCAGTTTGATCTGCGTAAATACAGTATCTCATGTACTGTATACACTAATTGTTTGCTCTGCCCTATAAAGGGCAAAAATCCCCAAGCAAGGGTGAATGGATCCAAATGATGATATTTGACAATATCTGTCAAGCCTTTGATACCTCTAAATCTGTATCACACCCCCAGCATCCACCTTCTTTTCTTTGCAGAATGAATGGAAAGTCCTAAGGCAGCAGGCCTTTGACCTGGGAGTTTAGCCCTGTTTTCTCGAGATTATAGTATTTCCTCCGGTCTCGTTGCCTGCATTGATAACTGAATGGGGGCAAGTGAACCTTAACTGTGAACGGGGTTAATAAGCCTTACAGTACAATACATGAGGTCTCGGTTTTGGGATGCTTGACTTGGAGGGTCTTATAGATCATAGCCTATAGGAGACTCGAGGTCTCTGGTGCAATAGACTGAAATTCAGGACCAGTGACATCATAGGGCCTGAAATCGCTTACAGCAAGCAAAGAAGCCTTTTGTGGCCAGAGGCCACAATTAACCTACTCTATCCTATAATTAACCTTATAGTCATCTTATATGTAGACACTTGCAAAGGGGCTGCCTTTGAAGAATTCTTGGCAGCTGCAACTGGGCCAGAATACAACATCCTTGGCAGTTATAAGCACACCTTGGTATAATTCCAGGTACAATTCAAGGGGTTGGCTATGTTCTATAAAACACTTCATGGCATAGGGCCTGACTGAAGAACCACCTTTCTCCTATTGCTTCTGCCTGACTGGTAAAATCTGCCAAAGGAGCCATGCTCCAAGGGTCCATCCTTAAAACCCATTCCATGTGATGTGACTTCGGCAGCATACCTTCTCTGTTGCGGCACCTACCCTCTGGATCCTATCTGAAAATTGAATTGCTGCAATCTTGCTGTCCTTCAACAAGCCTTAAAAACCTGGATCTAATCAAGCACTTAATTAGGAGCATGTGCCTTGGGGAATTTTTACTCATTGTTTGTTATTTTAGTCCCTAATTCATTGCTTTGTATTATTTTTATATTGTATTGAATGTGGATCTTTTGTATGCCACCCATAATTATTTTCAGGCGGGTTGGCCATTAATGTCAGCAAAGAATGAATAAAGAAATAAACTGTACAGACAATTTTGGCAATTGGATGGGACTCTTGGTCTTACACATATTTGCGGCTTTAGGAAGCTCATCCTTGGTTTCTAGCATCTCTTGCTTCTGGTTTTACTGGTCCAATAAATCTGGCTAGCTCTTTTTGTGAGTCACAAATTGAGTATGGACTTCAGCAATTCTAAACATCAGTAATATATAAATATGAATAAACCTAAGAAGACAAAAATCTTTTTTCTTTTTGGATTGTGTTCAGGCTATTTAGGAGATCATTGTACTCTAAGCTGATAATCTGTTCATTCAAAAAGTATTTTACCCTTTAGATGATAATTTATTAGGAGCCTAGGTGGCGCAGTGGTTAGAGTGCAGCACTGCAGGCTACTTCAGCTGACTGCTAGCTGCAGTTCGGCGGTTCAAATCTCACCGGCTCAAGGTTGACTCAGCCTTCCATCCTTCCGAGGTGGGTAAAATGAGGACCCAGATTGTTGGGGGCAATATGCTGACTCTGTGAACCGCTTAGAGAGGGCTGTAAAGCACTATGAAGCGGTATATAAGTCTAAGTGCTATTGCTATTGCTATTATATTAAATAGAGTATCCTGTATTAAGAAAATCTGTAGTTATTTTGCTAGGTCATTATTCTTAACTTAATAGGCTGTAACCTGATTGAACATGAGCCCCTTTTTAAAAGGAAAAAGAAAAATAAGCAGGGAACAGGAATTAATCAGACTAGGATTAAAAATAAAAAATACCAGGCTAAAAATTACAGATGGCCATTGTTGCAATTTGCGGCTAAAACTGCATTCCACGTCTAAGACAACTAAAAACTAGTACAGTAGGTGGTCTACAATCCTTTGTCCCTGAATGTGTAGAGATTTCAGTAATGTGTTGTGTTGACCACATTTAGGATAAAAATGGAAAATGAGTATAATGGAAGAATATTTCAGAGAGAGGAATGGTTCACCGCTGAACAACAAACACTTGCAAGGAAGTATGAGGAAACCATAAACAAACTTGAGGAGCAGCATCAACAAGAATTGCTTAAGCTCTCCAGGCTGCAGTTAGATGAGAAATCCCAATGGGAATCTGCAAAAAATGAAATTCTCCAGGAAGGCATTGAGGTCCAAGCAAAATGGAAAGAAAAGCTGGAGAAAGAGAAAGCAATCTCTTCATTACTGGAACAAGACAAGAAACTTCTAGAGACAAATTACAAGGAGCATGTGAACTTGTTGGTCTTGGAGAAAAAGCAACTTCAACAAGACGTTCAGGACCTGAAAAAGCAAGAAAATGAATTGTGTGAGAAACTTCTGAAGATTCAATCCAGCCATGAGATGGAGCTAAGGGAAAGAGAAGAAATGCCAACATCAGAGGAAGAACAAAGACAGCTTAGCAAAAAGCTTGGAAGACTAGAGACAGAATTTGCACATGAACAAGAAGAACAGAATTCTAAGACTTTGGAGTATTTGAAGCAAGAGATGCCCAGCAGAGCAGTAGAAGAAAAAAATGAATTGAAGTCAAAGATCTCAGTGCTTGGAAATAAAATAGAAGATCTACAGCAGGAATTGCAATGTCAGTCCAAACCGCAAAGCAATCTTGTTTCTTTAAACAAGGATGAAGAAGCAAAAGGAAGTGATTTTCTAGAATCTGTCAAGCACCGGGACTCTGGAAAGGAGATAAATGTTCGTTCAAAACAAGAAATAGTTCAAGATCCAGGAGAAGAAAATAGTGTAGGAACTACCTCTTTGATGGATGACTCTTTGAAAGAACCAGAAAGAGAATCAACCCAATACCCTGGATTCATCCCATTAGTTCCAGAAACATTGGTAGATGCTCAGCTCCTAAGTGTGACTGACAAAGACAGTCAAGTTGCATCAGAAGATGGAATGAAAAAATTAGACAACATTGCAATTCCAAACATGAAAAATGGAGGGACAACGGTTGACGAAACCATGGAGACTTCACATGTCTTGCAGAAGGCCTATGAAGAAGTTCTGGCAGAGAATGAAGCCCTTAAGCTGCGACAGAATCAGCTTCTGGAGAGGATCATTCTGCTAGAAACTGAATGCAATCAAGCAGCTCATGCTCGACAAGACATGGCTTCACAGGTTCAGAAAGAGCTTGAGGAGATCCTTAAAACTATCCCCCAGCCTAATGTGTTGCCATGTGGAAGTGATGAGAAGGGGGGAAGTTTGCATTGGGAAAAATTGCCTACTGGCAGTGCAACAAAAAACCAAATGCTCTTTGCTGAAGCTTTGGATACTGATTTAAGTGTTGAGGAAATGAGTGCCTACTCTCTTTTATTTGAGGCAGATCATGGAAAAGAAGTTAGAACTGACAAGGGAGACCTCCATGATGTAGTGTCAGAATTTTGGGATATGGATATGGTGGAAGACGCAGACTCCAGAATAGGACCTAAAATTTTCCGATTTCCAGAAGAACTCAAACTGGAAAACCAAGCCCTAAAAACAGAGATAATCAAATTGCTAGAACGTAACAATAAATTGGAGGGATACATGCCAATATTTATAAGCCTGCAGTCCAGGCTAGATGAAACCAACCAAGACTGTGTCACACTTAAGGAGGAGAAAGAGCAACTGCTGCAGAAAGTGAAAGACCTGGAAAAGAAACAGGACCAGTTGGTGATGGAAAATGCCAACCTGCAGGCTTCCAAGCTGATTTTGCAAAGCCAGCTTGGCAAACTAGATGAGCTCATGCTGACTCTGCAACCCCAGAAGGGTGGACGGCTGGGCCGTTGTGAGAATGTCACCAAAGATGCAGAAGTGGACAGGAAAGGGCTCCATGAGCTGAACAGGAAGCTCAAAGAGAAAATAGCGGTGCTCCTGAAGCAGAAAGGCACCCATACTCAGGAGAAAGAGAGTCTGAATGCTGTTCTTCACAGTTTGCAGAGCACCTACAATGAGCAGCTTCAGAAGATTGAGTTTTTGAGGTAATGTGGAATCCTTCCATGGTCTAAATCCTGCCACTTGGCTCTGCTTTTTGGAACTAACTACCTAATACTTCATTGTCCACCTCGCATGACTTGGATTAACATATAGATTAACTTTGCCTAGAAGACAAATGCTCTGTGATTTCTAACATGAATTAATAACATTTCATAGAGATTTGAAGAATAAATAACCAAGTATAACTTTTATGGAGTATTAAAAAGCTGAATTGTTTAGACAGCAGGCGTATCTATTGGGAGCTGTGCAAATTGCATGAGACAATCATTTTTTGTGTACTGCTTAGCTTAATGCTTTTATATATCCTCATTACAATACTACCTTTTGTAACATTCCTCCTCTTCTTCCTCGTCCTAATTCCTTGTTTTTAAATGATCATAATTCTGATTAGTTAACCATTACCACTTTTAATGTATTTTGATTCAACATAATTACATTGTAGACATTTCCTATAAAATAGAACAAGTTATTCTGTTTGCTAACAATATAGTAAGAAAAACATCTTTGCAGGTTGATGGCCTGCATCATAAAATAATATCAGAGCAGAATTTCCTTCAAGTTGATGACTTCATAGACATGATAATGGTGTTTTTAAAGGCAATAATATGGCAGTGGTTTGCTACAGAACGTTTCAACTTCCCACTCCAGTCTACAGATCTGGAATTTCCTAGTGGTCTCCTGCTCAGCTACTAATAAAGTTTAGAAGCTTGGCTCTTTAAAATCATCTAAGATTAACTAGAGGAAGCTACCTGCCACAGGCATAAATAATATGCATTTCAACAAACTAATTTAGGCTGAAATAGTTCAAAGTATCTTGAGTATCCTAAAGACTATATTTTTGCATCCCAGATGTGAGCATCTTAGAGAGGAAAATACTGCCAGGAAGAATGAGATTGCCTTATTAAATGAAAGAATCATCTCCAATATGTAACCGAGGGAGCCTAATACAGGTAGTCCTCGACTTACAACAGTTCATTTAGCAACCTTGTGAAGTTACAATGGCATTGGAAAAAGTGACTTATGACCATTGTTCACACTTATGACTATTGCAACATCCCCATTACATTTGGATGCTTGACAACTGGTTCATATTTATGACGGATGCAATGTCCCAGGGTCATGTGATCACCTTTTCCAACCTTCTCACAAGCAAAGTCAATGGGGAAGCCAGATTCACTTAATAACTGTGTTACTAACTCCAGTGATTCACTTAACAAATATGACAAGAAAAGTCATAAAATGGAGCAAAACTCACTTAAATTTCTCACTTAGCAACATAAATTTGGGGCTCAATTGTGGTCATAAGTCGAGGACTACTTGTACTTAAAAAACAATCTTTCAGCTGTTGTGAGTTGCTTTTACAGTTCCTATTTATATTCACCCACATAAGCAGCAACCTTCCACTTTCACCTTCCCAAATATTTAGGCAGCCTGCCATTCAGCCCCAAAGTACCCAGATGGACCTACCTGAGAGAAAATTGCCATATTGTTGAATGTGATGGTTCTATGTACTGTGCATTTTTAGGCAAAAAACAGAGACCGTACTGAAGGAGAAAATGGCCATGCAGAAGATAGCTGAAAACTTGAAGAAGCAGGTACGATTTTCTACATTTAGGCAATCTTCGTTGGCCAAAAAACCCTGAATTCAGATTGATTGTAAAATTGATTGTAATTTTATAGGTCCCTTCCCAGTTTTCATCCCTGTACTTGTAGTTTTACATTAATATTTTAATTTATTTTTACCTAAATTCTATCATGATGTTTCATTTTTACTTCTATTTTAGAGTGACTGTTATATTATTAGTTTTATACTGGTCTATGAAGGAAATAAAACACAGACTTTGAATCAAGGGTGATTGAGAAAGGGGGTTAACACAGGGATGAAATTCAAAATTTTTCCCTACCGGTTCTGTAGGCGTGGCTTGGTGGGCGTGGCAGGGGAAGGATACTGCAAAATCCCCATTCCCTCCCCACTCCTGGGGGAAGGATATTGCAAAATCTCCATTCCCACCCCACTCTGGGGCCAGCCAGAGGTGGTATTTGCCGGTTCTCCAAACTACTCAAAATTTCCGCTACCGGTTCTCCAGAACCTGTCAGAACCTGCTGAATTTCACCCCTGGGTTAACAACTATAAAATTCACTGATGGCAAGTGCTAATATGATCAAATATGAACTTTACTTCCAGTCTAATATGCAGATTGGAACTTGGCTATTCCCTGGCTTTATGCTTGCTCATCATAAGATAGGATGCATGAGTTAAACCTTCTCTTTTCAAAGTGCACCTTTTTTTTTAAAGTGTTTTTCTGGATACTATGTTTCTAAATAATTATTTAGCGATCAAAGTAATATCGCTGCCCATCTCACAGAGACTCTGGGCAGAAAGCAAGAATCAGCAAGAATAATAAATAAAAACAAAAAATGTATAACATAAATTTAAGCCTTATTAATAAATATCATAAACATGAAAATATAAACCACAGGAGAAGGAGGATAAAAGTAGCCACCTCAACAATGGAGCCATCTGAGCAGGTTACCTGGGAGCCCCAGACCTGGGGCCAAGACTTGAGGGCTTTGGGGAATATCAAAACGGGGATGGAACTAGTCTAATTTCAGTGGGGGGGGGAATGTTCCATAAGGCAGAAACAGAAAAAGGCACATCTTCTGGAGCCCATCAAATGAAGATCCTTGGCTAATGTTACTCACAACCTGCCTACTTTGCTATACCTACTGGGACAGGCTGATGTAATTGGGAGAGGCAGTCCCTCTGATAACTCAGTCCCATGCCATAAATGACTTGAAAGGTTAAAACTAGAACTTTGATTTGGACCCAGAAGCAAACTGGTAACTAATGCAACTTGCAGAGCAGAGGTGTATCATGTGTTGTTCTAGGAGCACACATGGCTTTTTATATGCCGGCTTTTTACTGCATGAATCCTAGAGGTCAGGACCAAGAAAGGTATTGATATTTTGGTTGGGGAATTATGGAAAATAAAATTCTGCCCATTGGGAGAATATTAGATTTGTGTTAAAGTGATAGGAAGTAGTCTCAACTACTTACAATCAATGCTGGCTTTTTCAAGAGAGTAGACTATGGCCCAGCTCTCCTCATATCCTGAAACCAATTACGGTTGACTGAAGAGTAACCTTCATTCCCTTCTCTATTGGAATTATTTTGCAGAAGGAAAGAGGCTTGAAAAGTATGGTTTCCTTTGTCCAAGGAAATTTTTCTTACCATTAATTTTTGTTGGGTTCTTGTTTCCTAATCAGGTATCTGAACTGAAAGCCAGGAATCAGCAATTAGAATTGGAAAATGCTGAACTTGGCCATCGAAACTCTCCAAATCGAGCAGATGTACAAGATTCTAACCAACAGTTTATGAAAACATTTTGGCAAAAGGAAAAGGAGGCTAGGAAATACATGTCAGAAGAATGGGAAAGAGAGAATTCCCAGCTCAAAGAAGAATTGGAGAACTCTAAAATTCAGGTACAAGAGGCTACAATGAGTATTAGAGCCAAAGTTGAATAGTAAGATGCCAGATTCAGATCTTAGTTTGACCTCCATCATTGACCTCCCCCACTTCCTCTTAATATTTTGAGAATAATAATACCTGCCACCATTATCATAATTGTCATTATTATTACTATTTCAATGTATAGGCTGCTTAATAAAAAAGAGACTCAATGTGACATAAAGAACAAAATAAAAGCACATTTTAAAGAAAAAAATATAAATTTAAATTTTATTTTAGCCAATTCTTAAGCTGCAAATTAACCAACCTTTGAGGCTTTCTGAAAAGGGTATTTGCCTCTACTTTCAAATTTAATTTAATTTTCTTCAATTGACTTCTAGTCCTCATCATTGGTCTCATCCTTGGAAACAGAGCTATCTCAGCTCAGAATTCAGGTTCATGGTCTGGAGCAGGAGAACCATTTCCTCAAAGAAGAACTGGAGAATGTAAAACAGGTAATGGTGGGCAGAAGGCCTTTCTTCCCAAAGGGAATGGATATCTGTTTCTGGGAATCAGTTAGTGTTTGAAGGCCACTCCTGAGTTGTAGACAGCCTCCATTTAGCTGCAAACATTTCATAGACATTATTGAGAAGTTCTTCTTGAATGCGGCTTAAACATACTCATCTCAAAAATTAAAACAGAGATTTTTTCATAGCTACCCAGTTGCTTGGATCTTTCTGAGCTGGAGAATGAGATTTCCAGTGTCATCATAAAAAATGAGAAGCTACTGAAAGAGAAAGAAGCCCTCAGTGAAGAGCTGAACCGGTACATAGAGAAGGTGAGGGCACAGAATAATGTCCCATCCAAGTACACTCTTTATTTCAATTTACAGATACCAACACATTACTTTTGGGGGGGGGGTGCTCATAGCCACCTTCCTTGGTTTTCTTTTGTTTTTAAACTCTTTTTAACTTTCTAAGATCAAAGATAATGCACAAGAAACCATGCCTCTTCGTTATGTGTAAGTCCAAATAGAAATTAGGGGTAGATGCAGTCCATTGCTTCAGCAGAAACACATTCAGCCATCCAGAAAATAATGATAATATGGGGGAGCAAGAGAATGCCATAGAAGAGCCAGGGATGCTATCTGGATGACTGGAGGCAATGGCAAGATGACCAGAATGCATTTTCCCTTTCTTTTCCACCTTTTAATCCCCTTTTAGCACACAGTGACACCAAAATGGTGAAATGTGCATTGTGACATCATAACACAAGTTTTACCTCTTATGTATTTATGTGCAACATCATGATGCAACTACAGAAGGGATGGAATTTACATCATGATGCACATTTCCCACTTGGCCTCTCTTCGTTCCCTTTTGTAGATGTCCGTGCCTTAGTCTTTCCATTAAGATGTTGCAGAGCACTGATAGTTCAGCAACTCAAGTGGTTCACAAACATAATTTGATCCAACTACTTTGGTATTGAGACTGCTTGAGCCAGAAGAAAAACTATTGAGGGTTAGGCACTGATCGTACATTTGCAGACTGCTAGAGTCTTGGTAGCTGACTGTAGATACTAATAGCAGTCCTACCTGAGCTTTACTATCTTTGCAGGCAACTAAAGTGGCTTTCCTAGAGAGTCTCACTGCTTCCTTGAGGGAGGAGAACTCATCTTTGGAGCACCAGAATCAGCATCTGAAAGCACAAATGGCAGTATCACAAGACAAGGTGTGTTATTGTCCTGTTAAAACACTTATGATTCTAGAGTCTAGACCAGTGATGGCTAACCTTTTCCAGACCGAGTGCCCAAAGCGCGCGTGAATGCACATGTGCGTGCCTGAACCCCCAAAATGCAATGCGCATGCGACCCCTGCACATGCACCCACCCGTGCATGGCCCCCCGCAGCGCCCCGCCCCCACATGCATGTGCACCTCCCACATGCCCCGTCCCCCGCATGTGTGCGCCCACTGCATGCACCACGCATGCGCCGTCCCATGCATGTGTGCGTGCACCCCTGCACGTGCCCCCCTGCGCTCCCCGCACGTGCCGTCCCCATGCATGCATGCGCAGCCCCCCGCACGTGCCCCACCCCCCACGCATGCACGGCAGAGACCCGAAGACCAGGTGGGCGGCGGGAGGCACGTGCATGCACGGCGGAGCTGAACTGGGGCGACGGCTCATGTGCCCACAGAGGGTGCTGCGTGCCACCTGTGGCACGCGTGCCATAGGTTTGCCATCACGGGTCTAGACATTTACCCACATGTTGATAAAAATGGCTTCTAGTTGGCTTAGAATTTAACAGTTCATTTGATTCTGTGCAGTTACGCTACAGCTATGATTTCTCTCCCACAAAAGCATTAGATTAACATAATATTTGTGGAGAAGAACAATATCATCATTACACCTTTGGTTCCCTTATGTTTGCTTGCTTCCACAATAAACCAAAATGTACTCTTTTTTCCCCCCTCTGCTCTTGCCTATGCATTTATCCATGGATGTCTCTATCTGCCAACTAAAGATGAACTTTATTGAGCAATAAAATGTCCTTCATAGTACTATATGTTCCTTTCATGATTAAAAAAAATCTGTTGAGTAGGTCATGCTGGCTGGTTCTGATTTATCTTTTCTTTCAGCTCCCACCTGTACTGAAAGAATTTATTCTGCATTATCTTGATTGCTTCACTGTTTGAAAAATGTCTCAAGAACAGGAACTGTTTCTATACACTCTGTTACTGTAAAGGAGAGAAACCACCCATGTTTCTTTACCTTCAAGAACAGAAAAAGTGTCTTTGCTCTTATAAAAAGTTTTCTCATCCTGAAATATGTATTCTGTACATACAGTTTTTGATTGAGTAGGGAACAAGTGTGTGGAAAAAGTATCTTGTCTTTGCTGGAATAACAATCTATTTCATGCCCCCAACTTCTTTTCTTTGGCCCTTTTAGATCCAGAATTTCGATGATATTGTGCAAAATGTTAGCCTTCAGGTATCCAGGCTCAAATCAGACCTGAGGGTCACCCAGCAGGAAAAAGAGAATCTAAAACAGGACGTGACGTCATTGAATAAGCAACTGCAAATGGCCAATGAGAAGGTACACCCAGATGGGAGGGTCTGATTTCAACAGTTGCTGAGTCATACTGATATTTATTTAAGGGAATTTTGGACTGCTATTGAGAAGCAGAAGTCTTCCCACATCTTTAAATACAGGTGTTGACAGGTTTAAATAAATTGACATGTTTTAAGCATCCTTTCAAAACCCACCTTTTTATGCTGACCTTTCCTGCTGTTGATTAATTAATATATTTCTTTTTGATGAATTATCTTTGTTCTCTATTTTCTGTTCTATAAGTATTGCTAACTGCTTCAGGATTGTTTGTGATGAAAAATGGCATACACACACACACAATAGTACCACTCTCTCTAAACCCATTGCAGGATTTAGGAAAATGATGACAATTTAATATTTGTTCAGTTACCATGAGACCAAAATAGCTGCATGAAATGCTTTATAGCTATTCAACAGAATACCTCACACTAATCAAATACTCTAAACCAATTCATTCTTCAATTATTCACACAGCTGGATTGAAATCAAAATACTTTCAGAGTTGTCTTTACCATTAGAGTAAATGAAAAATGTGGATTAGATAGTCCTTTCTAATTGGAAAAGTATCTGTTTAGTTTGGGTGTACCCCATCTTTTCTCTTCAGAGCCCCAGGTGGCAAATGGAGATCTCTTCTCATTTATTCCCCAGCCAGAATTTGGTGAGGTAGGTTAAATACCTGTGCTTCTCAAATTTGGCAACTTGAAGATGTATGGACTTCAACTCCCAGAAACAGCGAGAGGAATGGAAGTTGGAAGTTGGGAGTTGAACTCCATCTTCAAGTTATCAAGGTTGAGAAAGCATTGGGTTAGACTGAGACAAAATGATTAGCTTCTCCTACTTTAAGGATTCCAAGCAGCTTTCAGATCAAGTGACAGCCTGAATCCAGGTCTCTTCAGTTCTAAACTAGACTAAACTATAGTATGTGTGCTTTTTTTCCCAAATTAAGTTCTAGATATGTCATAATTATCTTTTTTCAATGGATAGCAGTGTGAGAAATTGACTTCCACATTTCTTTTGTTCCATGAATATAAGCAGTTGCCAATCCATACCCTTTGTCTTGAATGTTAAAATAATTTCATATACTTCATAAATGTTTATTTACTTTTTAGCAATTACGTGCATCCCATCTGGGTTTGATTGAATGGAACACTTTCAAACTATTTTCATCCCATTCAAAATTCTTCACCATAAGTTCCAAATGAACTTACTTGTTGTAGGCTCATGGCTATATTAACCTTTAATTGCAGAAGTTCACTTTTGTTTTGCCTTTCTTTTATTATTATTTTTTTATTGTACAATTTTCTTGGTTATGTATAAAATTTCTATATTCACAATAACAGTATACCATCTGGGTACCATCTCTACTGAATACAGATAGTAAATCTTATACACACAGTAGTTGTAACTATTATTCTCAATACCTATTCATCTTCATCTTCACTTATCCTTGTTGAAAATTTTGCATTATTTGATTAGGCCCTCTGTTCAATTTCATCTATAATCCATTAATAATATCAAACATTATAAACATCAAGTAAACATCACATTTATAACCATTAACTTCCAAATAATCATAAGGTTTACTTATCTTAATTATTCAATGTTCATTATTCAATTACACAAATTACTTCATCTTTGTTTACATAATCTAGATTTCTAACTTCTGCTGCTATTTTATACCCATTAATAGAATAGTTCCCAAATTAAAAAAGTAATCTTTTCCCCATTTCTAATTTCTATCTTTATACTAATTCTTAATGGCATAGCTCCTGTGTTAAGCAGTATTTTGCATTTATGCCTCATCTCTTGCCCGTTTTCATATCTCAATTCTTGCTGACTTCTTGGCACATCTCCCATACTCCTCCCATGGGATCTTGTATTTTCTTATCTCGTTCGTGTTTGATCTAAGTATTTCTTCTATCTCTGCCGCTTACTTTTGTTTTGCCTTTCCAGTAGTTCTATAAGGCAGCCCTTTCTATTTCTTATGCTTTTTATGGGAATGTAGCCAAGTTAAAAGGGAGTGACTTGCTCATATGAGCCAAGGTAGAAAGTGGCTTTGAATCCAAGCCTCTGAGCAATCAATCTTCCTAGCTTGTATCATAAGTTTGACTCTGCTGTCTGCTTGCTTTCTTGCTTCAGAGTCGGTTCCTTGAAGCAGCCATGCATTCATCAGGGATACAGAACCAGCAGAAGAAACTTTGTTGGGGTGAACTGGAGCTGATCAAGCAGGAGCAGCAGCTTCTGAGGCAGGAGAATGAGCAGCGGCAGAGGGAATTCCAGGGTGCCAAATCAGAGCTATCTCATTCTAGGGAAAAGGTGAATTGGAATAATTGTCAAGTGCTAATATGTAGGCAGCCCACTTTATTCCAAGGTCCAGAGGTAGTCGATCAAGTCTCTTGTTAAATATTTGAACGCCCAGCACTAGATTGACCAAAAATTGCTGACATTAGTTATTTCATCATTATAATTTCTACTGCTGAAATAAAGAAGTTGATTAAAGAGGGTGGGAGGGATAGGAAGTTTTGTTTGATTCCGATATTTAAAATGATTTACCATTTGAGTCTTACAGCTGTATCTTTTTGCACCAGGCTCTGCTTAGTGAGCTTAAATAAATGAGAAGAATAGATCCCACAAGATTGAATTACTATTCATTCCTGTATAAAATCACTTCTATTCCTATTTCATAAAGAGTATTAGGCCTGGGGCCTGTTTTAATAAATTACAAGATTGAATTACTATTCATTCCTGTATAAAATCATTTCTATTCCTATTTCATAAAGAGGGGCCTGTTTTAATCAGTTACCATGGACCTGGGACTGATACAGAGCAATTAATACAATGATATAGTGAATTTAACTCCTTTGCTGCAAGGATTCAAATGAATCTGCAGTGAGGAAAGTAAAATCACAATTGCTACTGTTGTTGTTGATGTCCTTTGTTCATGGTGCAATCTGGAAGGTTTCCCCTCTATCAGTAGAGGCAACATTGTAGGGATAAGAGGGAGGTCCCACATCACATACACTTACGTAAATGTATATCAAGTGTGGGAATTTAATTTAATTTGAGAATCTTTTCTGATCTTTCTCTATGGCAGAGTTCTTCAACATTTTGCGGGGGTGGGGGGGAGAGGGGATGGTTCCGTGGGCAAGTGTTGCTTGCACAGCTCCATTTGCCCGAGTGGGGATGTGTCGCACATCCTTGCCCACCACTTCTGCGTCCTGGTTCTGAAAGGCTCAAGGCCTGGTAGTGGGCTGGGGATTGGGGACCCCTGGTCTATGGAGATTCTCGATCATCCAGATCATGGTTGTCCCAAAGATACTTTTCAAAGGGCAACTGGACTTTCTTGGTTTTTTTCTTGAAAACATTTTGCTTCTCATCCAAGAATCTTCTACAGATCTCATTGAATGGTAGGGAATAGAAGGATTTATATTCTTTTATGATCTGTTGTACAGTAAATCATTTAGATTTATTAATAAGTCCCAGTGTATCTCCTCTTACCCCTGTTCTGTGTTTGTGAGAGAGAGAGAGTGAAAGGAAGAGAGAAAGGATATTTAAATTTAGATAAAGTAAATAAGAATATTACCAATCAAACCTAAATGCATGCCTGATGCTTTGCAGCATGCCTAACACTGATTTTATTTACCTATTGCTCTTGCCAAATATGGCAGCTCCAGGTGTGTCAAACTCGATTTCATTGAGGGCCACATCAGGGTTGTATTTGACCTCAGGGGGCCGTGTGGGCGTGACTGGAGTGGATGTGGTCAGCTCGACATCACTCGTGTTAGGGGCGCCTGTGTGGCCCGGGTGCTCTGCCAGTGAAGACAGGCTCCCGAGCTCCGTTTTCAGCAGCGACAGCCTCCTGCAATCCTCTGCCAGCAAAAACGGAGCTCGGGAGGGCCGCGTGTAACCCTCCTGAGCTCCGTTTTCGCTGGCAGAGGCACTGTGGACCTGTCCTTTGCTGTTTCCAGGGTGGCCCTGCAGGCCAAATCTAAGCACCCCATGGGCTGGATCCTGCCTGCGGGCCCCTGTACTATTCCAACCATCAAGCAACAGAAACACCAAAGCCAGTTATTCATTGAGCAAGAGAAGCTGAATGTGGATGGCTACAGAAGGAGCTACAGAAGGAGTTTGGCCAGCAAGATCAGTTTTAGGGGGAGGGGGAGGCTGGCCTAAAAAATGCACTTTCATTTTGCACAATTATTTTAAACTTTGAATTTATCACTTTGTTTTATTCCATCTTTCAAAATCTTTATAAAGTTTGTTAGTTCCATTTCTTTTTACAGTGCACTTCTTTGGGACATATGGATAGTTTCAAACTAGTTCCTATGTTCCAAAAACACAAGCAACTATTCCTCGTAATTGTTTTTATAGCTGGCCAATTAGCTGCAGTCTCTGCCATAACCAACCAAATGGCTGTTTATTACTATGTAGACAATTGGATGTAGACCATCAAGCAACTGCTACCAGCCATGACAGAAGGTATCTTTATGATCAAAACCAATCTATACTGGTTGCTATAGAAGGTCAGAAGCAAGAGAAGGATACTGTTGCCATATCCTTCTTGTTCATTTCCTGGAGATCAGGGAATGTTGGCGAAATGATTATTATACTTTAGATTAAGGAGGTTAATATACAGTTCTGGTTCTTTTCACCAAAGCAACATATGAAAGATTATAAACTCTAGACCATGCAGGCTTTTGACATGTTTTAGCTGGGGATCTTATATTCTCAATTCCTGTATGTGCCAGTAACCTCCTGTTGGAAGGATGGAAGCTTTATAAACAATATTTCATTCCTATCCCTTTAAGCCTTGCAACTCTAAGGATTATGATGAAGTTCTAGACAATTTGCTAGATAACCTCTCTGTTGGACTATACTGACTATTAGAAAAGATCTATTTGGTTACAGGCTGACTATACCTGCAGGTATGTTTTGTTATCTTTGGTTGGCAGAGTTAAAACTAAATAAACCATGCCACTTTTTTTTTTCTAAAATGATACTAAAATCCTTGGGCCAGTCCAACAGAGATTTTCAAAATGGCAGAAGAATTAGCTAAATTTATCTTGATTTAGGAATTGACACTCAGCAAAGGAACAGAAATCTTCTCAGCCATGAGTCAGACTGACCTTGCAGTTTTCACCGATGTAGATTTTGCCATAAGGGATGTGAGCATAGCTGAAAGCAGATTTCAATTCCTATTGGCTTGTGGGCTACATTGAGTGATTTTGAGCTAGTTATTATACCCTCTAACTATAATTAGGGTGGCATGGTGGCTCAGCAGTTAAGACACTAGGCTTGTTGTCTAGAAAGCCAGCAGCCCAGGTTCAAGACCTAAGTGCACCCAACAGGGTAAGCTCCTGTCCTTGCCCCAGCTCCTGCCAACCTAGCAGTTCAAAAGCATCCAAATCGGGTGGGTTCCAACTTACCTTGCTGCCAGTTCGCTTCCTCCCGTGCCGTGTGGGTGCGCCTCGTGGGCACAGTAACAAAAAATCACAAAAAAATCACACACACACACACACACACAAAAAAAAAGCCAAAAAAAAGATGGCGACCACATGCACAGTGCCCGAAGTCGGCTTCTGCGCATGCTCAGAAGGGGGAAAAAATTAATTTAAAAAAAAAAATTCAAAAAAAAGATGGCGGCCCCCACGGACCGGCACCGACCGATCCGGTTCAGTGACATCATTGTGATGTCACCAGTGGGTCGCTATCGGTTCGGACAAACCGGTCCGAACCGGGAGGAACCCACCCCTGATCCAAATGCGAGTAAATAAATAGGTACCACTTCAGTGGGAAATTAACATCACTCCATGATGTCATGCTGGCCACATGACCGCAGAAATGTCTTCGGACAACGCTGGCTCAATGCCTTGAAACAGAGACAAGCACTGCCCCTATAGTCTGCAATGACTAGCAGAGTAAAATCCGCAGGGACTGCTTTTTTTATATACCTTCTAAACCTTACTACCTCAGAGTGATTGAAATAATAAAATTATAGGAGATCTTAAAGTAAGACACCTTGAGTTTAGAAGGATATAAATGTAATAAATCAATATTTTTCTGGAAAAGGGAGCCACTGGGGGAGGAGAAATGGTGTTTGGAAAGTCAGGTTCAACATAAAATAGTTTCATTAAACTTAGCAGAGTCTGAGCTCAGGTATTTCATTTTCAATTTTAATCACAAAAAAGATCTAAATTGTCCCTCTGGGAACAGATATTTTAC
Organism: Thermophis baileyi; assembly: GCA_003457575.1. Lineage (NCBI taxonomy): Eukaryota > Metazoa > Chordata > Lepidosauria > Squamata > Dipsadidae > Thermophis > Thermophis baileyi. Next base: position 1,115,227 of record QLTV01001996.1, read on the forward strand.
TGCTGAATTTTAATGGCACAAAAATTCAAGCAGCTTTGCTTTCAATCAGTTCTTAAATCAAAATTTTGTCTCCAACAATGGAACATTTTGTGATCCAAATGAATTCAGAAAAGAAACATGTTGCCCAATTTATTCTGATTCTCCAAGTTACTGTATGTACGGCCAACAGTCATCCAAGGTTTGGAAATCCATTCAATCCATTGCTGCTCTGACCACTAGAAGAGTGAAATATTGATTCAGCTCCCATCCACCCTTTGCTTCTGACATTTAATTGGACACATCTTCACATGTTCAAACATCAGCCATAAGATATTGAAAACTGTTGTTACTTTTAACTCAAACCAGATCTCTTAAGAAGCTGAGTTCTGTGCATATTAAATGTGCAGGACACACACAGCCCAGCCTATATTCTCTTGAAGAGAATAGACTCAAAAGAGAGTCTCCATTTACACGTCCTACCAGCAGCTCTTTTCTGTTTCTCTGAAAAAGTCCTTGTTTTTTGTGTTTTATTACTCTTTTTCTGTGCAAGTTTCATTGGCCCCTTTTGCCCTTTGATTACCATAATTGTCTCTCCATCTTGTGTTTTTTTCTTCTTCCTTTCTGGCTAACCTATGCCTAGACCTTGGTGGCTGGAACTAGCAGAGACGAATGCAGTGCTCTGCCTGACTTAACGTGTGAAGGTAGAACCAACTCTTTTCTTCTGTAATCCCACTGCATGGAGAAAAAAGAAATGACATTACCTAGTACCTGCCATCTCATCTTTCCTTTCATTTGTTACAGACTTGGTCCTGAACATTAAGGCAATAACCTGTCTCATTTGAAGGAGCTACTCTTCATTTTAATGGAAATATTAATGGTCTTGCTCAAGCATCATAGGGATAATAGGCAACTAATTTCTCTAGTTTCAGGAAGAAAGAGAAAAGACTTATCTTTAAAGTCTGCACTTTCCAAGAATATGAGACAGGATGCTTAATACAAAACCAAACTTCAGAAAAAAAATGAAAAGTGGCTCTGAGATTCCATTTTCTTTTTTCTTCCCCCCCCCTCCGTTTTATGGTTTATTTTTGGAGAGGTCTTTTTTTTCTTGCGTTTCTTTTTTCTTCCCCCCCCCCCCTATTTTTTGTTAATTGTTGGATGGATTGTTTATTTCATGAGATAACTGGAGTTGTTTTTCCTTCCATGGTTTCCCAATTGCATGCCCTTAGTGGAATAGTGAGATTGACATTTGCATGGCCAGTTTGCTGATCTTTGATGATCTCCAAACTATATAATTTCCCCTATGTTTCTTTACTTTGCACAGCCAAGTGAGCCATACGCTCAGGGAAAATACTCTTTGTAAGCTAATTGTGATTACAAAATCTTTCTCCAATTTGTATTACATTTTGAGCTCCAGCTAAATTTCCCATGAACATTCTGATGATGATTATGGTGGTTGATAGCTTGTATGGTTTTCCACAAAGTTCAGAGCATGTGAACTGGATGTGCATGCAAGAGAACAGTTGCACATGCCCTTTCCACTTCATTAGTCCTCCATTCTACCATAACCAAAAAGACATATAAAAGATTGTTTATATAATTCAGGTAAGAAGTAAATGCAGGTGATTTTTCCCAAAGGAATCATCACAGAACCTTCATGATTAAACACAGTATAAATGTCTTCTCTGATGCTTCATATTTGAATTTCAACAAATATTGATTTGTATTATTTTTCTGTAATAGTTCAAATGCAACCTCAACCAACCTGGTGATTTCCAAATGTGTTGGAATACAACACTTAAAGACTGGGAACTTTGTCTGGGAATTCTGGAAGTTGCAGCTGAACCAAAGAACATCATATTAGTTATACAAACTTCTATAAAACTGTACCATAAGCTGGTTCTGATATTTCAGGACAAAAGCTAGTAAAATATTCTAGCAAATAAATAACATATCAAAAGCTTTCTCACATTGTTCAAAATTCTAATATTGTAATTCACTACTGCTTTAAAAGCTATTTTCATTATATTGCTGTATTGCCTTACAACTGCAGCTCCCTATAGAGCTCACAGCATAAAAGGATTACTTTTGAGTTTGTAATTAGCAAATTGTATGGTTGGTTTTATAATGAGAAAAATCTCCAACTAGAACTGCAGTTATCAATGTAATCATAGAGTTTTCTCTTCAGAAGGCCTGCTGAGTTTAATACTATTCTTTCCAAGGTAAAGATATATTCAATTGCAATCTAATCTGGGGAGTGAGGATGGGGAGGTGAATTCTTAATAACATTTGGCAATCAATTATTTATAAGCTACATCCTAGGGTCAACTGCTTTTAGTCTTGGTAATGTCTGAGTTGGGGATCATAACACAGAACTGGAAAGATGTTTTTGTTCCCTTATCAATTTACTGTGTGTGTCTTCAATATAAATTTATTTTCTCAGCTCAATAAGTTAGAAGAAATAATAAAAATGTTAAACATTCTATTTATATTAAAATAAATCTTTAGGGATATGTGGTGCTTCCGATCCAGAGCCAACAATGTTCTTTGCAGGGATATGGATGTGCACACCAGCTCTATTGGCGCCTCCTAAAGACTGATTGTTTCTATGCCATCAAATCAGTGTTGAGGCTGAGGCTGAGGCTGAGCAACCACACAGAAGACCTTCTTCAGAATGATCTGCCCCAACTGGCCCTTCAGATCTCCCAGCAGTGCAGCCATTGTCTCTGTCTTTCTCTGCTCCTCTTGTCTTTCCTTTTACCATTCCCAGCATTGTGAACATCTCAAGGAATTCCTTAAGGAAGCAACACTTTTCCTTGAGCTAGCTTTGTGAATCTGGGAGAAAATGTATTGAAGTTCAAGAGGCACCAAATGTGTGTCCATACCACTTCAAAGTGCCTTTTTGGCCTCAGCTCCAAATTGTGGCACTATCTTATGAAGCACAAATGTGCACAGCAAACCTTCATTTAATAGAACAGCATTAGAAAAGTACTTTACTCCTACCAAAGGCCATATTCTCTTTTTTTGCGATCTACAGGCTTCATGAAGCAAAAATTGTACAGGGAGATCCACGTTTCTATTTTAATTCTGAGGTTCTTCCAAAGAGGTGTGCTTCTCCTAAAGAGAGACTTCCCTAATTAAACACTAAATGTGTTCAGCTGAAACTCCATCATCCCCAGTCAACTTGACCGATACTGTCTGGCACTGATGGCAACTCTAGTACAATACTTCTGGAAGGGGCCCGATTGGATAAAGTGCCTTAAAGTAGCAACCTAATGTGTGTGTGTTGGGGGGGGGGGGGACACAGGACTAGTATAGAACAATGTGTTGCAAAGTGTTGTGCTAGTGGTAGATTTAAATAGAGGGGAAAGAGGGGCACAAGCCCATGGTTAGCAATATGGTATCTCTCCATACCAGCAAACTTTTTCTTTTTCTTTCCCACAACTCCATTCCTCCTTTGGTCTGGAGCATGGCAGAAGGTGGTTGAGGGGTTTTTTTTTGGCCTAGATCTCAGATGAGAAGCCTTTCCTCTCCCTCTTCCCCACTCTTTTTCTCCCCCTCTCCTTCATTGACNGTGCCCCCCCCCCCCCAAAAATATCTTACTGCATGGGCTGTGACAGTGTGCAGTAGATTAAATTTGTATGGTTTAAATTTGCGCACACAACCTAAAGGGAACGTTAGACCAGTTACTGGGAGCCCACCTTTGCATTCTTCCTGACTGATCTTGATGCTCAGATGATGATAAGGGGTTCTTGGTCTAGACTGCAAGGCATCTCTTTTATATTTTCCTACCCATCTTCTCTGATGCAGCTGCTTCACTCAAACTCCAGCATGATGCTTAGCCCACCCCAGCACCCTCAAGAACTGCAGGAGATCCAGCAGCAAGGATGTCCTGTTGTCCCATCCGAACAATACCAGCAGCTCCAGCACCAGTTCCTTCAGGCAGAGAGGAGGTGTCAACGCCTGCAGGAGGAGCTTGAGAATCGGCCCTTGGAAACGAACATGCCCCAGGTATGTTACAGTCTGTTTCTTCTCCACTGAATGTAGATTAGTCATCTACCACTTCACTTTTTCTTCATTATGTCCCTTTCTCTGTTTATGCCAGTTTCAAATTTCTAGTGCAGCAGATATAATCTTTCCATATAGTGCATCAAAGCATGCTTTCTTTGGACAAATGACTATCTAATATCAGTTAGGAGACCTCTGGGGAAGGGAAACATGCCCCTTACGATGCAGCTTATTTTATTGGTTGACAGTCATGCCCTCAAAAAAAAAAGTCTCCTAGTACCAGGTTTGAATTTACACCTCTGTGGTTTCATCTCATTGGTTCTTGTCCTACCATCAGTGACAGAGATCATGCCCACTCCTTTCTTTATATGAATATCTGAAGACTCCTACCATATCTCCTTTGAGTCTAGTCTGTTGCAAGCTAAACATAGCCAGTTCTTTTCAACATTCTTTGAAGGACTGACTATCTTAGTAACACCCTTCTGTACATGCTCCAGTTTGCAGTTCCTAAAAGTGAACATAGTAAGATAGCAGTTTTAACAGAATTGGAAGAGCAAAATCTTTTATTGGATTACCTGTACAGCACAATTCAGTAGCAATCTAAGCTGCCTGTATTTCTCAGTTGAACATGGCAATCATTTAATATGAGGACAATCTGCATAAGATAACTTTTCATTTTGCAAAGTATCTCTGCACCAAAATGATTACACCTTTTATAATGAAAAATTCCGACAATCTGTAGCCATTCAGACGTTGGATTCCAATTCTAATCTGACCCCAGCAAGCCTGCCAGTTAGTCAAAATGCATGAGAATTATTCTTTAGTAACATTTATATGGCCACAGGTTTCTCCCTCACATCCAATTCTAGAAAATGGACTGGGGGCCTCCTTGTATTCTGCTTATTGTACCATTTAGTTATAAAAATGCTAGCAATCTGACATATCACTACTAATCCGTGGCTTAAAATTAAATAACCATAGATAAAATGTAATAATAGAAATGGAGGATCCAGCAATAATTCTGCTTTATGATAATTGTCAATATATAACCCTATTCTAGCTTCTACGTATGAAATACTGGAAGATAGGATAAGGGCTTTTTGCTTAACATATAGCTGACACTGAAATGTTGAATTTCATCTGAGATTTATGCTGCATCTTCCTCCTTTTCCTCCCTTTCTCTGCCTGATTCCATCTTTTGGATAAACCATTATGACTATTATATCTAAAATAAGATACTTTGGTTAACATTTTCCTCTAAACCTTAACTGAAAAGCAAGATTTGAATGGGTTTCTAGTTTTGCGGTGTGGACAAACTACAACACGTGTAAATGATCAGCGTGATTAGTTTGGGTGTAACAATAAATGATGGCTGACCTAAATAAGGAATGGGGTGATCATGCAGAGAGAGGAAGAGATGTATTAGCCTGAGGCTTAGAATTGGCAATGAACCTCACCCCAATGTCAGAAAATAAGAGTCATTGGCTGTATGGTGCTTGCTCTTTTTAAAGAGCTATTGATCTTTAAAGAACTACTGTCTGCAATGCATGACCTATGTGGGTATGTGTGATTTCCTTGTTTTTGCAATGGGCAGTGAGAATAAGTTTGAGGAACAAAAGGAAGAGCCGGCAACCAAGACAATGGTCAGATAAAAGAAACTTGAGTTCAAAGCAGAAATGTAATTTGAGAAAACAATTCAGACTTGACCCCCCCCAAATTCTCTTATGGGTAAAGGCAGGGAGTGGGGAGGTGCTTTCAGACTTGCCAGAGGCTGCTAAGGCAACCGTATAATAAAAGTAGTAGAATTCATAACTTGTGTTTCCTAGTCTGGTCTTACTTGAAGGGCTGACATCCATCTTATTCATAAAAGAATTAGGGAGGGTCAAGTTTGACATGTTTTCTCAAACTACATTTCTGCTTTGGACTCAATTTCTTTTATCCGATAGCAATAGCACTTAGGCTTATATACCGTTTCACGGTGCTTTTCAGCCCTCCTAAGTGGTTTACAGTGTCAGCATATTGCCCCCAACAATCTGGGTCCTCATTTTACCCACCTCGGAAGGATGGAAGGTTAACCTTGAGCTAGTGAGAATCGAACTGCTGGCAGTCGTCAGAGTTAGCCTGCAATTCTGCATTCTAACCACTGCGCCACCGCAGCTCTTCTGATCACAGTTTTGGTCCTGTTCCTCAAAGTTAATCTCACAGCCCCTTGCAGTTCTTGTGTTTGTCTGTCTTGATGTGATGCTTAAATGGCACTGAGTGTTTGTGCTGCTTAAGTGTGATGTGCTGTTTTCAAAGGCCTGCGGGTCAAGTGTGTCCTCCTTGCCTTCTTTCCCCAGGCTTTGCTTCCGGAGCAACGATCATTGCATGCAGATACGTACAGGCGGATTGGTCATCTCTGACACCCCTTGGCTTCTAACGCACCGCATTCCTTACTCACACTAACTGGCATAAGCTGAGAAACCCAGGGATCAAATTGCATTTGTTGTTAATTTAAAATCATCTTTTTTTAAAAAAAAAAAAATCTGTCTTGTATTTTTCCCCATCCTTTATTTATTTGTGTCAGAATCTATTTTTAAGAGGGGGAATGGGGAGAGAAAGAATCACATCTTTTTTATTTTAAATGTTTTTAATTTTGTTATAATTTCATTATTTATGCTATTTAAAAATGGCTTAACCAGAGGAGTTTGGAAAGAGAAAAACTTATTTTTCCCCATCAATTGTATACTGTAAGTATTTTTTAAACAAAATGGTACCAAATTTTTTATATATTGGATTTGGGGAAGAAATTTTGGGTTATTTATACAAAATTTTGTAAAAGATGTATAAATACTTTTTAAACAAGGAAAGAGCAAAACTTTGGGGCTTGTAACTGGATAAATAAAATACACATTTTAAAATATCTCCTTGTCTTTTTGTCTTACTAATTAATAGGGTTTTTGGATGCATTCCTTGATGAAGCTGGAGTCATTTTGCCATGGAAGTTCAATTAAGGCAATATTTTCTTCCCTTGGCAACTTCCAGATGTGCCTATTTTAGTTCCCAGAATTCTTAGTAATAGTCATTTTAGTAATTTTTGAGAGAGAAAGTCACACATCAGAGAACTGCCAAGTCTGGAAAACACTGAATTAAGGCAAAACCAAAGCTCAGTGATAGAGCACATATTTCTATATGCAGAAAGTCCCATGTTTTATCTAGCATCTGTAGTTATGAGTAGAATACTCCAGTCTGAAACCCTGGTTGCAATTAGTATCAACAATGCTAGTATCTCTACCTATCTACCTATCTCTCTATCATCTACCTACCTACCTACCTAAAACTATTTAAAAACAATCTGCAAGAAAAGTGCACTCCATTTCCCTAGCAAGACAACCACTTTGTGGGTTGCATAACTATGTTACCAGATCCCAGATGACAAAACCATGATTTTAGGCCCTTCCAGAAGATGAAGTAAATCTGACATTGGAGAGAATGATACTGCAAAGAATAGGCGCCACAGCAGAAAAGATTCTCCTCCTGGGTCCCATCAGATGACCTCGGATGGAATCTGCAACATGCCCTTCCTGCCATACCTGATGGGATGGATGGATGTGATTGGGGAGAGGTGGTCTCTCAAATAACTGTGTTCTTAATAAAACCTTCAAATAAAGAATCAACCCATGGATTCTGATTCAGCTGAAGGAACTCTATCTTTGAGGATAAATTCAAGGGTAACAAAATAAAGCAGCTAGACTAAAAGATTGTAATTTTTAATCCAATACCAGTAGTAGGAATGAAATGAAGATCTGTAATAGTTAATATTTATTCATGGCAGAATTGGATTGGATCCTAGTAAGATATGACAATAATAAAATCTTAGAAAAGCCTAACAATTTGAGATATTCATATGAGACAGCTATCAATTTGTTATAGGCAAATTTATTCATGATGACAAATTATTCCCAGTTACAATAACAAAAACTGATAGCAAAAAAATGCAAAAGGATTTCTTCATAATGAATAAACACTGAAATTTAATTACAAAATTTAGAAAATTGGGGCACAAATCCTATCTACATAACACAACTACATAATACATACCGGTAGCAAGGAAAAGAAATTGTGGGGTGAATATGGATTGTTCAATTAAAACATTGACTCTTTTGGTGTTTACACAAAGGATAAATACATTTTAGGATGTGCTGGAAAAGCATCTGAAAAAATAACTTATGTTCTGACATCCATACACTTTTAGAATGTATGTACAAAATCTGGGGTGTGATTTCACTTGGAATATTGTGAGTAGAGAGCTGCCACATCTCACCAAATGTATAATATTTCTGGAAAGGATGCAGAAAGACTAACCAAAATGATCAAAATTATCAATTAAATCAACATTATTAATAGAACAGGAGCCACTAATTTGGATGTTTTAAAAGAGGATTGAGAGCAGTGTGGTGTAGTGGTTAAGGCTAGAAACCTGGAGATAGAATTGTAGTCCTGCCTTAGGCACAAAATTACTTAGGCTGGTCACTTACTTTCAGTCCTAGGAAGGAGGCAATGGCAAGCCACTTCTGAAAAACCTTGCCAAGAAAACTGCAGTCTCTGAGAATTGGACACAATTGAAGAAAAAAAAGGATTGGAAAATTTAATGCAGAATAAGTCTATATGCACCTTCAGAATCATAGGCACTACATACTGGTATCTGAAAACTTATCAGGGGAAAAACCTCATTATGAGCATAGCTGCACTTAATCACAATTGAACAGACAGCACACCACAAAAGTCTCACTTTAGGATTCAGAGGTTTATTAGAATTTAAAGCATAGCAAACATAAAGCCTTTGCTGTAGGCACTTGCATCACATTGCAATGAGGGTCAATCGGACAAGCAGTCAAAAGGGACGGCTTGAGGCCGATTGGCAACGTCCCATTATTCAGCTTTGTCTTTTATACCTTAAAACCACAACTCACATGATTTTCGGAATCTGTCCATACTGTCATAGCAACAGAGGCAGTGCTCCATTCCTTTAACCTCAATGTTACAACATGGCTATTTGTACATGTACTTTAAGCATACACTTCCTCTTTTCCCATAGCCTCAGGCCCCCACCCCTCCTTATTTCGGCATATAGAGAACTATGGTGTCCATGTCAGCTACCATTTCATCAGATGCACATGCTGATTACAAATTTTCCTTTATACTTGCATCAGGCAATTTATGTCAATATTGAACCCATCTCAGGCCCCCCAAACTTTACTGTGCTAGAAGGGGGTCCCCATTATTTTCCCCTCACAATACCAACTGCTGGTGAATAATGAGTCAGAGAGCCAGTTGCTTTGAGACTCTTTCTGGAGACTCTTTCCAGAGATCTAGCTGACTGCTATAATGGAGCCTTGTGCCTAATCCAGCAGGTTTTTAGAGAAATATAAATAATTTTAGGTGAGTTTTTTTTTTTTTTAGTTTATGCTGGAAAGAATTGCTGATCCAGCTCATCACCAGAATTTATGTTCTGTTTTATTTCTATGTTTTGTTTGATGAAAAATGGAAGAGTCTGCCAACTTAGTTTGGAATCAATTAAATGGCAATCAATTAAATGATTTTTTTTTTACCAAATGATGCACTTTTGAAAAAAGTTGTTTCAAATGATGCAATGGCCTCTGGGAGTGCTAATTCCTTTATGAGGTCTGGAGGCTATCTCATGACTATGCCTACTGCCAAGAGAGGAACTATGTTCACATAATATGGCTAAGTAAAACATAGTTGAGACTCAATTGTGGCCTATTGAATCTATAAACTAACCACAATGGCTGGTTTTACATAATATGCTAAATTAAAATGTGGTTAGCTAGTTTGGTTCTAATGTATTGTGTGAATGCAGCACAAGACCCCGAACTGCTACTTGAAATAAATTCCCTTCCAATTCTGCTAAAGCTTTTCACTTCAAACAAAGTTGCTATTAGAAAAGTGTTCAATTTCACATGACAGACTGGAGACCCTTCCGGCCAACACAACTCTCCATAAATCAATGAAAGAAGATTGTTGCTTTAAGTAGGAAGTTGAAGGATTTACTATCAAACAGATGGAAATTGTTGGCCCATCTGAAAACAACATTACAGCTGCTTCCGCTCCTCCAGTTTCTGCAAAGATTTCGAAGGGTATGGTGTCCATATAATTAAGATGACCCTTGGGTATGTTTCCACAACACATTTGATATGAATAGTGAATACTGTACTCTGATTTCACAAAATACTTCAACCTGACCAAAGCAGGATGGGTTTGCACAATAACCTAAACTACACAAAAACAACCCTGAAACTTAACTCTTCTCCAAATTTAATATATTGTGCACATATTTTTTATTATATCTGGACCTGACTCCTTGTGAGTTTTTAATTGCTAGGAACTGACAATTAACACCCACCCTGTACATCTCTAGAAGCAGTGTAGTTTTGACAGCACCTATTTAACTATGGTTGCTCCTGGATGCTCCAAGCAATGTTAGATTTAATACTACTTGGACGGGAGGCTACCAGGAAATATAAGGCCATAGACTTGACCATGAAGTCAGGAAAACGCAGCAGCAAACCACCCACACACTGTCGACAAGAAAACTTTAAATCACCAGAGTCAAGCTCGACTTAAGAGACTTTAGCTCTGGATACCGTTTAGGAGCAAGATAGACAATTGGGAATAGCTACTACCTTCAAGTTTGAGGGGGAACCATGGCTTAAGGGGTTTCATCTATTATCCACCCATCATACTACTGATTCACTGAGATGCTGATGAAGTACTTTGGGCTGATCCAATTGGGCTTTTAAGCTTTTTTAGTTTCAGCTTCAGATTCTCAACATCTCTCCCAGATCATTTCATTACACATTGAAAAGTAGAGCATGTGATTGGTACATCCTGGACAAAATGGTAGCACAAAGGACTATTTGTAAAGCCTTCACACATTCAGTTCGATGGAAAACCCTCCTGCTGCTCAGTTTTGTGCAGTTTCCCTGTGTGCATGGATCATGTCCATCTTGAAAGAGGCTGGAATGTGCCCATTCCTTAAGCATTTTTCTTGGATCTGAATATATTTGATAACTACTGTATTGCAACATTCCTGTTCTGGGGAAAGCTACATCAATGCAGTGATTGCTACCATCTGCTTTCATTTTAAATATTGTTTTTAGTAGATTTTTATATGTATTGTATTTATATTCTCTATATGGGGTTTTTCCCATTAATATATTGTGGACATTTTAATATACAGCGATCTTGTCAGCTGCCAAGAGTTTTTTGATTGTATCAAATCTAATAAACAACTAAGCAAATTTGAAATAGAGAATCACATGTACATAAGAAATCTGTGTCTTTGGGTGCAGTTTATGGCTTGCTTTGCTTTCAGAATATTGTTTTTATCTGTACAAATAACCCAACTATTTCTCAGTCTTTTGCTTTCAAATTTTATTCTCCCCTGGAAAGCTTATGTTGAAAAAAGAACAGCCAATCACCAAGATCTTCAGAGTACTGTAATTTTGATTTCATGCACACATGCTCCATTACAGGGTGGATATGAGCAGCTACTACAGACTATGGAGAAACGCATGATGGATGTTGAGCAACAATTGAGGCTTGTGAAACAGCTTCTCCAAGATAAAGTCAATCAGCTGAAAGAACAGGTGAGAATTCTAAGTGGTTTCTAAGTCAATGTGCCATGATCCATAGTTGATACCTGAGGATTCCTTACACAAGGTTTGAGGTAACATTACAATCTAAGGCTGGGTTCACACTAAACCATAAGATTTGGCAATGTGTTGTTTGAAACCAGCTAGCACTACGGTTTGTAAATCAATTTATGGCCAAGCATACAGATGCATATTGTTCCAGACAGATTCTGAAAGCTCTCTTCCCTAGAGCTTCCAAAAATTGTTATAAATAGTAATTTGAATCCGGCAAAAACACCTTTAAACAAAATGAAATCAAGTGTGGTTTTGTCCTGGCTCCATTTACTACTCTTTGGAGTATAGTCACATGTGCTAGTCAGAAAATCAAATCTACTCCTCGGGCTCAACAAAGTAATGCATCCTTATCTTAGCACGATTTGAAAAAAGCAGGCAGTGGTGTTTTAGATAATAAACTAGGGTTATGCAAACCATGGCTTACTATATTGTGTAACTGCAGAATGAGACTTTTTGGGGTTGATGTCAAAATACCTCATCCCAATCCTATGTAGATATAAATAGGCTTCATAGTGGACGAGTCCCAAATTATTTCATTCTAATTGTGCTGAATGATCAATTGTTGGCAATTTATTCTAGATGGCACACACTTGTATCAACACCTGTGTTAGACATGGTATTATGGGGGGAAAATAGTAGCTAAAGCATTATTGTTATTTACACATAATCCATCCAATATTTTTGACTGAATTTGGTACTTTTGACTATTGGATCCTTCCCACGGATTTAGGATAGTTAAAATATCATAATGAATTTTGTGTATTTATTTTATTTATATGCCATCAATTCAAGGTGGCAAACATATTTAATATGTTTTCCTCCTCCTATTTTCCTCACAATAACAATTCTGTAAGGTGAGTTGGGCTGAATGAAAATGACTGGCCCACGGTCACCTAGATCAGTGGTCACCAACCAGTGGTCCGTGGACCACTGGTGGTCCGTGAGAAAAATTTGGTGGTCCTCAGAAAAATTATTTGCATTTCTATATTGCACTAAATACTATTTATCTTTTAAAAAAATTGATATTAGTGGTCCGCGGGATTTAAAAATATGAATTTAGTGGTCCTTGAGGTCCAAAAGGTTGGTGACCCCTGACCTAGATGGCTTTCACGGCTAAGGCGGAATTAGAACTCATGGTCTCCCAGTTTCTAGCCTGGTCCTAACCACTAGACTAAACTATTTAAATTAATGCAACTGTTTGTTACTGGTAAGTTCAGATTCTACCCATTCCCATTGTATCAAAGTGCTTTTCAGATATTTTGGTATTATTACCGTGTTTCCCCGAAAATAAGACAGGGGCTTATATTTTTTTGACCCCCCAAATATGGCCTCGGCCTTATTATCGGGGGGGGCTTATTATTTTGGGGGTGCAGTAGGCGGCGAGCGTGGGTCTGCATGTCCCATCGCCGCTGCCTCGCCTCCCCTCCCTGCCGCCACCGCCTCGTGGAGCAGGACTCAGTAAGGCTTGTTGTGCCGTTGCATGCACGAACTGCAGGACTGCCGCAAACTTCATCATACTGGCACAGCTGGGGTCCTTCTGCCGTTGGTGCATGCAACGGCACAACAGGCCTTGCAGAGTCCTGCTCCACGAGGCAGCGGCGGTGGCGGGACGAGTCTCACAGAGACTCATTTCTGGCAGGTGGAACATGTTGGGCCGTGAGACGCACGTCCTACCTGG
>QLTV01001996.1:1129243-1143916 GCA_003457575.1 Thermophis baileyi
GGAGCCCAGAGGAGCCGAGCAGTCTCGTCGGGTGTGCGTGCCCTCGACTCTCACTTGCTCTCGCTCTCCCGGCCAAAAAAGTGCCCGCAGCAAAAAGAGCGCCTCCCGGCATGCCCCCCCCTTTCCCCCCGGAAAGTAATGGGGGGGCTTATTTTCGGGGGGTGGCTTATTTCAACGCATGTCCCGAAAAGCCCTGTTGGGCTTATTATCGGGACATGTCTTATTTTCGGGGAAACACGGTATTATTTACCATTTGTTTACTAAATGTATTTAGACAATATACAAAAGGATGACTAAGACCCTTTACAGCAGGGGTGTCAAACTCACAACGACCCATCACGTGACGTATCACAACTTTTTCCCCCCTTCGCTAAACTGGTCGTGGGCATGGCCAACGCGTGATGCATCTGGCCCACGGGCCGTGACTTTGACACCCCTGCTGTACAGAGACAGCTTAAAAAGTAATACTGAATTTAGCTACAACTGGAAAGTGCATGATTTATTTATTTGTTTTGTCCTCTATGTGGAACAAATGTACCTTTTCTTAACTATGTTTCAGCTTGTAAGAAACACAAAAGCTGATGAAATGGTCAAGGATCTCTATGTTGAAAACGCTCAGCTGCTAAAAGCTCTGGAGATGACAGAACGGAGGCAGAAGATGGAGGAGAAGAAGAACTATCTGCTAGAAGAAAAAATAGCCAATCTTGGCAGAATAATCAAAAATCTGACCTCCAATGTAGGATCATCAGCTCAGCTGGGATCTTAGTGCCTTTCTCCACTTGTATTTAACTATAGTGCAAACATGTCTTGACCATTTATTGCAGGCATTACTTTCATCTCATCTCCAGCCTATGTGTAAAACTTCTTCAGTCATGTTTAGCTATACCAGTGTTAAAATAGTATTTCCCTACTTATTTTGACTTTAGGTGCAGCTCAACACGTGTACAATCTGATAGACTTACTGTATTACCTATTACTTTAGGGGAAAGTCAGATGACCAAAATGACTTGAAGCAAAGGCAATACAGGTTGGATAAGGATGGGCAATTGGATAGCAAATTTCATGCTGGTATAATCCCCAAAAGCTGTGGATAGCACTTCAGGGGTGGGGAAAGACCCTAAACCTAACTACCTATTTATGCAGAATTATGCACTTTATTGAAAGGTGAACATTTCATCTATTTTAATGCTGCATTTTGATAGTTGCAACTTTGGGGCTGTGCTCAAAAGAAATCTCACTACTATTCTCAAAAACACAAAATTAATCTGTGTGTGGATACACATCAAGCATAAATCCCAAGTGCCTTACTTTATATTTTTGGTTTGTTTGCATGTTAGTTTGGAATGGTGTGAGGGGGCTCCATGGCCTAAGAGATTTCATCTATTATCCACCCACCATACTACTGATTCACTTTCCATGAGCCTTCTATCCATTGTCCTGAATGCCCAAAGCAGAATGTGAATGGCAGATATTCCCTGAATCTTCCACCCCCTGCTGAAGTTTTAGAGACAGTACTACTATAACCATACTTTGAAGGAAATTTGGAAAAGTGTACATCCTCTGTTTTCCCAGATCCATTCAAAGGAACAATGGTAGCACAAACATCACCTTTTTGCCAGTCTCTAGGATAGTTAGACTAGGAACTCTCTGCCCTTTCAACTGACAAACACTAGAAAAGAAAGGTTAAGAAAGCAGATGGACATCAGAAACGGAGAAGAAAAATCAAAGGAACATCAGAAGAAGCAGCTTGACTCTTAAGGGAAACCATAGCTAGATCTCTTCACCCTCAAATGGTCCCACCCTCAAGAAAATCATCTTAATGAGTAAGACAGAAAAAGGATAATTGTCCAGGCAATCCTCAACTTACAACCATTCATTTTAACAATCGTCTGAAGTTACAATGGCACTGAGAAAAGCGACTTAATACTAGTCCTTGCACTTACAACCATTGTAACGTTCCAACAGTCACATGATCAAAATTTGGGTGCTTGGCAACCAGCATGTATTTATGATGGTTGCAGTATCCCAGGGTCACATGATTGCCCTTTGCAATCTTCCCAGCTGGCTTCCAACAAGGTCAATGGGAGAAGTCAAACTCATTTAACAACTGCAGTGATCTGCTTAACAACTGTGGCAAAAAAGTTGCAAACTCAGGCACAACTCACTCAACAACTGCCCTTCTTAACAATGGAAATTCTGGTCCTATTTGTGGTCGCTAAGTCAAGGACTATAGAAAAGTTGCAACATAGGGCTATATGGCATGGAAACTGATGAGAAAACAAAGAACTGAACAGTTCCAAAATTCTGATGCTATCTGGCACCAGCGGTTTCTACTGGCTGCATCCACACTGTTGTGTTAATGGCTGCAGAGGACAGGAAAAAATATCTTGATTTGCAGGACAAGCTATTAGTTGGTCGTAGTAGAACATTCTTTGCATGCAGAACATTCCTCTTAAGAATTTTAAATTCCAATAGTCTGTATATACAGCAGCAAAGCTTCATATGATTATTAAGGATTATAAACATCATGGCTGAGAAGTAGCTGACCTTCAGATACTAAATCTGAATACTGTTTGTATTTTTACTAACATTTTCAGGAACCCAAACTTCTCATATGTACATTTGAAGAAAGCAGATTGCATTCTTAAAGAGAGTGCTTCTGTTTGAAACCAGAAGTGACTAGCAATGAATTTTGGACTGCCTAATTATTTGGCTGGTTTGTTTTAAATTTCATGACTATTTTAAACATCAATTTGATATTTGACATTCTTGATTTACTGTGATTTATTGTAGTCAGAGTTTATATTTATACATATGGATTCTTAATCACCCATTGTCTCTCAGCAATGGAAAAAGAATAGTTGCTTTTTCCGTGCTACAGCTACACTGAATGTGTGACCTGTTTTTAACCACACTACCAATTATAACCTGAATAAAGAATGCAACCAGTGAGGCTAAGGCTAAAACATGTTGCAGACCAAAATATCTGCAGAACATTTAATTAGCCAATTGTGCCTTTTCTGGTTTGAAGCTGCTTCTACATGCAAAGCATGCTGATTCCACCTCTGTAATAGACTCATTCAGAATTCTGCAGAGGGAAACCTAATTCCTTCTAGTGTACCAAATAATGGTCATTAGCATCAGAAAAAGGTCAGGGATCTCCATCCAAGCAATTTTGATGCTCTTGCTTTTTTGTAAATAACACGTGTGGAAACAACAAACCAATCTTTGTAATTCTTATTTAGCACTGGCTAGAATGGACAGTTTTTTTGTGGATGGGACCAGAATTTCCTGGGAGAGGTTGTTGCTGTGGGGAATGGGAGACAGAATGTTGTAATTATTATTTTAAATCATATTTAACTATCTTACACTCAGTTCAGGGCTTGCACTACACCTTCCAATTATTTCCCATCTCAAAATAATAGAAAACCATGCCAGCAATTTCCAGAAATTGTGATTAGAGATGGGTATACAGAAGGGGCTACAAAAAAGGGGTTCAGGAGTCCGACTCCTGCCCTTAGGCAACTTTCCCGAACTGGATGCAATCCAGATGTTTTAAGATCCTTTAGATTCTTAGCATGGTATCTGAGAATGCTGGGAGTTGCACTTCCAATGTATTTTGAGAGGAACAGGTTGAGTAATAGTGTCTCCCACTTCTCTGAACTTTGAACAATAGTTCCAAAAGGGTTGCACATGTACAGAAAATTAGGTCATAAAAATGGTAAATCTGTCATCCAAACACAGCCATTATTTTTATTTTGCATGGGGCTGAAGAAAACCTGACTCCACTAAACTCAGCCCTTTTTTTCACTTAGGTTTTTTTGTATGGAAATTTATCACTCCAAAGCTTCTTATCTAAAGCAGAGGTCTCCAAACTTGGCAACTTTAAGACCTGTAGATTTCAACTCCCAGAATTCCCTGGTCAACGATACTATACTGGCTGAGGTGTTCTGGGAGTTGAAGTCCACAAGTTTTAAAGTTTCCAAATTTGGAGAGCCCTGATCTAAAGCAAGCAACTTAGTATGATAGAGTGGTTAAAACGCTAGACTGAAAGCATGGAAATCTACTCCACCATGATCACTCCCATCCATGGGCACTCACCCAGTATCTCAATCTAACCTACCTCACAAAGTGATTGTTGTGAGGATTAATTGAAAGTAGATTCTGAAGTGAAGGAAGGATAATCCTGTGGGCTTGAAAACTCTCCTCCAAAAAAGATGACTGATGCCAATGCTGTTATTCGAGGCAATGGGGTAAGGCATTCTATTTGCCAGATAGCTTATCTTGCTATGATGTCTCAACCAGCATCATAGGATTTCTATAGCTTCTATAGCCTCTCAGATTTGTTAATTGAGATTAATGTTGCCATTTATCAGATTTGTATTTGATATACCGTAAGTATTTTATTTCTATTGTACATTGCCCTAAAAATAACTGGAGGATGGACAGTATTAAATATTTTAAATATGTAAAATCAATCTTTGTTCTTATATTGTTGATCTCCTATTTTGCAGCAGCTTTATTTTACTCCCATTATTTCTGCCATCAATTCACAGAATTTATATTTCATGACCGCTTGGTTAAGGTCTCTTCCTTGGGTATATCTGCAGTCAGATATGCATACAGGCTGGACCCTGCATTACTGGCATCAATCTGGCACTGCAAAGTATAGTCTCTGTAAGTTCAGCTCATCTCCTAATGAATTCATGGATGTGTCTGCACAGTTTTCTTGACAATATGGAAATAGCTTGCCATTTCCTTCTTCAGAGATTTATGTTGAATCAACACTTTCACCCCTGGAGCTCTTGCCTTTTTTCTGACCTCTGCTCCAAGATGGGATCAAAAATGCGAGGAGTACCGGCATTATAGCTGTGTTTTTTAAACTTGGCAATGTTAACATGTTGTTGGCTGGGGAACACTGGGAGTTGACTTCTACACATCTTTAAACTGCTGAGGTTGAGAAACACTACATTAGAGCATCAGCCTTAGCTGGGAGACAGCTAAACCATGGCTATAGCTGGGTTCACATAATAGATTTAACCTAAGTATTAACCCATTTTTCTGGGCTTGAACAATACACTGTACACTACAGTGTATACTATAAACTATAGAGTAAGCAAATGATCTGAGTTCAAACAACCAAGTAAGCCTCCCAAAAACAAATAAAAATAAAACAAGTTTAACATATTTGAATGAAGCTGCCATGTTGTAACTGATTTGCTGTCATAACTGGAGATATGTTGTGTTTTGGCAAGGGTGGCAATTGACACAAAAAACTAGATCATAGAGGCTTTTATGCTTTTTTACTATTTACAGTGAAGCTATGTACGACAAGTATTTATAACACAGCCCGTTCACCCAGTATCAGGTTTCTTCCTAAGTCTCCCACCCAGAGACTCTCTCTCCCTCTAACTCTCCTGCTAACAGTCTTGTTTTCCTCCCATTTTCACTCCAACTCCCTCCCCAATTTGAGGGTTTAACAAGAGGGGGGGGGAGAATGTAGCTGGAATTTTACTGTGATGCTCAGCACAACTTGACCTCATGAAAATGCTCAGCTGAATGCTGGCTCTTCCACTGAGGAAAAAACCTCTCTCAGGATCTTCTGCCCAGTCCTTTCCAAGAGGACAGGACTTTAACACCAACAACCAATCCTTCCCCTTTTGGGCCTTGGGTGAAGCTACTGCCTATACACTCAACTGGGTTTCTCCTTCTCCTCTTGGCTGGAGCTTCTGTCCCTCTCCATTTTCATTTCCCTTTTTTCAGGAAAGCCACTCCTGGGCCTTTCTTCTCCAACCAGGAACCAACAACTGTTCTGCACACTTAATTTCTCTTTCCAACTTTTCTCTCCAGCCACTAATGCAGTGACTTTTTCTTGCCTTCTCTCTCCTATTTTTATTCAGGCCAGCAGTATATCCCCCCCACTTCCCCCAAGCAACTGAGAAGGTAGTTGCCTCTCCCAGAGCTCTGGTCCCCAACGTTTATATACCAGGCCAATAAATGGGACTCCAGTCTCAAATCTCATCACAACAGCTCAACCCTTGTGATTGCACACCTTCACTTCAAGATCAAAATTGGGCACTTCGCTCCTTTTACTCATTCTATATCCTGGCTCATGGCAACAGAACAGCAGTCTTGCCAAGGCATTAAAACCCATATGCCATACCTGCTTGAATGTGTTGTATGAATACAGAAAATAAATTACAAACTAGACATTTAATCTAGTGTGTAATGCAAAATCTATTGATTTGTCTTAGTATGTGTGAGAACCCAGCAAACTGAGTTGAGTTAATTGGAAGTATATGGACAAACACTAGATAGTAAAGCAAATGCATAACTTCCAATGGTCCTGCTCACAAATATGCCTGCATAAGTTGTCAGAATCACTTGGGCAAATTCACACTACATATTGTCATAATTTGTTTGTTTGCTTGCAACTTAGTGTATGGTGTGCACCCAGGCACTGTGGTTAGTAAATCATTGTTTATGGCTTGACTTGTGAACCTAACCAATTATGGTTTATTCAGTAAATCATGGTTATACAGACTTCCATTTTATTTGAACACATTTGTACAAGATCCTGATTTCCTAAATTTAATTTTGGACAACCCATTTGGCAACCTAAGTATTTTACACTAGAATGTATTGTGCAAACCCATAAAATGAATTCAGAATCAGATTGTTTTGTTTGCACACAAAAAGGCTTTGGAATAATATGGATAAAGATTGGGCTGAGAGTGTTGATCAGTTGCTAAAGCAGGATATATAACAAATAACACAGCCATCAGTAAGCATTACCGTATCACTGCATAGTCTCATTTATATACCCAATTGCATGGCAAAGCCAAGTCTTGGCGCACTCTTGGGATAATTGAAAGAATTTTGCCCTTTAAGACTTCAGCCAGGGTATAATGCAACATGTCCCATGAAACAGGTTTAACCACTTCTTTACATCAGTTTTAATTTGATAATAAACTACAGTATTCCAGAACCAGAGGTATCTAGAAATTCCTACTCACTCCTTACCACAAAGTGATTGACTTTACACAGGATGTCCCCATTAATTTCTCTACAAGTTGAAAACTACTACAGGGCAGGAGCAGCAATGTTCCTCAAGATGCCTCTTCCCCCCCCCCCCAATTCAGAAGTAGTAAAGACTCCCACAAGTGGATTCCCTCAAAGCTTAGTAAATTACATAAACACATCTGTATCATTTTCATTTATGTTTTTGCCCACCAGCAGTGTCAAAATCTCATTTCAAAAAAGCCCAAATCTTACCAGTGTAACCTATAACCCTGGGTCTTCCTGTTGGTCTCAGCCATGTACAGAGAGGGAGCTAAATGTGTCCCATTTTCTCGGCTATAATGTTGTCCTCCGATGTCAGAGATTAAAACTACAAAATATATTTATTTACTTATTCCATTTCTGCGGACGCCCATCTCAGTCAACGATTCTGAGCGGTTTACAATTCAAAAAATATGTATCAAAAGTATTAAAAACTTTTTTAAAACAGTAAAAAGTGAAACCAATAAAAACACTAAAAAACTTCCAACTTACACATACTTGCCCAGTTGGCAATACAGCCAGGAAACGGGGCCCTTGGCACACTCAGCGCCCCAGGCTTGGGAACATAAAGACAAATTTTAGGAAAACTTTAGGGAAAGCTAACAGGACTGGGACCGTTCTGATCTCCGACTGCAGTTTGCGCAAACTGTCACACCTGAGGGAAGTACCTTTCAGCAACAGCTGCTTCCAACTGCCAGGGAACTCCAAGCTTAACACGAGGAAGTATAAAGCCCTTTCCCTCCAAGCCATAAGGTGGCGCACTCCCAACCGCCAGGTTTGGTTTTGTTCTGGTTTCCCCCCCCCCCCCGCCCGCGAGTGGTTTGCCACTGTCTCCTTCCTAGGGCTGAGAGAGAGAGTGACTGGCACAAAGTCACCAAGCAAGGTGGCCCCCCCCCCCCCCCCCGGGTTTGTTTTTTTTTTTTTTCCCCCCCCCCCCCCCGCCCGCGAGTGGTTTGCCACTGTCTCCTTCCTAGGGCTGAGAGAGAGTGACTGGCCGCCTGGCTTCCTGCCGAAGGCAAGGCTAGAAACTTACGATCTCTAGCCTGGTGCCTGAACCGCTAGTACGCCAGACTGACTCATCCGGACACGCCCTCCACAATTGCCAGCTGCTCTTCCCTTCCCTCCTCCTCCTCCTCCTCCTCAGCTTTCAACGCTCCCAGCGCTGCTTTCCCATTGTTCCTTGCGCGGGGAGCAGCCGCTGTTCCTTCAGAGCTCCGGCTGTGGGCGGGAACGGAAAGTTTAGTCGGGAGCTCGCGAGTGAAGAGGGAAAGGAGCGCGGGTCGGGTGCGCGCGCGCCTCCTTAGAACTCTGTCCCACCCATCCGACTCTTCTTTTCCTTCCTCCCCCCCCCACCTCGCCTCCTCCTCCTCCTCGCGCTCGGGACAGGGAGACGTGGTGCGCGCGCTTGGCCGGTCTGAGGGGGGAGGGAAAAGGCGGAGGGCGGCGATGGATCCTGACCGAGAAAGAGTCGCCCGGGGACGGCGGCGTTGGTGGCTCCTCCGGCGGCTGTGAAGGGGGCGGCGGCGGCGGCGGCGGGGAAGGGGATGCTGTCCCGGAAGAAAACGCGCGCCGACCTCTCCAAACCGGGCGAGGTGCAGGGCAAGTACGTGATCAAGGAGACCAGCCCGTTGCTCCGCAGTGAGTTTTGAGTCCTGGTCGGGGAAAGGGGAGAGACGAGGGAGGAAGGGAAAAGAAGGGGGAAAGACCACCACCTCCCCCCCAAAAAATAACAACCCTGAGGGGAAGAATGGGCCGAGGGGGAGGGGACGGCGGGGGGGGTGTCTCAAAATCGCCGGGATGCTTCTTCCAAGGTGAGGGATTGACTTTTACACAATGGTGGCAGAAGAGACCCAACGTTTAAGTTACGTTTACATCCCAAGATCTTCTTGCAAGCTTTACTTAAGCCATTCTACATTTCTTAAATAGGGACAGCAGCTTCAAAAAGCAATTTTTCTCCCGCAAATGAAAGGGGGGGGGAGAAAAAAGATTTGAGATCTTTTGGAAAATCTTTAGATAACGTTAGATCAGTAGAGGGTGCTGGTTCTCAGTTGTCTAATTATAACAACAAATACAAACTACTCCTTTTTGACCTCAATTTCAGCTGCTCTTTTTTTAAAAAACGACTCCTTGGAGGGGGAACCCAAAGTCGAATATTTTGTGAACTTAGTCCTGCTACTGCTGGCAAATACCAGGGCTGAAATATGCTCAGTGAGACACTTTTTTCTGAATTCTGAGTATATGTCTTATGAGCCAGTGTTTCATATGTTTTGAGGCCCTAGGGGAAAATAAAGAATAACTGCCAAGACTGAAGTCTGTCCACCCCTGTCAGAACTTCAAAGGCACAGATAGGAAACTAATGTGTCTCTGTTCATTTCTTTAAGGAGTGAAATTGCTCTTGTTCAAAGGCCAAGTGTAGGCCATGTGACCTTAGCTTGTCACCTTATTATAATCTTTAAAGGATTATGCATGGTTAACCTAAAGCTTTCTGGTTTGGAGAGAAAACAGCTGTGACTGTGATCTCATTTCATTTGCAGGGGGAGAACAATTTTCCTTTGAATAAATTGGGGGAGAGATGCTGGTGATGATTATAGGCTATACCTTTCTTATCTTCTTAATCATATCTAAGTCTCACAGGAGTTCTCATATTTATGGTCTGTATCACCTGGGAAGCTGAGCAGGACATAGCTTGAACTGATTTGAAATGAGTTCTTTTTTACAATGCATAATTAAATTGCAGAAGCCTGCTTGAATTGATAAAATAAAAAGTTTCAAAACTGCGGTTTGAATTACATTTTCTTGCCCGGAGATGATAGAATTCTAATATTAACACAAAACAAGGATGGCTTTTATCTCGTTCCATAAACTTTCAATTGCTTTGCAGTAAGTAGAAATGGAATAAAGACCTTCCAGACTTTGGGTGTTATCTATCAAGGTAAACCGTTAAATAAACACTGTTTTTATTGAAATGAAGTTCTTTGATCAAAAGAACCCAGGTAGGGACCAGTAATTTTCCTTGATTTTCTGAGTCCTGAATGCCCTGAAAGGTAGTTTGAAGTTATAATCTGAATTAGCCAAAGCTTTTTATTTCAAAAATAAATCCTATTCATTGGAAATGTTACAATTTTCAAAAAGCCTACATGGTACTTGCTGTGGTAGGGATAATTAACAATTATTTTATACTTATAAATAATTAACCTTATTCCAATAGCTTGCTTAGATCCCTTTCTTTTATCTTAGAAAGTTAAGTTCTATCTTGGCTCAGACGTTTACGGGAAGTGGTAAAGGTTGAGTTTGGTATAAAAGTCAAGAAGTCTGATCAGAGTTTAAAGAACATGTAACAGAAGAGATACACTACCAGAATTTCACATTAATTACTACTCAATGCTATCTCTGACTGCCCTTAGCCTTGTGGGATAATAAGATTGGTTGATATACAAACTTGGAAAGTGGCTGTTTTCCTGTTGACAAATGAAAAGGAGAGAAAAAATGAGTCACATTTAATATTAATAAAGCTAGAAATAGGTTTAGATTCAGAGTTCCTTGGGAGTTGGGCGGCATACAAATTTAATAAATAATAATAATAAATAATAATAATAGATCAGGTACTGTATAGCAATCTGTGAGTCTAGGCTGTATTTATAAAGTCCCATTTTTGCAGCTCCCAGACTTCCTTCTGACCATCATTATCTGAAACTGATAGCATATTTTCCTACCATTTTGAGGGGACAAATTGAAGATTGTAGGATATGCATTAAAATGGCATAGTATGGGTAAAAATGAAACTCACCACTACTGTCATTTGTTTTGCAGCCCTTAGTTGCTCCTCACAAATAGTAATTGTGGCTCAAGGGTTTAAAAAAGGGTTATTCACTTCTATTTTAGATGAAGTTAATCAGTAGATGCTAAAATAATTTGACTTATTTTGCCTTAGAGAAGAAAAAAGAAAAGGTTTTCTTACTGCTTTCCAAAAGAGCTCTCTGAGGTTCTTTTATTAAACTATTTATTCTGTTGTTGTGGTGCTTAGTCCTGATTTTAAAAAAAGGAAAATTACCATATTTTTCGGAGTATAAGACGGACTCCCCCCCCCCAAAAGAGGGTGGAAATGCTGGTCCGTCTTATACACCGAATACAGCCATTTTTGGCCTCCCGAAGCCCCACCCCGCGTGAAAACGGATGCGCAGAGGGTTTGGGAGGTCTGCAGAGTGCTGCTGGGGGAGGGCAAAAACGCCCCCATTTTTGCAAAAAACAGCTCGTTTTTCACAAAAAACAGGGTGCGCAGAGGGTTTGGGAGGTGCTCCTGGGGGCTGGGGGAGGGCAAAAACTTTTTTTTTCTTACTTACCTCTTCGAAATCTTGGTGCGTCTTATACACCGGTGCGTCTTATAGTCCCAAAAATACAGTAGATTTTGGTTTGGTTTGGGTTCACATGTAGAAAAAGGTCTTCTCTGCACTGTTTCTTACCAGGTTACAGAATTGTGAAGAATCTAAATAAAACTTGTTTGCTCAAAACTTAGTTGAGCAAACCTAACACTAGATAGATTTAGTTATTGTGATGGAGGGGAAATTAGAGAGGGCTCATCTAAGAGAATCACTGCCAGGAGTGAAGAATCTGCTGGATTTCAAATGTTGTTGAACTTTTCTTCCAATAGCTTTCGTTTCTAGGGCCATACAGTAGTATCTGGAAGGCTTCAGACTCCTTTCTCCTGAGGCTTGTAAAGTTGTTATAGCATTTTCTATGACAAATTCTCATAACTGGAGATTTGGGGAATTATAGTCCCAACATAAGGGCACTATGTCAAGCAAGTTCACCCTATAGAGTAAGAAACCTGTATCAGCAATATTCATAAGACAGTAGTAATGCATTTATATTAAAAACAAAATAGTCTGTATTGGTTGTTGTCTACACACACACACACACACACACACACCACATTGTTTCAAAATACCCTAGCTCATGCTACATTATTATGATATATTGGAATTATAGTAAATAATTAAATAGTTAAATTTAGTAGAAACGTCAATAATGTAATGTTTTATGCAGCTTGTAATTCCTTAATTTCAGAAATAGACATAGATGATTATCATTTGTTTTACATATCGTGATAAGCCAGCATTTGGCTAGTTTGAGGGTTTTTACCTGTCTTGTAGAAGTACCTATAATTACTTACTGATGATATGCAAAGCAAGTCTTATCTAATGCAATATAACAACCATGTTATATTGAACAGTGTATGTACATACATCAGGAAAACTCTACAATCTAGCTATCTAATGTCTAACTGGATCATGATTCCAGAAATATCAAAAGTACAAGTTCTATTTCAGAACATCCCACAAACTTCCTGAATATAATTTGGCATTCATGCTTATGATAGATTCATAAAGTGGCAGTGGGATACTTTTGACCTGGCCATGGTATTTATTCATGAAGAAGTGAAATTGACTAAGATGTATAATATATATATAGAATTACCTTACTTTAAAGAAAATAATATTAAAATTTTGCTAAAAACTTTGATTCCAGCATTACAAGCTTGAAACAAAGTTTAAATACCTTGAGATTTCTTCCTAGAATGTTGTTGGAATTGTGAAGTTTGGGGTTCATGTTCATATAAAGGACCTCCTTGGGGTTTTCTTTTTGTTTTACAGGATTTAAAATTTAATGTATCCACTCTTCATTAACATTTGTAAATATCCTAAGTTCTATGTATTTATTGTTACTATAACTTTCTGCTACAGATCTGATGCCTTCATTCATCCGTCATGGTCCAACCATTCCAAGGCGAACAGATATCTGTCTTCCAGATCCAATGCCTTCTGCCTATTCGGCAGGCGGGGACGGCGCCCTTTCCAGACATCAGAGCTTCCTAAGGACTCCAGTGCAGAGGCCTCCTCATGAAATAGTACGGCGGGAAAGCAACAGGCTATCTGCCCCTTCCTACCTTGCTAGGAGTTTAGCTGAAGTCCCTCGGGAATATGGCTTATCTTCACAGTCCTTTTTAACAGAGGCCAACTCGGTTACTGAAAATGGAGATGCTGGATCCCGTTACTATTTTGGTCACTTTTATAATGATCAAAGACGACATCAACTGGGGGATCATGTTCAGGAAGAATATAGATACTATGAACATAATACTGACCTCATCCAAAGGATGTCACAAAATCAGGGAAGACACAGTTCAGGCAAGTATCATTGGGTTTTTTACACATAATTCTATTTTTCTTTTTTGGCTCTATGTAAAAACATCTAAACAGTATATTTTACGCTTTTACTAGTAGAGTTCAGCTGATATGATTGAACATATCAACATCAGAAGCTGCCTTGCATTGGGTCACATAAAAACTGTGGCCATGTTTAATCACCCCTCGTATTTTTATTAACATTACCTTGATCCATTGACTTAAGAGTCAAATTATTGTGGAAACAGCAAAAAACTTGGGCGACAGCTGTGGACAACAATACCCTATTAGTGTGTAAGAGGATCTGAATTGGAGGGCTTTGGCATTTCCTCCACTAATATGGATAAAGAGTTGATCTCAGAGAGCTGGTGTAATTAGCATCATTTAATGAGCCCGCCCATAGACCCTTTTCAAAGGTAAAAGTAAAGGTTTACCCTTTCTAGTTGTGTCCGATTCTAGGGAGTGGTGCTCATCTCCCTTTCTTAGCTGAGTGAGCCAGCATTGTCGGGAGACACTTTCATGGTCATATGGCCAGCATGACTATATGCCAAAGCGCACAGAACAGTGTTACCTTCCCACCATGGTGGTACCTATTTATTTACTCACATTTGCATGCTTTCGAACTGCTAGGTGCGCAGGAGCTGGAACAAATAATAGGAGCTCACCCCATTGCACAACACTCAGGTCTCAAACCGGGGCTGTCAACTTTCCAGCTGACAAGCTCAATGTCTTTAACTGCTGAGCCCTCACACCCCCTTTTAAGAGGACCCATATAGAATCTCAGCCAAAAAAGGAACCAGCTCTGAAGGGATCTTTCTCTTAAGCTCCTTTGTGTTTTGCTTGTTGGTATTTGCTTGACTAAAAAATGGGCTTTATCATTCTGATTTAAATTTGTTAAACTAAGAACTAATGTAAAATTTTATTTATTCTACTAGACATGCTAGTGATTCTTTTATCCCACTGCCTCCACAGCATATTTCTTTCTTAGCCTTTTAGTATGTTATATGTTTGAAGCTCAAAACTGAGGAGTTAATTTTTATCTTCATGACTGACTTTCATATTTCTTAGCAGTACTTTCTACTCTGATTCCTACGGTGTGGCCTGAGCCTCATCTAAATTTGGTTATAGATAAAGTGATTCTGGTTAAACAAACCATATTCCAAGCAGTGTACTGTTTCATCTCCTAATTGAAAATATTGAACCAATATTTGAGGGAAAGATTTTTAATGTGGGGAAAACAACTGATATATTTTAATTTTATATTTTGCTAATAGCATTTTAAAGTATAAATTGCATACAAATTTTTGTAAGTATTCACTCTCATTGGAAGTTTAGACTTAGTAACAGGTAGCACCCGCATTGGTATTATTATTATTATTATTATTATTATTATTATTATTATTATTATTATTATTATTATTATTATTAT
>QLTV01001996.1:1144071-1164025 GCA_003457575.1 Thermophis baileyi
GGGTGGGGGTGGTCCGGATCTCAGGAGGTAACTGGTTCCAGAGGGCGGGGGCAGCCACAGAGAAGGCCCTCCCCCGCGGGCCCGCCAGCCGGCACTGTATAGCTGATGGGACCTGGAGGAGCCCAACCCTGTGGGATCTTACCGGTCGCTGGGAGCTATGTGGCAGAAGGCGGTCTCGAAGATAACCTGGCCCTGAGCCATATAGGGCTTTAAAGGTAATAACCAACACTTTGAATTGTGCCCGGAGACCAATAGGGAGCCAGTGCAGCTCGCGGAGTATAGGTGTAATATGGGTGTACCTAGGTGCACCCACGACATATTACTCTGTATTAATTACTTCAATCAATAAAAATTCTCATTAATTGTTCCATCTGTCTGTAAAACATTGTCCCAGTAATCTGCTGGATTATTCAGGTGGACTTTTGCAAACTTGAGATGGGTGGCAATGTGCTTTCTGGAGAGCACTAGTATTCTCTTCCCATACATGCGATTCTTGTTCAGTATTTTCATTATGGACTCATGAACCCCGACATCATATAATGCAAGAGTGACCTGCAGATCCATTGCTGTCAACTTAGAGTTGAATGCTACTTCCTGGAGTATTATATCCTTTGATCTTGGAAGAGTAACATTGGTATTAGACTTTCTTTATCTATATAGTATCTATTGATCATGGATTGATGGAGGCCAAACACTTTGGCAATTCTTATAGTCATTTCCGGACTCAAATGTATTGACAACCTATTTTCTGTAACTTAAGCAATTTTGATTGGACATGGTTCATATCCATAGGCATGGCATGAAAAATGTACTTATATATGGTTCACATCCATAGACATGACATGAAAAATGGTATGTATGTGCATTTTTAATGGGAGAGGGGCCCTTATCTCATTGATTGGAACATCTAACTTACCCTCTTAAGAGAATTTCTTATTGTAGGACTGCACATACTTTTTTCCAACAAAGAGAGCGAATGTGATGGTCATGTGTTCAGGTGACCACAGCTAAGAGCATAGTACAGTATGTTGTGTGTGGTTTATTTAATCAGAATCTGTATATTAATAGGACTTAAATGAAGCTCTGATCACTTTATAGATCACATTGTTACAGAATCATAGATCTGAAAAGGGATTTTCAAGCTTTCCCCATTGTGAGGCCTATTCTACTGGATGACTTGTTTCACCAGACCAGAGATAGGCAACGTTTGAGAGGCCAAAAGTCAAGTTCTGCTTCTGGGCAGGCTACAGGAGGCCATGGTGCTACCAACAGGAAAAAATGGGACTGAACATCTTGATGCTTTTTATGTTGTAAAGAGGTTTTAAAGATGAGAATGAAGACTTTGGGGAAGGTAATTCCACTCTCCTCTTTAACTGTCCAAACATTTTTAAAAAAATCTGCCATCACCTAAAAGTATATAATTTATTTCTGCCTCAAATGGGTATATTTCAGCAGTCTGGTTTTGCCTCTCAGAGCCCTTTTACTTCCATTATGATCTGAATCTTGGAAAAGAAAGAATTGAAAATGTGTTTCTGAAAAAGGGTCATTTTGTTGCCAAAAACAAAAGGTTTTATTGGAAGTATGAACTTGAGGTTCTGGGAGATTGCATAAAAGCAACTTGTTGCCTACCCTAGCTTAGCAAGATTTATTTGTGCTTGTATATTGAAAAGTCAACTTTTATTAAGCACAAAGGTGGTTTTAGTGCCAAGGAGGCAATTTAACAATTTAGGAACTGCTATTAAAATGCTGTACTGAAGAGTAAGGAATACCAAACTTTGAATCTGAGGAAAAGCTTGATAGTAAAAAATATTTGCCTCAGAAATACAATTTTTTTTTTTTGCTTCAAAACATGTCATCAAATTTTTTAATGTGGTTTGTGTTTATGGGATGCAATAAATGTTAGAGTACCACTTGTAGAATCGTAGTCCTGGGAAGCCCATAAAGAGTCCAAAGCACAACATTACATTGTAGTAAACGGGATATATAGACTTGTTACTATGTATTCATCTCATTGTATCTTATTGCAAATTGTCTGGAGCAGTTTGAAGAGAGAAAGGAATGAGTTTGTCAATTCCCTTTCCCCTTTTTGCAAAAGATGGTTTTATTTGAAGAATTTCTGAGCCTCAACAAGGCAGATTGTTTGTTGTTTTCCCTTACGTTATATATAATCTCATCTTCCTGTAAGAGAACTAAGACATTCCTGTTCACTCCAGAGGGAGGGCTGGAGACCTGATGGAAAGAGATGGCTCCTTTCTCAGTTCCTCCCTCACTCCAGAGAGTATGTGCAATATTGACTATCCTTATCAGCCGTGTATCTTTTTTCCTTCTCTTTCTTTTGCTTTCTTTTCCCTTTTCCATTTTTCCCTGAGCAAAACCCAGGGCTAGCAAACTCACAGGTAGCAACACATCAGAGCCCTTTTCTAATAGCAGAGGGTGAGCAAAAGGGTCATCTTTCAATTGGGCAACTATGCACAGTCTCACTTCAATCAAAGCTGCAATTCCCAAGTCATCAGCCATGAGTCCCATCGTTGCCCAGTCCCCTCACCATCCTTTGCAAGAGTATAGTATTCTCATCTGCAGTCCCCCTTCCTCGGTTCCCTCTCCTTGCTCCTGTTGTAGAAGGCAAGAAGCAAGCCACTTAGATATCATTGTGACACTTCCCTTCAAACCCATTCAGATAAGAGAGTGTGAACAGTTGAGGAAGGGAACCTACAGGCAGCTTTTGAGTCTCAGATTTTCTAAAAAGTAGATTACCATGATTGCTCGGGATTGCTCTGTAAATTCCTGGGCCTGGGAAATCCAGAACTCCTTCCCAGATCTCTGATGAGTTTGCTGACAATAGAAGTCATGCCCATGTTTAACAACCCCACCACCTCTCTTTCTACAGAGCATAGTCCCTGGAGCATAATGCAAGCCCTACAGCAAGGCTGTCAAACTCGTGGGCCACAGGCCGGATGCGTCACACGCTGGCCACGCCCACGCCCGGTTTAAAGAAGGGGGGAAAGTTGTGATACGTCACGTGATGCTGCCGTGACAACAATGCGAGTTTGACACCCTGCCCTATAGGCAATGAGAAGTGTTTATTCCTTGCTCCTAAACTCTGTGTTTTTCCTCATCCAGTTCTAGACCTGCTCAAATACTTTTTGTGGCAACCCTGATTTCAGGAGCTATCCTGAGTAAATATCCAAAGCCCAGGAAAATTGAGAATTTGCAGTGCAGAACACATGAGACAAGAACTTTAGCTATAAGAAGTTCCATGGAAAACTCAAGCTTTTGCCAGTTTTTTCTTTTCCTGTAGGCTAACCCAACCATCTGGAACAAAGGATATTCAGGTCAGACAGACAAATTAACCAAGTTGGCCACCTTCATAGCAAATACTAGTCTGGACAGTGCCCAATTCTCAGAGGCTTGGTGCCTAATATAGCTACTAGAAGCAACTATTATTGACAAACGAGTAGATTCTAAATCCAAAACATCTGATCCATTTGGTGCAGTCTAATCAAGACCAAGCATAAAAAGAAACTTCTGACCTTAGTTTTGATAGGGGTTTGGTATGTCTCATTTTAGAATGTTCTGGCTTCCCTGTAGGAAAACAGGACATAAAGGGTCTTTTTCCACATCAGAAACAGGGCATCAAGCCCACTCAGGAATTATTAGCAAAAAAAAGATGAAACATCCATGGGGAAGAGCATTTAATTACAAGATTTTTATATTGCGTCAATCCAAAAACTCTAAACCGATACAGAATCATTTTATATCTTTTTTTAACTTTTCTCTGATCTCTCTCTCTGGGTTATTTCAAAGCTGGGAAATTAGTTACCTCATTCCACAGGAAACAGCACCAGAAATTCTCCTAGTTCTAGCTTTGAAGTGAGTGCATAAAGAGAGCTAGGGAGATGGATCTGTAATAAATATTCAGAAACCATAATGTAAACAAGGGTAAAATGGGAAGGGAGATAGTAATAAGAAGAGACTCACAATTTCTCTCTGACTCACTGAGATATAAGAGGGAGAAGAGGAGTAGCACAACTGGACTTTAAGATTTTGTTATTATAGCCTTTCTCAATAAAGTATAGTTCTGGTCTTCCTGTGGAATGTGTTTTCTGATCTGGCCTACGTCAAAGGGCTGACAGTGGGAGAGAAATACCCACTTAGGATACCTATTGCTGTGGTAGAAAAAGGACCACTGTGGCAAGTCCAATGTAGCATTTTGGTTTGTTTGGGAAAATATGCTTGGCATATATAGCATACTCAGATTGTCAGATCTCGAAATCCAATTATGTCCATCACTTTTTATTGGACTCTGATGATGTCCTTCCTTGTTGCTTCATAGAATATAAATTTTAAAGAGCATGGGCAACTTTGGTGTCACTGGGGTTTCTGTTGTGGGAATTTGGTGGTATGGCTGGCCTGACAGTGGAACCAAAATGAAAAATTGCTGGGCTGTCTGGTTGCCTTTGTTTAATTCTGAGGTTTGAAAACAGTGACATTAAGACGGAGGAAAGGAAGGCCAAACCACAGCTAGCTTCTGCTTTCTCATGGTTTCCTTCTTAAGGCACTGAAATAAGAGAAAATAAGATGTTTCAGTGAAATGGCAGGAAATTACTTTGAATTCTGGTCTCAGAGTTTGGAGGGTGGGGGGAAGGAAAATTCGCATCTTTGAGAGATTGGAAGTAGATTGTTTCTTTTACCATTGGCTAAGAAGCAGTTAATGTATGAGTGGACAGAAACTAAAAATGTGGATTGTGTATTCTATAGAAAGAAGAGGACAGAGTAGACATATTAAAATGAGAAGGAATGGCAGACTTCATAATATCCTCAGGCATTTATTCTGTGACTTAGACACCCCCAAAATATAATTCCATGTTGAGTAGATAACCTTAAATTGTGTTTTCATATTTTGTAGAGGCAAAAGTTCTAAAAGAGGGTTTTCAAACTAACACACACTTGCTGAATGATTATAGTAGAGAGGAGTTTTTATCCAATTACCCTAGTCCAGTGATGGCTAACCTTTTTGTCATCGTGTGCCGAAAGCATGCGCGCGCGCGACAGCGTGCATGTGTGTGGGCACCCATAATGCAATGCGGGGAGCCTGTGCATGCGTGCATGACCCCCCAATGCTCCCCCACCCCCATGTATGCAGGCCCCCGCATATGTGCACATGACCCCCCATGCTCCCCGTCCCCCCACGCATGTGAGTGCGATCCCCCCACCTGTTTTGGGCCTAGTAGGCCTCCCTGCAGCCTCCTGGGACCGAAAACGGGTCGTGGGGGAGTGCCACACCCCCTATGCTCCCCCTGCACATGCACGTGCAACCCCCGTGCATGCACGCGCGTCTCCTGCATGCAACCCCCCCCCCGCACATCCCAAAAATCAGCTGGCCGGCGGGAGGTGCGCACGCGCATGCGCGATGGAACTGAGCTGGGCGACGGCTCGCGTGCCCACAGAGAGGGCTCTACATGCCAGCTGTGGCACGCGTGCCATAGGTTCGCCATCACAGCCCTAGTCCTTATTATGAAACTTTTCAAATGTAGGAGACATTCTAGTACTCCCAAGAACATACAGCGGTAGATTCTATATATTTCTTAGAGTGCCCTCAAATGGATGGCCTTTTAACACTTCAGTCAAAATGCATCTTGGATTCTTTCGCTGAACAAGATATTTTCTGGTGAGAAAAAGATAGGAAAAAACAGGAGAGTTCTTGTAATAAGATAGGTTACAACTGTAAGATGATGCAATTCCCTCACCATAACATTCCTTGAATGAAGTTTTTGCATACCAAAAGTCTTGTCTGGAAGCACTCTTGGAAATATCTCATTTAAGAGAATGAGATTGTTCTAAGTCAAACCAGATGCTCATATTTCTGTCTCCAGGCCCTTGTCTCACAGCCTCTATCTACCAAGGAAGAAAAGAATTTGTGCATACAGCCACCATGACTCTAAAAAAAGCTGGAAAATCATACTAAGTGAATTAATGGACCATTACTACCACACATCCCCAAAAGCATTAACATCAGGCAATGCGTTCAAAGGCAGTACCGATCAGCACAAAGAAACCTCTCATACAAAGCAAATTCATCCCCACCCTATGAGGTCAAAGAACACAAGGCAGACCCAAAAGAAGATGGAGAGACAACATCAAAGTTACACTACAACAACATTAACAGTGGTTGAGGCTGCCAAAGAGCAAGAACCAGAACTTTGTATCTCCTTTGACACCTGAAGTAGTAAAAGAGGAAGAGGAGGAGGAGCGCCCCATGGTGGAGTGATATAGAGTTGCAATATTATTGAGCTGTCTAGGTGCAAATGAATGGATAACTATTTCCTGGAAGCAACAATTCATATAATCACAATATTATACATTTTAGCCTCTCAGTGGTGTCATGCAGTATCTGCAACATGGTTGCCCTGTCCCTTCATGATGACTGTACTGTACTAATGGTTTGGATAATTAAAGCTTTTAAAACATGTAAGATGATCTTCAGCAATTTTGTTTCTGCTTTTTTCATCCCCCTCCCCAAAATTAATCAATGAAAGGCTTTGATCGAAGTGTTGGCTGTCTTCTCTTTTCCTTCTAAATTGACCGAAGAAGCCGAGAGGATCTCATAATTCCTGCCAGCATTTAAAATAAGTCAAATTCTCCTTAAAATCAAATACTTGGGGAGAAGCTAACAAGGATGCCTGTGGTCTTTGTGGCTTGATCATGTCCTGTAGAAAGTAAGGGCAATGACCTTGACAGAAATATGCAAAAATGTTACTTAGGCAAAAGGAGCTGAAGCAATCCTGAGGTAATATTTAATATTCAGAAGCGTGTCAGGCAGATGCTGATTCACGGGACTATAAGAAGGTGAAGGAGGTAAAGTAAATCAGACTTGCAAGGTTCTATTATAGGCTAAGTTTTGACTTCCTGTGGAATTGATTTCCTGGTTTGGTCTACCTAGAGGGGCTTGTCATTGATAAGAGTAGTAATTTGATCTGCTCTACAGTAACAGTCTCTTTCAGCCATCAATGTTTTCCTCTGGAAAACTTGAGCCAACTAGTCCTCTTGTTGACAGCAATGGTGCAGAACATCATTTCTGCAGGTAGCCGGTATTTTCTTTGACTTCCATTATATCTTCATTCTTTTTCACATGAGAGTGATTGAAGACAAACAAAGGTTCAAAGTGATGAGATGGTAGATGAGAACTAAGAACCTCCTCTCCCTGTCAACTTAGAAAATTGATGCTGTTTGGAATAGAATGTACTAAATTACAGGAAGTTTAGTTAAGCCAATAACTAAACTTTCCTTAGATATTGGCTAAGGAAGCTTTGTATGCTTCATCTTTTCTGAGACTCCATGCCTAAAACCAAAGGAAGCCCAACTTTCATTTTGTCTCTCTTAATTTCTCGGAAAACTTTGGTTCCAAGTTTTCTGACATCTTGGAAAACTAACTCCACAATAAAAACCCTTTTGTTTCCGGACAATCAGTTCTATATGATTTGTGACCTCAAGTATCTTTTTCTTTTCCTTATTGGAAAACATTTGAAATGGAAAATTTGAAAACTCCTTTTTAGCTGCTCATTTATCTAGTT
Source organism: Thermophis baileyi (assembly GCA_003457575.1). Taxonomy (NCBI): domain Eukaryota; kingdom Metazoa; phylum Chordata; class Lepidosauria; order Squamata; family Dipsadidae; genus Thermophis; species Thermophis baileyi. The sequence continues at coordinate 1,151,643 of QLTV01001996.1, forward strand.
TAGATGATTTTATATTTTTGACCACGTCCTTTACATTGTCCTCAGTGTTATTGAGTCTTCTTATGGGTGAAGGGGGGTTAAGCTTTTCTTCTAAAGGCAAGCTTGTGCTAAAGTAAACTCTGATCCACAATTAATTGGTCATATGGTCAGCCCCTGGCTTACATTGTGCTTAGAAAGTACACAAATTTAGGCCTCATTAATACTTAGATGTGAGACTACCAGGGAAATACTTGGGATTTAGGCTAGACTGGGAAATCAAAAACATCCTGAAAGAAGGCAGTAGCAAATCACAAATGTATTGTTACAACAATTTGTAATGTACTGTTACAACATTTGTCAACAAAATCATTGAAAATTGAACTGACTAAAATATACTTTTCATAGTTTATTGATGAGTATATGTGAATTTCTGAAAGCAAAAAGATCACAGATACATTCTCCAGACAGGAACATTTACATGAGGAAACAAGATGCAAAGGTAATACATTGTGGAACTGATCACAACCTGCTTTTCTGAGGAAAGAAATTACACTGTTAAATATTATTTGGTTTATTAATACCCCATTTGGCTTGGTTTTTCCAGGCATTGGAAGGGTTGCTGCAACATCATTAGGAAATTTAACAAATCACAGTTCAGAAGATTTACCTCTCCCTCCTGGTTGGTCAGTAGATTGGACTCTTAGAGGAAGAAAGTACTACATAGACCACAATACTAACACAACACATTGGAGCCATCCACTTGAGCGAGAAGGGCTGCCTCCAGGATGGGAACGTGTTGAATCGGCTGAATTTGGAGTGTATTATGTTGACCACATCAATAAAAGAGCACAGTATAAACATCCTTGTGCTCCCAGGTAATATACTTGTGATCTTCACTATAGAATGTTTGAATAGATAGAAATAACTCTGCTACAAGCTAATAAATTTCTTTATTGCTTGTATGTATTTTCTCTTACTTATTTCAACTTATAAAGACTATGTGAATAATATCAGCAATTTTGGATTTTTGCAAGTTTGTTCACAAAACGTGTTAAAGTTGATTGAGCAAAACATTCCTGTTTGGTATAAAGCTTCAGAAAATATCCCATGAATATAAATGGTTTTCTAGCATTTTTGGAAACAATTGAAGCTTAAAACTCTTTCACTCAAAAAATGGAACATTTCCAAACTTTTTAATCTTCTGGATATTGAATACCTAACAATTTATTAATAAGAGGTATCTATTATCAGTCCCCCCAACTCTCTTGTAGTAGAGCAATTGACATTATATACAATTACCTCTACTTCTGTTCTACACAGTCATTGAACTCTGAAGAATATATTTTAAAATATTTATATCTATTTATTTACTCTGGCAAAGAAAGTGAGTAGGCCAATACTCTTATTTTACAAACAGAAAATACTAAAATGGAAAGAATTGTGGTGTGCCAAACCTAGATTAGAAAACTTGAACTGAAATGAATTCAGGGCTCCAGGTCTAGCACTGACTTCAAAAATTGTCTGTGTTGCAAGGTCAGAGGATACTTCTGCTTAGCATCCTTCTTGAAATCTAGTCGTACTGAAAATTGTATAAATCCTCACGAATTTCTGAGAAGGATCAGAAATTATATATGTTTAATGTTTAATTTTATAATTGGCTCAAAATGAAGTCTTTAAAAAACAGTGCGCTCAAGTCAAAATGCTCAAATCCTGTGGTAGAAAATGATTCCTATTACATTAATACTCCTAGATTTATGTCATTTTAACTTTGATATTATTAATAATTGGAGCTTTAACAAGAGGAATTAACTACTATGCAGTTTCTGGGAGTTGGGCTGCGTGTAAATTTTAATAAATTATTAGTATTATTAATAGTTCTCCTTCTCATATGTACTTGTGCATCTTACAGAAATTTTGCAGATCTGATGGAATGTAGCAGGTTGAATTCCAGGAGGGAGGGGGTACATTCCTAGGAATAAGTGGCAGCTCAATCCAGATAGAGAAAAAGATCCAGTGTGAGAGAAAGAGGCTGAAGCCAGCCACTCCGTTATAATTCTTATATGATAGATGCAGAGAGCAGAGTTCTTCAGTTTGGCAAGATTTTCTCTATAGGTGAGGAACAATAAAAAAACTCCGGCTAGAAGTGTCTTTCTTGGTTTTTGGGCCTGCCATCAATTCTTTTAAATCCTCTTGGTTAGACATATTGGACTACTGTATATGTTTGAATAATTTGTATATAGGCAGATGGGTAAATATGAGTTTATAGAAATTAATAATAAATTTAAATTACGACTCAATGGCAGCACTTAACCAGTATAGGCTGATATTCCCCCCGCCCCCAAAGCCAAGAAGAGTCAGATTTCATTAGTACAAGAAACCACTATCCACAGTCTCTAATCACTTGCTTAAGCCAGAAGGTCTGTGATTGGTCTTTGGGAGAGTCTGGATCAGAATTTAAACATCTCAGCCTCAGGAGCATCTGTCTAGCCACGTCTTGCTCAATTTAATGTTTTCTTGGTCACATACATTGCTAGATTGTGATAAAAATATTCGCTGTCTGGTTTTTGGTGTGTCCCTTTGCAGCGTCCCCCGTTATGACCAGCCACCTCCTGTGACATATCAACCTCAGCCAGCTGACAGAAGTCAGCCTATCCTTGTACCTGCCAATCCATATCACACTGCAGAGATTCCAGACTGGCTGCAAGTCTATGCTAGGGCTCCTGTGAAGTGAGTATTGCTTAAACTTTTCTTCCTATGCCTGATGATAAATATATTTTATAACAAATGTGTTATGTTGGAACCTTAAAGATACCAAGTGTAAATTATCAAAAATATTTCTTCTCCCTAAATCCATTTTGATGTAGTGGGAAGTGTTGAGTGTGCGCTTCAGTATAGTGTTGTAAATTAAAATGTTTCTGACATACTCAGTGACATTAGCCTTTCCTTTATATGTTTGTTTTATATACTCCTGCATTTTCTCACAGATACGATCACATACTAAAATGGGAACTCTTCCAGTTGGCTGACCTGGATACATATCAGGGAATGCTGAAGTTGCTTTTCATGAAGGAACTGGAGCGGATTGTAAAGTTGTATGAAGCATATCGCCATGCCCTCCTTATGGAACTGGAGAATCGCAAGCAAAGGCAGCAGTGGTATGCGCAGCAGCACAGCAAGAATTTCTAAGCTTTTTTGCTATGGACGTTGATGAAGGTTATTAGAACTCTTAGGGACTTCTTGCTCTCCTTAAAAAAATCGTGAATGAGTGCTTTGGTTAAAAAGGCAGCTTCTCCCTGGATCTTGCACCTTTTGTAATTATCTTCTTTGTGCATCATGGCTTTTGAATACAAAATGTTTGTTGTATAAAAAGTTAGTTTCCTATTCTGAAAGCCACTGTTGAGGAAAAAGGCAAAAACAACTTTGTGATTATTTTGTCTTTCATATTTTTCTAGCAAATGGTTCTACTTTGAAGAAGCAAAATTTCCTTTTTCAAATGGGAAATGTCATTGCACATTTTTCTTGAAAGTAGGCACATGTTTTTAAGAAATCCTAATTCCCATTGCACAGCTGGTGATTTCACAGGTGGTCTTGTATCTGGAGGATAAAGAGATACTTCTGCTGCAGCAAATGAACTGTAAAGTTTGTAGCTTTCATACACAAGGTAACCACATAGGGGGTTTTCCAGTGGTTGCCTTGCAGAATAATAGTTTTCTGTTTGAACCAAGCACTTAATAAATTACTGCCTTATTTTGTTCAACTTTGTTCTGATTTGCTACTGGGCATTTGTTTGAGGAAATGCCATATGTAGGCTGGTGGAAGCAGTTTGTAGCTTTGGAAGTATTCCAGGCAAGTAAGGACTGGACCAGCATTTAAGTAACTATAAACATGATGTTGGAGGACTGAGTTGTCTTGGCCATATGCAGTAAATTTTATCATAATTAGAGTAGCAGTGAAGAGTTTTATAAAACCTTTATTTGGTGGCAAAGTAGTTTTACATTCATAACTCCAGAGCAACTAATCTATTTTCATTCTGAATTGTTGCTTATGACTCCTCTATGACATGTTTTCTGTAAAATAAATGTTTTTGTTTAAAATTTGTAATATATTGTTTCTAAATTTCATACTTTTTTGCCTTTTCAACAAATGGAATGGATTAGCACAAATCAGATTGCATTCATACCCCATGTTGAAGAAATTTACCTTTAAATACCTCTAGATGTGGTAATGTAGGACAAAACACCATTCATAGGTCTTGTGGGTATGTTTGTGCAATATGGTTAGCCAGATTACTGAATTTATTCGTTTTCTAGATTCTCATATGCCACGTTCCATAAGCTTCCCTCATAGTCCGAGTTTGTGTTTGTGTAACATACTGAGCTGCAAAAATCTAACTAGAATTAATCCTAAATTCACACTATAAGAATTGAACCACACACAATTCAATTTTGATTGTTCTTTAAAAAGAATTTGTGCAGATTCCCCCCCCCCCCCAGAGGCTGCTTTTCAATAAATTTAAAAAGAATTTGTGCAGATTCCCCCCCCCCCCAAGAGGCTGCTATTAAATAAAGCAGAATGACAACTATTGCAGGTAAAACAGATGCAGTATAAATTCTTGTATTTAGTGTAAGACAGGGAAGTTTCTGCATGAATATTTAGAAATTAATAAAACAACAAATAAGTAATTGTCTTAGGAACAAACTTTTAATCAACAATAACATAATAAAACTAGGAACACTCTTTATGCACTAAACAAATATATATACAGTGGAATTTTGAAAGACATGTTAAAAAAGGCTTTTCCATCTCTTTAACATATCATAGCAAAAGAAATTTCTGCAACTTCAGAGAAGGCAAGTGAATAAGCTTTATGAAGAAAAGTGTGCATATCAAAACCTTTAGGTGTACATTGGGCAATGTTAGGATAACCTCACTTAAATAAGTGTACAGTTTACAGGCAGACCATTACTTTTATTCATCAGGTTTGCTTCACAAAACCCTCCAAGTGCACATAAAGGTTTAATGTGCATACTTCTCTTCATCAAACTGCATGGATGTGTCCATGAAGTTACCAGGAGTTGAATTTGACTCGAGTCTTTTCCCCCCCCCCTAGAAGCCTAAGATGGTCTTAATCACTCAAGGGGCTCAGATTCAAAGAAGCCCACACAAGCAGTTGTGTACATGATCGTCAGCTGCACTGCTACTACATCTCATTCTTGCTTCTTTGGGATGGCATGGCTCAGCTGTGAGAAAAAAATCTGGTGTGAAAGGAGAAACAATTAGTATCTCTGGCTCTGGCCTTATGCTCTTAAAAAGATCTGAAAGTAACAGCATTTTCTAGAGAACCAAAGAGTACCGAGTCTGCAGCAAAATTAAGTCACTGCCTCCTTTTTAAAAAGAAAATGACAGTCATGCTGATTCATCCACTCTCAAGCAGGGCATTGTCCAAATTAAAGCAGCCACACTTAAGCCATTGGTGCATGTGAATGAGAGATCATTTTTCTCCATCTTCCGTTCTGAGGAGTGCCAGAGATTGGTACATGGATGCAGAAGTGATTAACGTGTTTTAATGATGTATTTCTTGCACCTCTGTGGAAAGCATCTGGATTACATACTCTTCTTCTCTGCCCCTTCCTTGGGCTCCACGTTCTGGGCTGTAGGGAAAGCATGATGGTACAAATGTCTGTGTGTGGCAGCTGCGCTGTAAAGTTTGTACAAAGCCTGAAAACCAAAACATAAAAAACAGGAGAGGAAAAAAGTTTTCAGCTGTTGTTCTCACGGACTAATCCTAAGTAGGCAGATGTTACATGTATTCAATTTATCTCAAGCTAATGCCTTGTCTTTTCAATTATTGATAGAATTTATGTAAAACGTGAAAACACAGTGCAAATTCCTCAGTTCAACTACATGTATTCCACCGGCTGTAGAACTCTGCTTTTTGCCAGAGGAATTGATGTTTTAAGTTATTTCAGGGATGGTATTCTCTAGAGAACTGACCCTACTTCCTCTAGCATCAGGGACCTGGATCCTTTCCCAGCAAACATTACAGGGGAGAACAGCAGATTTAATGGATACACAGGGCCCTTCTCCTACTTGTTTTGCTGCTTGTAACAATGGGCTGTGCGGTATGCCCTGAGAGTCCTATTAAGCAGGTTTTTTGGTCTCTGATCTGAATTCCAAAATGAGGCAAGCAGTCAAATTCTGCAGCTGCCTTCCCAATTCCAACCTATGATGGGAAAGATTTTAAAACTACTGGTAGTACAAATATACCCTGAAGTAATATGAACCCACATGCACAGTCATTCATATATGTATACTGGTGGTGAAGGAATTGCTTTTGCATAACAATAAGTTGGCTTACCTCATTTGTGTTGCCCTGCAGAAAAGCCAGTTGTAAAAAGAAAGAAAAAACCAAGGTGAGAGAAAGAACACACAAGATGTCCTTGCATTTATATTCCCGTTCCCACAGTATCCTGAAGCAGTCTGGAGAGGGTGCATTCAGTTTATTCTGCCTTTCTCTCCCTCTTGCTAACTGAACCTATAAAGTTGTCTCATTCATTTTTCCATCCACCAGTTCATCCAGTCAAAAGCTATCTACCAGCAACACCTCCCTTCTATATTTAACCTAAGTATTGACTTATTTTAATATCAATTCTATATATTTGCTGTTTATTCTTTTACTTCTTTTGGGGTCTCTTGAACCATCAATAAAGGAGAGAGTTCAGATTATTAAATACATAGTGTTCATGATTTTTGCCTGGAAAATAATATATAAACCATATAAACCTAAGATCTGAAGACAAGATTTCTAAAGTGCATTATGCATAGATATTTATGCAAGGACTAAAACCCAGGATGCCTAGTTCAACACAATAACATAATCTAAACTAACCTTCCTCAACCTGTTGGATTAGAACACTCTTTGCTATAGCGATCAAGTAACTGTGGACACCATCTGTCAACCTTGCTTATTTATCTGGGCACTCTTTAGCAGGACCAATGAATTTGGGCACAATCCGAATACATGCATGTACTATACATTTGTTGTTGTTTTAATGATGTTCCATAATAATTTACCTTTCAACACCATCAAATTGGGAGTGATTTTAAACCAATCTCAATTACTCACAAAACAACTTGGCCAATTCAGGTTACAGGAGAGGGCCCAGCTGAAAAACGGACACTATAACACTGGTCCACACAAGAAGAAAATGTCAACGCATCCTGCCTTCTAATTCTATGTGCCTCTGCTTTAATGCCACCTGGGACTTAGACATGATTTTTGTTAAGGATTTTCTGATCAGAGATGCATTTGCTTTTAAGTCTTTTACTTTAATTACTGAAAAGATAACCAGAGCCTTTTATGGCTGCCGTGTTCTCATATCTAGAGCGTAAATCCATCGAGGAACACTAATCTTCCCTCAAATTCCCTTCATATTGACTAGTAGCCTCTCTAGGGCAGTGTTTCTCAACTGTGGCAACTTTGAGATGGCTGGCTGGGAAATTCTGAGAGTTGAAGTCCACCCATCTTAAAGTTGCCAAGGTTGAGAAACATGGCTCTAGGGCTTTCCAAATCTTACCTGGAGAAGTCAAGAGAGCAAACATTATTTGATTTTGATCTTTTCATTACCATTAAGATGCCTACTAGTGATTTTCAGCCCTCTAAATCTCCTTCATAGTCTCCGTGCAACTATTTCCTGTGATATAAAAGAACACGTCCTTTTGAACAGCAAACCTTCTCCAAACTGAGGGGTCACTGAGAGCAAACTCCACTCCTTACTAGCACTGATGATATTACACCTAGTTTGGGTAATGAAACATTTGCAAGAAAACAAACTCAGAGAGCACCAAAGACTCCTCATTTCAACGCTGAGCTACAAATACTCTTCTCTATTGGTTTCTCCAAACTGCTGTCCTCCCAGAATGTAGGATTTCAGTTTCCATCATTCCCATTTAGTGTAGCCAAGTAAGGCAGGAGTGTCAAACTCAAGGCTTAGATCTGGCCCACGGGGCCAACCTGGAAATAGCAAAGGACCAGCCCGCGGTGGCTCTGCTAGTGAAAACAGGGCACGGGGGCCCGCGCACGGCCTGCCCGCGCCCAATATTGGCTGCCAGAGTGCTGCAGGAGGCCGTCCAGGCCAAAAATGGGGCACGGGGGGCACCCCGTTTTGGCTGGCAGAGGGCTATCAAAATTAAAAACAAAACAGAAGGAGAAATGTTTCCCCTTTTGCATTTGAGCATGCAAGAAGGAGCAGGAAAGGAGAAAGGGAAAGAGGAAAGAAAAAGAAAAAGAAAAAGAAGAAAAGATGGGAAGAGAGCATGGAAGGAAAAAGAAGGAAAGGGGAAGGAGGAAGAAAGAATGAAGGGGGAAGGAAAAAAAAGGAAGGAAGGAAGGAAGGAAGGAAGGAAGGAAGCCTTGGGCACATCTAATGTGTGATCTTATCCTAAGACTAGGATATTTATTGCAGTAGTTTGGACTCCAGCATGTGGCATGCATGTATTTGCATGATGGTTTCTTAATCCGATATGAGTCCCGTGTCATGACCACCATGGCCATGACCACCCCCACCCACCCCTGGCCCCCCAGGTCAAACAACCCTGATGCGGCCCTCAAAGAAATCAAGTTTGACACCCCTGAAGTAAGGGAACCGAAGGCCAGCAAAATTTGAAGACTCTGGATCAGAAAAGGCTTAGTCAAGTATTATTAATATTTGAAATGTTAGTTCAAAGGTGAACAGATTTTGGAGGAGGTAGGCAGCTTTGAGATGGTGTTGTGCATGTCTGTTCTAGTGCCTAGTGTCATTGGGAGTTGGATGGCATACATGTTTAATAAATAAATAAAATATTGCTTTGGACTTAAGAGAAAATCATCTGTCTCTCTTTTCTCTCTGATTCTGCAGAGAGTAACAGAGTTTTGTTGTTACAGAGTTTTCAAACTTGTTAAGCCTTCACTATGGTCCATTTTTGGCCCTTTTCTTCCCTTCTAGGGAGACTAGAGGCTCGATTAGGAATGTTAGTGTTAAGGCTCAAGAATGGTTAATGAGCTCTTACCTGGTCCCAGAGTGCTGCTGCCACTTGGTCTATGACGGCCCCCAGCTCCCTGTACTCCCCGGAGTATCTGATGTATGCCCATGTGCAAAGGGTGATCAGAGTTAGCCCCATGATCATATTGCAGAGACTGGCTATGATGTCCAATCCAATGAAGCCTGTGACACCAGCAATGACGTAAGTGATGAAGATGACAACAAATAGGGTGGCTGGGGTGCGAGCAGCGTGGAAGATGTTCTTGCTGTCATTGTGCTTGATATACTGGACATAGAGCTCATCAATTTCTGCCTCCAATTGCTGGAGGTAGCGACGGCTGAATTCTTCACCCCCCATCTTTTTCACACCACGGAATTGCCGCACTGCCTCTTCCTTGAGCTCCAGGTGTTTATTCTGAAGGTCACTGGGTGCAAGAAAAGGTTTGTCACCTCCACACACCTGAAACAAGCAAGTAAAGCATTAAAAAAAAACACCACAAGGTAAACCCCTGACCAAAGAAATGAGGCATCCAACAGATTTGTTAGATTTGGGTTTCCAGAAGTCCTAGACAGTATGAAAAAAAGTCATACTAGTTGGGAATTTGAATTCAATTCATCAGGCTGAGAAAGCTGGCTTATTCACATGTAACTAGGCAAGGGGTCAGTAACCTTAAACACTCAAAGAGCCAAAAAGGTCTAATCGGAAGTCCCCCATTCAATTCTGGAGCCGACCGGAAGTCCGGTTCCCCCACCAGAGTCTCCTCCTAGCGCGGCGTCCTTTTTCCTCTACCAGTCCTAACCGAAAGCCCTATCAATTGTGGAGTTGACTGGAAAACCCGCCCCTTGCCATAGAGTCTCCTCCTGGCACGCCCTGCTTCCCCCCTCCCCCAACCGGAAGCTCCTCTCAAAGTTGTGGTGCCGACTGGCGACAGGGAGCCGCAGCATAGGGATGAAAGAGCCACATGCGGCTCCAGAGCCGCAGGTTGCTGACCCCTGAACTAGGCCATCACCCTCCTGCTCAGTACAGGAATTGCAATTAAAAGATCCCCAATAAATGTCTGTCTACACTCTGCTTGGTTCCATCAAGTAATAGGAAGTTTTGGATAACTAGTTCCACTGTTGGACTGCCCTGAACATTTAAAGGATAGATCAGTGATGGCAAACCTTTTTTTCCTCGGGTGCCGAAAGCGCGCGCACGTGCACTATCGCACATGTGCGAGTGCCCACACCCATAATTCAATGCCTGGGGAGGGCAAAAACGGCCTCCCCCGCCCCCTGGAGGCCGGAAACAGTCCATTTCCCGACTTCTGGTGGGCCCGGTAGGCCTGTTTTTCACCCTCCCCAGGCTCCAGAGGCTTCCTCCAGAGGCGAAAACGCCCTCCCCTGCCCCCCGGAGGCCCTCCAGAGGCCAAAAACGCCCTCCCAGAGCCTCCGTGCGAGCCAAAAATCAGCTGGCCGGTGTGCACATGCACGCTGGAGCTGAGCTAGGGCAACGGCTCGCGTGCCGGCAGATATGGCTCCGCGTGCCACCTGTGGCACGCGTGCCATAGGTTCGCCATCACTGAGATAGATCATTATTGCATGTCTTTCCCTTGGAACAAGTCCTGATCTGCTTGACATCCATGGGAGTCCACGGAATCTCTCATTTTGGATACTATAGTCATTTAACATCTTTAGCTATTTAAATCTTTCTTCATAAGACTTAGTTTCTACTGCTCTGATCATCTTCACTGTCCTTGTCTGACTTGTTCTACTATCTCTGAAACCTTCTTAAAATGCAGGATTCAAACGGGGTCTGACCAAAGCCGATTATCTAAAGTGAAATGAGTTGCAACAGGTTGTTCAACATTTTTAGTGGGATAAAGTATTTCAGTACAGGTAATCGCAGGCTATCTGATTGTGTTTTCTTAATCATATTAGTCCTATCTGATATATTTTATATATACAAATCAGGAGTTAATACTGCAGTGTCAGTGGTCCCTTATCCCAATTAAATGAAAACACATATCTTTAAAAAAGAAAGGCCAGATTGAAATGGCCAAAATCTTGCAACCATATCGTCAATTCACAAGATTTCAGATGACTTTTGGGGACAGGGTGACCAGATCGTAATGCAGCAATGTCGAATGAATTCTGGGGGCTGAAAAGCTCAAAGACCTTCCCCTGAGATCCAGAACACATTTTTTTTTTGGAACTACACTGCTCTTCAGAAGACACCGGATCACCCAAGGCTTTACATGGAGTGAAGGAGCTATGGCTCCTTAGAAAAATGATGGGACAGAATCTGAGTCTTACCTCTTCCATTCGTTTGTTGTAAGTATCTTTTGCAGTGGCAACAGCTGCCAGATTGTTTGCTTCTGCAGTGGCCTGTAAAGGCAGAATGGGGAACAGGGACAAAGAGGGGGGAAAAATGTTGCTATGGAAACAGGAGGCCAGTTGGAAAATTCTGTGAGTTTATTAATTGCAAGCAAGGAGGCTTTTTTGCCTAAAGCATCAGGGAAGCTCAAAGTCAGGATCAAGCAAACCATGTCAATCACTGGATGGTTCTGGAGGAATCATTCTCACTCAGCACAAGGAAAAAAACCCACGTTTTTTGGAAGAAATGCTTTGGAAGAAATGCTTTGCACATTGTCTTGAACTCTTGGAGCAAAGGCAGGGATATAAATCTAAATCTTATATAAATAAGCACCCAACAGAATAGTACACAATTAGCTTCTCTACTACTTGTAAAAATTCTTTCGGGGTGACTCCAATCAGTTCTCTTTTTCCATCCACAATCCCTTTTGCTACGTCCCCTCAGGACGAGCAAGTCTGCCTTGGAACCTCTCTGATAGGCTAAGACGCGAGCTGCCTGAGAGCGGGAGTTTAGAGCACTCCCATTGGCCGGCGCATCTGACAGCCGGCTATAAAAGAGCTGTCAGACGCGACCGGCTTTTGCTGGCTGTACGGAGCTGTTCTTCTGCTGTAGTTGCTGTTAACCTGTCAGCCTTAATAAAGGCTTGTTCCGATCCACGACCTGGCTCGCCTCAGTACTTTCCGCCCTCGCGTTAAGGATCTAACAGACTTCAACTGAAACAGCTAAGTTAGATACCTGGATAATTGAGAGACTGATTTGTCTGGAATTGATTCTGCCTGCCCAATAGGTTCACTCCAGGTCCCTTCCATTGAACACTGCCATCTTATGGGACTAAGAAAGTGCATGTTCTGTGTTTCCCCCCTCAACCTCCAAAACAGCATCCCCCCCGCGTTAAGGATGGCGACGAGGATGGGATACTGAGGCACAGGGAATCGGAACCTTCAAACTGAGCTAGGAGTCACTTGGAGCTGCCAGTCACGAAGGCGATCGCCTCAGCCCGTCCTTTTCAGGATGGCCGGATGGCCGGC
>QLTV01001996.1:1166922-1187573 GCA_003457575.1 Thermophis baileyi
CATTCGCAGCCCGGCCGAGTTGCTACTGGGGCGCCGCCTCCGCACCGACCTCGACCGCTTGCACCCTCTCTACTCGCCTGACACCCCCACTGACTCGTCCAGCTGGCCCAGGGGGTTTAAAGAGGGCGACGCGGTCTACGCTCAGAACTTTGGGGGGGAACCTCGCTGGTTACCAGGCACAATTGTCCAAGTAACCGGCCCCTGTTCCTACAGGGTAGAGATGACCGATGGTCGAACCTTGCGCCGGCACCTTGACCAGCTACGGGGGCGACTCACAATCACCGTCGACCCACCACCTAGTTCCTCGCTGCCAGCCGCAACTCCGTGTGCCCAGCCCGACGCCGTCGACCACACCCCCCAGTCCGGCACTCCCGCGGCTGACTTACCGATACGCCTGCCCGCCTCCGATGACTGCTGCACACCTCTCCTGCGTCCGGAAGCCTTGCCAGTCGTGCTGCCTGCTGTCCAGCCACTCCCGCCTTCGCCTCCTCCAGTTGTTCCCGAACTCCGGCGCTCGACACGACCGCGCAGGCGCCCCGCCTATCTGGATGACTATGCGTGCGCCATCCGGGAGGGGAGGGGTGCTACGTCCCCTCAGGACGAGCAAGTCTGCCTTGGAACCGCTCTGATAGGCTAAGACGCGAGCTGCCTGAGAGCGGGAGTTTAGAGCACTCCCATTGGCCGGCGCATCTGACAGCCGGCTATAAAAGAGCTGTCAGACGCGACCGGCTTTTGCTGGCTGTACGGAGCTGTTACTATGCGTGCGCCATCCGGGAGGGGAGGGGTGCTACGTCCCCTCAGGACGAGCAAGTCTGCCTTGGAACCTCTCTGATAGGCTAAGACGCGAGCTGCCTGAGAGCGGGAGTTTAGAGCACTCCCATTGGCCGGCGCATCTGACAGCCGGCTATAAAAGAGCTGTCAGACGCGACCGGCTTTTGCTGGCTGTACGGAGCTGTTCTTCTGCTGTAGTTGCTGTTAACCTGTCAGCCTTAATAAAGGCTTGTTCCGATCCACGACCTGGCTCGCCTCAGTACTTTCCGCCCTCGCGTTAAGGATCTAACACCTTTTCTCTCCTAGTGAATGCACATTTAACCTGGGAAGAGGTTATTATATGCTTTAATTAAATACTTTCCATAAAATCTCTCCTCTAGTCCTCAGTTAATCAGTTAAGGAGCTGATGATAAAGCAGGGACTGCTTTTTTCCTTTCTGTTCAGCAATTTTGATGGAAAGGGGAGAAAAACTGAGATAAGGGAAATGTTTATGGAGATTCTCAGTCATCCAGGTCATGGTTGTCCCAAAGGTGCTTTCTTTAAGGGGCAACTGGACTTTCTTGGTTTTTCTTTGAAGATGTTTCACTTCTCATCCAAGAAGCTTCTTCAGCTCTGAGCCCTGAGCTGAAGAAGCTTCTTGGATGAGAAGTGAAACGTCTTCAAACAAAAACCAGAAAGTCCGCTTGCCTCTTGAAAAAGCACCTTTGGGAGAGGTAAGGGAAGCCATTTAGATTGACAGCATCAGCCAGGCTTTTGCAAGCTAAAGGAGGCTGTATGGCAGTCAGTAGATAGAATGGAGGAACTTCAGGATCATCTACAGCAGTGTTTCTCAACCTCACCAACGTTGAGAGATGTGTGGAAATCAACTCCCAGAATCCCCCAGCCTATGACTGGGTTGAGAAATTGCTGAGGTTGAGAAACACTGATCTACAGCATACACCTTTCACTTCAAGGCTGCAGCCCAAGGAGTTGGGAACAGGAAGTCTCAAAGGCCTGTTTATAGAACTGAGAACTCTTTCCCAACCAAACTTTTCCCCAAAGTGTTAAATTACAATGCCTACAATTCCCAGACATCATGGAGAAACTTTGAAAGCTAGTATTTCGCACATCTGGAGGGTACTAGGCAGGGGTGAAATGCTCCCGGTTCGGGCGTGCCTGCCGGTCGTCGGAGAGCCAGTAGCGACGGCAGCGCTAGGCTTCGCCCACCTGCCCAGACACCGCCATTTGGGTTCTTTTACCCTCTGCGCATGCGCAAAGCGTTCTGCGCATGTGCAGAGGGTAAAAGAACCCAAATGGCAGTGTCTGGGCGGGTGGGCGAAGCCTAGCGCTGCCGTCGCTACTGGCTCTCCGACGACCGGCAGGCACGCCCGAACTGGGAGCATTTCACCCCTGGTACTAGGGTGGGAAAAGTTGGCCTAGAGACACAGTTAGGACTCCTTCCTACTTTCCATCTTCTTAGGGCCAAAGACATGTAACATAGACCTGGAAAAGGGATAACAAATGATTTTGACCGAGATGCCTTGCTAAGCAATAAGTATAAATACTTACTTTGTCCACTAAATAACTTTTATTGACATTTATGTTTTATTCCTTTGAAAGTAAACATTCTTTTACTATACTTTAATAAAATTAATGTTTTGGTGTTTTTCAACCATGCGGATACACCCGTATACATTAGCGAAGCATAAAAAAAAAAACTGGTTTATGGTTTATTCTGAAAACAAGACTGGATTGAATTGTGAGTGTTTTTGCATGTTTCTAACTAAAGAGAGATATCACTATGACCTCTTGGCTATTTGCACATAGTAGTGTGCTCTCCATTATGTTCTCCCATCACTGTATTCAATTCCATTAATTTGTTGCCCTTCCCAAATTAATGGGAAGTGCAAGATCTGAGCATCTCACTCACCTTTAAGGGACTTGATTCGCTCTGTACGTCATCTCTCGTGATTGATAGGAATTGATAGGGGAAAAAATGCTGTCTCCTTCCGATAGAAACATATGTTCCCAAACACCCCCCAGAATGCAGTAATTACCTGCAACATTGATTTTGGATGAGGGAGCTCTTCTCCTTGGTAGATCTTAATATAGGCCTGGGAGAAAAACAAGTAAAAAAAACTCCAAGTGATATATGGAACATCATTTAAAACCTGCCCATAAAATATTATGTCAAAAAATGTTAAAAGTGTTTCTAAGTTCCTACTTATACAGCTACAATATTAATTAGGCCATATTAACCATATAACATCTACTATGTCATGGATGCTATGCCTTTAATGGTGATTCCAAATATATCTAAAAAAATGCTGTCTTTGGTTTTTTTTAAAGTTATTGAATGGAAAAGCTGTGACTTCTAAATATGATTTCAGTGCAACTCCTAGCAGTCCTAATTACTAGCTATGCCACTAGAGATAGTAAAATTCTACTTCAGCCACATCCGAAGGGGTTTAAGCTCTAAACTGTTTCTGGAGAAATCTGTTCCCATAGAGATTGCTTTCTGTTTCTACATGGGCCCAATATGGCAAGGGGACCTTGGCCACTGATCCCTAGAAAAAGGAGGCTTCCAAGCCAGAAAGCCCTCTCTTTTATACTTGCAGCTCACCTTGAAATATTCTACAAGGCCTCGGCAGGTGATGTTATTTCCGTTGATCTCCTTGACATCCAGGCTCTTGGGGCTCAATAGCCATGGAATCAGGATTTTCAAGTTTTTGATGAAATCATCATCTATTTCTGTAAGGGGAACATGAACCCTCTTTATGAGTCTGCCTTTTGTAACGCAAACACCAGAAACCCCAAGAACTCAGGAGACACCAGAGTGAACCAATGATTGAGTATCTAAATCAAAATAATGAATTCTATACCAAAGTGTCCAAAATACTGTCTCCTAACTCACGGCATGGATCTTTTGGACACTTTCTGTCAACATATTTTTAATTACCCCTGTTTCCCCCAAAATAAGACATCCCCTGATAATAAGCCCAATCAGGCTTTTGAGTGCATGGCAATAAGACCAAGCGCTTATTTCAGGGTTCAAAAAAATATAAGACAGGGTCTTATTTTCGGGAAACTATACGGTACTATCCATGAATAAGATATCAAGGCAGATATTAACACAATGTGATTTATATGAACTTTTCCATAGTACCAATTGGGGGTGAAAAGCTCAGGATGGCAATAGCATTTCATTTGACCAAAGAAGATAAATTTTATCAGGGTCAGATGGTCAACATAATAATAGAAGTTTGGACAATCAGAAGACAAATTGCTCATTAATGTATTGCGAGAGTGGTTTGGTTCATACATTGTGCTAGATTTAAACTACAGCAGGGGTGTCAAACTCACATCGTCACGTGACGTATCGGGACTTTTCCCCCCTTCGCTAAACCGGGTGTGGGCGTGGCCAACACGTGACACATCTGGCCCGCGGGCCAGGAGTTTAACAGCCTTGAACTACAGCATGCTAAAGAAGCTACAATGACCAGGCTCAAAATAAACCATTAACCATGGTTTACGAACCAAAACTGCTAAATTGATTCAACAAGCAAAACCAAAACCAAACAGATCATATCATGGATTAACTAATTAATTAATTAGGAACCTGTTGGTGCAGTGGTTAGAATGCAGTATTACAGGCTAACTCTGACCATAGCCTGGAGTTCGATCCTGACCAGCTCAAGGTTGACTCAGACCTCCATCCTTCCGACGTTGGCAAAATGAGGACCCAGATTGATGGGGGCAATAAGCTGACACTATAAACCTCCCAGAGAGTGCTGTAAAGCACTATGGGGCAGTATACAAGTCTAAGTGCTAATGCAATGGGTGAGCCCAGCCATCATGCTCCTTTTGTCTAGTCTGGATTGTCCTCACTAATATTTTATTGGTGGACCTTCTGACATGATCCACTATCTATTACACTCTCCAAACCTTTACCTGGAGATGGCCATGACTGTTAGGATCACACAATTCTTGAAAGATTAATCCTGGAGGGTTGGAACTATCAGATCCATGCTCATCTTAACAATATATTGGGAATTAGGAGAGAACAGTACCAGCAGTTTGTTCAAAGGTCTCCTCCTTCCCTAGACATTTCCATGGCATAGCCTGAGACACAGCATTTCTCCAAAGAACTTGGCAGAATCTTACTTTCCTCCAAAAACCGTTGAAATCTCTCTCGCAATAATGTCATTTTGCAACCCTTAGCTTGAAAAATATGTATCAACAAATGTGTCTCTTAGGCCAAAAGAGTTTACTGCCTTTGCAAAACCTGGCTTGATGCCCATGAGGCAAGTTAGAATGGCCCAATCAGAAACCTAATTCAATCACGAAATAAACCTTGTCCCTATATGATACTGCTGTGTTGTTCTCCTCTTCTGGGTAGAGGTCATAGTTTTCCCTTAAGGAATAATCTCTAATCATGTTGAAGGTATCTGAACGGGTAAAGAGAAATTCTCTCAGAACAGCAATCAGAAGAGTACAAATTATCTGAGGAACCGTCTCACCCCAATGGCCCCATTGGCCTTCTCTGCTGTGGCCTCTGGAACGTCTTGCCACCAGAAGTAAGATCCGTCTCCTTTAAATCCTTTCAGAAGTGCCTTAAATCCTGGCTTTTCTGGTTGACCTGAGGTAGTGACATGGGGGCTCTCTATGCTGGAAATGGTTGGTCAAGTGAGAGATAAAAACCCATCCCCACATTGCTTCATCTTTTAGCCTTTACAGGTAGTCCTCAACTTACAACCGTTCGTTTAGTGACCATTTGAAGTTACGTCGTCACTGAAAAAATTGACTTATGATCATTTTTCACACTTACGACCATTGCAAAACTCAGATGCTTAGCAACTGGCATGTATTTATGATGGCTGCAGTGTCCTGGGGTCATGTGATCACTTTTTGTGATCTTCTGACAAGGAAGTCAATGGGAAAGCTGAATTCGCTTAACAACCGTGTTACTAACTTGATAACGGCAGTCATTCACTTAACAACTGTGGCAAGAAAGGTGGTAAAATGGGGCAAAACCCGCTTAACAACTGTCTTGCTTAGCAACAGAAATTTTGGGCTCAGTTGTGATTGTAAGTCGAGGACTAACTGTATTTATTTGTTGTTAATTTTAATGTTTTTAGAAATATGCTTTTATGGCATTGTAAGGCTCCCAGAGTCTCTTTGGCTGATGAGAGGGTTGGCATATAAATTTAATACATAAATAAACAAATAATGCATAAATCTCATCTAAGAAAAAAAGGCACATGGGTATAATTAAGCAAGCAGAAAAAAACTGGAGACAGGCATATCTCCTTTCTGCAGAACCTGCAGTTTTATCCATTCTGGTCAGTTTCATTCTCTTTTGAGAATGAAAGTACAGATTAGGCGAAACCTGGATCAAAAACAAAAACTGTGAGAGGGACCTTGGAATCCTAATGGACAATCACTTAAACATGAGCCAGCAGTGTGCGGCAGCAGCCAAAAAGGCTAATACAATACTTGGTTGTATAAACAGAGGCCTACAATCAAATTCACATGAAGTATTAGTGCTGCTTTATATATCCTTAGTAAGACCACACCTGGAATACTGCATCCAGTTTTGGTCACCACATTACAAAAAAGATGTTGAGACTTTGGAAAATTTGGAAAAAGATAATTAAAGGCCTGGAGACTAAAACATATGAAGAAAGTTGCAGGATTTGGGTTTGGCTAGTCTAGAGAAAAGAAGGACTAAGGGTGACATGATAGCAGTATTCCAGTATTTGAGAGGTTGCCACAAAAAGGAGGGGAGTCAACTTATTTACCAAAGCACCTGTAGGCAGGACAAGAAACAATGGATGGAAACTAATCAAGGAGAGAAGCAACCTGGAACTAAGGAGAAATTTCCTAATTTCCTGAATAATTAACCAGTGGAACAGCTTGCTGTCAGAAGTTGTGGGTGCTTCATCACTGGAGGTTTTTAAGAAGAGACTGGACAGTCACTTGTCTGAAATGGTATACAGTCTCCTGCTTGAGCAGGGGGCTGGACTAGAAGACCTCCAAGGTCCCTTCCTGCTCTATTCTGATTGATTGAAAATGAATGTTATCCCTAAAACAGCCATAGACACACACACTTCTGCAAACCCTGCCTCAAATTTGTCTATGATACAGCACCTCCAACTTGGTAGCTTTGAATTCTACCTCAGTTTTTGTGCTGCTTGGTTTCTTACTGATGCCAATTAACTCACCTCTGAGTTTCCCATCAAAATTGGGATTTGTAGCTACTTTCAAACCCGGATGAGGTAAAAGGAAACAGGAGATGTTGGTGAAACAGGAGTGTATATGCTTGCGGACATTCTGCAGCTCTTCATGCTGGTTTCCAGAAACCTGGGAACAAGCAGGCAATTACTCTTTTTTAAGGAGGACAAATATAAATCTGTTACTCATAACTGGGGATTCCGTTGTTGCATCTTGGTACCGGTAGTCCTCGACTTACGACCACAATTGAGCCCAAAATTTCGGTTGCCAAGTTGTTAAGTGAATTTTGTCCCATGTCTGATTTTTCTTGCCACAGTTGTTAACTGTGAATCAGTGCAGTTGTTATGTTAGTCACATGGTTGTTAAGCGAATCTGGCTTCCCCATTGACTTTGCTTGTCAGAAGGTGACAAAAGATGATCACAGGATCCCGGAACACTGCAACTGTCATAAATATGAGTCAGTTGCCAAGCACCGGAATTTTGATCATGTGACCATGGAGATGCTGCAATGGTTGTAAGTGTGAAAAACGGTCATAAATCACTTATTTCAGTGGTGGTGTAACTTTGAATGAACTATTGTAAGTCAAGGACTACCTGTATACAAAAATAGCATTGAGAGATCCTTTCAAAGCATAGCCCTGTGATGGCGAACCTGTGGCACACGTGCCAGAGGTGGCGCACAGAGACCTCTCTGTGGGCACGTGCACCGTCGCCAGCTGCTCTTCCAGGTTCCGTCGCGCGTATGCACACTGGCCAGCTGCTCTCTTCCAGGTTCCGGCACGCGCACCAGCCAGCTGGTCTTCGCGCGAACCGCATGCGCACCGGCCAGCTGCTCTCTTTTGGGTTCTGGTGCTCCGGCGCACGCAAGCACAGGTACCAGTTTCGGCACTTAGTGCCGAAAAGGTTAGCCGTCACTGGCATAGCCTGTACACCAATCTTTTTCAAACTTAGCAACTTTAAGATGTGTGGACTCCAATTCACAGAATTCCTCAGCCAGAATCCACACACACTTAAAAGTTTGAAAAATACTGCTGTAAACTGTGCCCTGGAAAGCCTTCTTGAATCAATGCCAGCCTCTATTTAACTTCAAGTAGAAGACAAATTCCCTCTGGGTTCATCCCTCCTGCCACTGCTGAAATCCTATGTGCAGCACTTAAGGCCCAAATTCCTCCAAGTTGGTTGAAGAAGGCAGCTGCCACAAAGAAATCCTCACCTTTTCACCATGTGGCTGGAGAAAGTACTTAGTGTGCTTTTGCACAGTTGCATATATGTTTAAAAAAATAGGTTCATTAATGTGGGTTCAGGTCACACTTCTACTGGCACAAAAGTCCTAAAGTTATCCATCTCTTATTTCATGCATCACCTTTTGGACAAAAGTTTTAGCAGGAACCATCCCACAGCTTGGAGGCAATCCAGACTGGGCCATAATATTTGATAGCAAAATTTCAATTTTTAAGAGTATGATTTTCTGTTTTTTTAAAGATTTCTTTGGCTTTAAAAATGGCAAAATAAATGCATTCAGTTTTCACAAGACTCAATGCAGCTTGTTCGTATTTTAACCATCCCAAACCTTAAAACAATTCAACCTTACCCACCTGACAAGATCATCACACATCAATCGATGCACCTTCTAGACTTCTTAGAGGCCAAAATCACCATCATCCTTGCGTGGTCTAGCTAAAGAAAATGGTCTACTCCTACCCTCCTCACTATGAGCCACAGACATAAAAACTAGTCAGGAATAGGCAAAGAGATGATGCAAAGGCTGTATCAGAGAGTTAACCCAGCGGTGGGCTGCAACCAGTTTAACAACCGGTTCGGTGATCGCGTGCCTAACGCGCTTGCGCGCAGCATTCAAAATACAGCAATTTGAAGCTCAGCTACTTACCTTCTAAGGCAGCCCCGGTAAGTAGAACAGCGGAGCTGTGGAAATCAGCTGTGCCGTGCAAATCAGCTGAGCCAGAAAGAAGGAAATATAGGACAGGATAGCGCAGGGGCGGGTGGGTGGGGCCAGCTGATCATCGGAACTACCGGTTCGCCCGAACCGGCAGCAGCCCACCACTGGGTTAACCTGTGTCAGAGGGAATGGGGCTAGGATTTTCCAGTTTTATTCCTGTTGAGAGAAGCTGCATTTTTTCTTTTAAATGCATGAAGCCTATTTTAGGCTTGCAATAAAAGTTTTCATACCTTTCCATCTCAGAAGTGCAGAAATTCACTTTTTTTCCCCGTCATGTCACCAAAATTGAGTGTATGTTAAGGGGCTGTAAACACCACACAGAGTGTGATGCACAAGTTCTCATTGGCTTTTCCTCTCTGCTGCCCTCTGCAGTAAATTTAACAACAGTACCTTAAAATCGTGATTGATTTTTTTCCTGCAAGAATGACTCTAAATTGATTTAATCTTAACTAAATTTAGTTTAATTTGATAACCTTAATCTGTGAGGATTGTTTCATTATTGTCTGATCTGATTAACAAGTGTCCATTAAGCTGGGAAATAAAATAAGAACACATGCAACTGTTAATACCAACCTTGAGACGTTTTTCCAAAAATTTGGCTCCACCTTCAGCCCCGTAAGTAAATTCATAGGGAAAGCTCCAGTCACGAACAAGGAAAATAAGAGACTATAAATGTGATAAAAACCAAGAGCAAAGTGAATACAATGTACAAGCGACAAAAACATTGCATTCATTTAAATGCATTGTTTGGTATGGAACAACAGAGTGTTTTTATCTGTTTAATGTGAGGTTTAAATAAGCTGCTTCATTTTGAAGAAATTAGCTGATTTTTAGCAAGTTGTTTCTTGAAAATTATAAACATTTACAGTGCTTATTTATTAACTTTCTATCCAGGAAACTTCCAATGCTATACACTCAAATTTTATTACTGAAAGCAACCAATATGGGATTTTAGAGAAACAAAAATTTGGCCTCTTTGATGCCATATGCTTCTCAAAGGAAAAGTATTATTGTTTATTTATTTATATCCCACCTTTATTATTTTTGTAAATAACTCAAGGTGGTGAACATATCCAACATATCTTGCTCCTCCTATTTTCCCCACAACCCTGTGAGATGAGAGTAACTGGCCCAAAGTCACCCAGTTGGCTTTCATGGCTAAGGTTAGACTTGAACTTACGGTTCCTTTTAAACAAATTAATAGTTGAAACATCAGAACTATGGTGTTGAAATCATGGAAATTTATAATTCCAGCATATTCTGCATTATAATTCCAGCATATTCTGCATTAATCAGATCCAACCTTGAATACTAAATTATATTTGAACCATATTCTACTTGTATATTAATTAATTTTGTTTAAAGATTTTGATGACCAATTTGCTGCTATCTAGGTTACATAAGGAGAGGACAGGACAGGACGCTTTATTGCACAAGTGTGATAGACACACAAGAAATCTGTCTCCGGTGCAGAAGCTCTGGATGTCATAGGGAGCGTCTTAAGGAGTGACAAGAGGGACAGGCTGATATAAACTACTGTATTTTTCGGAGTATAAGACGCTCCGAAGTATAAGACGCACCTAGCTTTTGGGGAGGAAAACAAGAAAAAAAAATCTGCCTCTGCCTCCCAGCAATTTGCCTCCCCAGCAAACAGCAAACAGTACAGATGATATACACTGTTTGCTGTGTATTTCTGTGCATGTGTGCCTGACCCATAGAAATAGCAAAGAATTGGAGAAATGTACATTATGGCAGTATATTAATGCCAGAAAGTTTTCTTAAATGTAGTCACACTAACTCCTCCCAATTATTTAAATAGATCTACTCCAAACATGACTAAGTCAGGGTTTAACTCAGCTGCCTTATTTTAATACTAAAACAGGACACTGTTACATTTCAGATTATTACTTGTACAGATATTGACTTACCTCCTTGCAGCAAGCACAGCCAGTTTCAGCACAGCCTGATTAGCCCAAGAAAATAAAAATCTGCCTCTGCCTCTACCTCCCAGCAATTTGCCTCCTTGCAGTTTCAGTTTTAGCACAAGCAGCTAATAGTTTCAGGCTGCAGGGATTGCCTTTAGCACATGCCGCCTGCCTGCAGCCTGAATCAGCTGATGGTCGGGAAGCTGATAATTGGTTGCTTGGCTTAACAGGCTCTGTTCTGTTTGCTGTAAGGAGGTAAATTGCTGGGAGGCAGAGGCCAAAGGGTGGGGGTGGCTGGGTGGGGCTACATTCGGTGTATAAGATGCACCCAAGTTTTCACCCTCTTTTTGGGGTAAAAAGGTGCGGTATGTTGCAAGCCCTGCCCTTTTCTCTTGCTCACCCACCCCAGACAGAGCTTAGGATGCAAATTCACAATGTGGTTTTCACCTTCAAAATCATCAAGATCCTGCAGATGTCACTGCTTGTCACCAAGAAGATCTGTTGTCTGTCATTGCAGAGGACAGGGCATGGAATGATGATCTTGAGTTATGTAATGGCAGGTTTAATGCAGCTCTATAGTGGAATCAATTATCCAGAAAAGAGTGAGCTTACTGGATGTATTCAAGCAGAGGTTGGATAGCCATCTGCCAAGGATACTTTAATCTGGATTTCTGCACTAAGCAGAGAGATGAATTTGTTGTGTGAAATGGCTCCTTCCACATCCCAGATGCTGAGGTGTGTCTATACCTACAAAGCTCAGAATTGTGCAGGAAATGGGAGCATAGTCCATGGCTGTGCTGGATGGGAACTGAGAAATCCAAAATATCAGAATAATATTGGTGCATAATGCTGCAGCACTGAATAGCAACTTGATGATATAGCCGTACCATAAGGCAATGGCAGGTGGTCGTTTTGAAGAACTGAGTTATCTCTTCAGAGTATAGACCAGGGGTGGGCTGTTGGGGGTTCGCAGGGGTTCGGGAGAACCTCTAGCTAAGATTCTGTGCAGTTAGGAGAACCCACAAATCCCACTCCTGGCTGGCCCCACCCACCCCGTCCCTCCTCTCCCAGGAGTCCCCACGCGGCCCGTTTTGGATGCAGGTAAGTGCAGGGCACGTGCGGAGGCTCGGGGAAAAAACAGGGGAAAAAACAGGCCTACCGGAAGTTTGGGAAGCCCGTTTCTGGCCTCCAGAGGCCATTTTCACTCTCTCAGAGGCTTGAGGAAAGCACTCCAGAGCCCGGGGAGGGCAAAAACGCCCCCCACCCCCACCCAGCAACCGGGCAGAGAACCCCTTGCTAAAATTTTTGAAGCCCACCCCTGGTATAGAGGTTCCCATTTCTGTTTGAGTGCAACCTCAAGATTGTCTGTTCAGTAATAAAACATAACTTCTGCAGGTTATACAGGAAATCTCTCAATTATCTTCTTACCTGAAATGGCTTTAGGAATGTTTCTTCCATGGCTAGCCTCCCATATTCTGTGAAGAGCTGAAACAAGAAGGAAGTCAGGGGGGAAATTTAAACAAGAGTTGCATGTTAACAAATAATTTTTCTTATATTGCGCTAACCAGAGTGCTTTATTTTTAAATTGGAGCTGAATATTACACTGCTTCTATTGCTTTTAATTCAGTGTGTTTGTACTCTTTTGTCCCCTAAAGAATAAGTTAAATCAGTAAAACCACAAAGAGCACCAAAGGGAGCAGACACCTTAAAATTTAGTCAATTTATTATGGCATCAGCTTTTGCTGATGACACTTCTCTTGATCAGATACATCAAATGTGAGTGTGTCAATGGACTCCAGTCTGTAAACTTTTACAGCTAAGTGATTTGTTACCTTTAAGGTGCCACAAAAGCTATTGTCTTTATCTGGACGACTTTCATCCATAAGATTGAAAATAGGGCTTTAAGTGTGAAACTGAAGGTGAATAGATTACAGTATGGCTGAATCCTTTTAATGTATTATTTTAAAATGAAGATACCACAAAGCTGAAGTTGGGACTTCTGTGTTATCTTTCCACAGCTCTAAAGGGATCTTTGAAGCTCACATACAAATTAAAGGCGTCAAACATTTGGCCGAAGTTGCTTTAAAAGTACAAGTAACTTGTCTGACGTGTAAATATTGTTAAAACCTTTATCCAAAGCACCTGAAGGCCAGGCAAGGAATAATGGATGGAAACTGAACAGGGAGCGATTCAACCTAGAAATAAGGTGAAAGGTTTTTACAGAATCTCTCCCTTGTGGGACTGTTGTTGGGAAGAAGAGAGAAAGAAGGCATGCCTCATCCATCACTGGACGCTTTCAAGAACAGACTGAACTGCCATCTGTCAGAAATGGTGTAGTGTCTCCGGCTTGGGCGGGGGGTTGGGCTAGATGACCTACAAGGTCCCTTCCAACTCTGTTAATCTGTATCTGTATCTATCCTTGGGATATTGCTATTCCCAGGCCTGGTCACAAAGATATTGTTAGCAATAATAAGACTAATGGTAGTAAATAAACACATGAAATCATCAAAACTAATTAAATACTAGCTGAATAAATAGTAATAATGCTGAGTCACAATTGTATATCTTTGCACCATAAGAACAAACAGTACTTCTGTACAGAATTATAGCAAATAGAACTGTCCAACTCTTAGGGACAGAGCAGCATAGAGATGGGTGAGCAGCATAGAATTACCTGCAAGTGCTGAAGATCATCTTCTTGTACATTCTGTGACAAATTGTATACCTGAGTACAAAACAAAAGCCAGAATTGTGTAAAAATTGTGTAAAAATAGCTGTGAAAATTCGTATCTTCTTGCATGCTTTAAATAAATGTATGCAATTTATTTCCTGCTATGTTGTACTCCTAAAGAGGTCTCTGTTTGGAGTAATATCTCCCAACCTTAACAATTTTAAGACATGTAAGACATGCTGGCTAGGGAATTCTCGGAGTTGAAGTCCACATATCATAAGGAGCAGAGGTTAGAAAACATTAGACCTTATCAGTCCAGACCTCAAGCCAATGACAATTTGTTTAGGGCAACAACATGTAATTATTTTGTTCTCACCCCATCTATCATATAGTTTGGCTCGCTCATATGAACTATCACAATTTAGAAGTTCCACTGTCACCATTTTGCAGTCACACATCCCTGTGTCTCCATTCAGATACTAAAACACTGCATGCTCTGGCTCCTGCACTGAAAAGACTCTATGATCACTGGATCTTGCGAAAAGCAGGTCTTTAATGTCTAGTTTAATGAAAAGAAGGACTAGGGGTGACATGATAGCAGTGTCCCAATATCTAAGGGGTTCCCATAAAGAAGAAGGAGTCAAACTATTCTCCAAAGCACCTGAGGGTTGGACAAGAAGCAATGGGTGGAAACTAATCAAGGAGAGAAGCAACCTAGAACTAAGGAGAAATTTCCTGACAGTTAGAACAATTAATCAGTGGAACAGCTTGCCTCCAGAAGTTGTAAATGCTCCAACACTGTTTTTAAGTTTTTAAGAAGAGACTGGACAACCATTTGTCTGAAATGGTATAGGGCAGTGATGGCAAACCTTTATGGCACTGAGTGCCCAAACCGGAAGTGCGTGCATGTGCATGTGCATGCGCCGTAGCACCAGAAACCCAAAGACCAGCTGGCTGGTGCATGCATGCCTGTTTTTGGTCACATTTTCAGGCCGTTTTCCGGGTTGTTTTCAGGCCGTTTTTCAGGCCAAAAACAGCCCTGAAAACGGCCGGGAAAAGGCCCTGAAAACAGCCAGAAAAACGGCCCAGAAAATGGCCTGGAAATGGCCTGGAAAACGGCCTGAAAAATGGCATGGAAACGGCATGGAAAACGACCTGGTTTTTGGCCGTTTTCAGGCTGTTTTCCGGCACTCGGGTGCCCGTGAAGAGCAGTTGGACAACGCGCATCTGCATGCCAGAAACCAGAAGAGCAGCTGGCGATGGCGTGCGTGCCCACAGAGAGGGCTCTGCGTGCCACCTCTGGCACGCGTGCCATAGGTTCGCCATCACAGGTATAGGGTTTCCTGCCTAAGCAGGGGTTGGACTAGAAGACCTTCAAGGTCCCTTCCATCTCTGTTATTCTATTCTATTCTATTCTATTCTATTCTATTCTATTCTATTCTATTCTATTCTATTCTATTCTATTTTATTCTATTCTATTCTATTCTTATTCTTATTCTATTCTATTCTAAAAAATCATCAATGGTTTCAACTTTAGTAAGACAGTAAAGGACATGTAAGCTAGAAAGAGCACTGCGGCCTTAACATTTCCCTCTTGAAACCTCAGCTACTCTGAGATCATGTAGAAGAGCAGAGAAAGCCTTATGTTGATGTGCTACTGGCTGGACAAGTGCCTGCAGTTTTTCTCTGCAAAATTTCAGGTGGTTTGGCATTGCTTCCTTCCTAGGGCTGAGAGAGAGTGACTGGCCCAAGGTCATCCAGCTAGCTTTGTGCCAAAGGCAGGACAAGAACTCGCACTCTCCTGGTTTCTAGCCTGATGTCTTAACCTCTACACCAAACTGGATCTCTTATATGGCCTATACAGAGTCAATATCCATCACTGATACTACAGGTAGTCCTCGACTTATGACCACAATTGAGTCCAAAATTTCTGTTGCTAAGCCGGACATTAGTTAAGTGAATTTGCCCCATTTTACGACCTTTCTTGCCATAATTGTTAAGTGAATCACTGTAATTGTTAAATTAGTAACCCAATTGTTAAGTGAATCTGGTTCCCCCATTGACTTTGCTTGTCAGAAGGTCGCAAAAGGTGATGATCACATGACCTCAGGACACTGCAACTGTCATAAATATGAGTCACTTGCCAAGCGGATTTTGATCACATGACCGTGGGGATGCTTCAATGGTTGTTAAGTGTGAAAAATGATCATAAGTCACTGCATTAGTCACTGCATTTGACACTGCAGAGGCACTGCCACTGCCATTGTCTGTTACCTGGATGGAGCTGATCATGGTGCTCAGAGCAAAGACAGTGGCTGAATCCCGCAGTGTTGACTGGCTGTCGAAGGTACCCTGAGTATCCATTAGCAGTACAGCAACCTGTAAAACACAAGAGGGAGAGGAGAAGAGGCCCTTAGGCACTTCATTTGCTTAAAAAAAATCAAAGCCTTTGGCTTCAGGCATGTTATGGCACTGGAAAACTTCAAATCAGACTCACTTAAGGAATGTTCTCAATAGATTTTGTCTGCAACAAATGAAGATCATATTCTTCAGGAGGAGCCGAGGTGGCGCAGTGGTTAGAGTGCAGCACTGCAGGCTACTTCAGATGACTGCTAGCTGCAGTTCGGCGGTTCAAATCTCACCGGCTCAAGGTTGACTCAGCCTTCCATCCTTCCGAGGTGGGTAAAATGAGGACCCAGATTGTTGGGGGCAATATGCTGACTCTGTGAACCGCTTAGAGAGGGCTGTAAAGCACTGTAAAGCGGTATATAAGTCTAAGTGCTATTGCTATTGCTATATTGTTTTTCTATGCATCTCTTATTTGGAGGGCTAGAGGTAGCCTATATCATCCAGGAATATAGGCTGAGGTGCTCAGAAGTCATTTTACTGTGAATTAATTACATTTCTTCCAAAGATGCTACACTGATTACTACGGTAATACACTACTGAGCTAAGTTGATAATATTGTTAATAGCAATAGCACTTAGACTTATATACCGCTTTACATCCCTCTCTAAGCGGTTTACAGAGTCAGCATATTGCCCCCAACAATTTGGGTCCTCATTTTACCCATCTCGGAAGGATGGAAGGCTGAGTCAACCTTGAGCCTGGTGAGATTCGAACTGCCAAATCACAGTCAGCCAGCAGTCAGCAGAAGTAGCCTGCAGTACTGCATTCTAACCACTGTGCCACCGTGGCTCATGTAGGAGCCGAGGTGGCGCAGTGGTTAGAGTGCAGCACTGCAGGCTACTTCAGCTGACTGTTCAGCGGTTCAAATCTCACTGGCTCAAGGTTGACTCAGCCTTCCATCCTTCTGAGGTGGGTAAAATGAGGACCCAGATTGTTGGGGGCAATATGCTAACTCTGTAAACCGCTTAGAGAGCGCTGTAAAGCACTATGAAGCGGTATATAAGTCTAAGTGCTATTGCTATGTAGGGATAAGTAATATGGTACCCAAAATATGCCTTTTGGATGCCTTCTAGTTTCCTGGTCCATCTAACTTTTTAACAAGGTTCTTTTTAATGTTTAAAAAAATAGACAGAAAGCTGACCTACAATAGGACAAAGCATTTTGCAGTTTTTAACTTTTATTATACAGTATTATAAGCTTCCCAGAGCCACTGTATTAGTGAGATGGGCAACACAGAAATCCAATAAATAAGCAAATTAGCTTTCAGCATTTTAGTTATTTGTAAGCATGGTCTGGGGTCCCATAAAATCCCACCAGAACGATAGAAAGCATGTGTGAGTTGGAGGGTTAATTTATCACCTGGTACATGGATGTCTTGTTATTGGCCACCACAACCATGGGCAGTCATTTTGTGAACAAGCAGATCACCTTTAGCAGTCATTTTGTGAACTCCTCACACATATGCAAAATTTTAAAGGAGCCTCCAGGCCAAAACTTTTGGTATCCCCTTTCGCAAAGATATACAGAATAACAGAGTTGGAAGGGACCTTGGAGGTCTTCTAGTCCAACCCCTGCTTAAGCAGGAAACCCTACACCACTTCAGACAAATAGTTATCCAATCTCTTCTTAAAACTTCCAGTGTTGGAGCATTCCCAACTTCTGGAGGCAAGTTGTTGCAATGATACAAAGATGTATGTAGCATAGGATTGGATAGCTGATAGATTATCTCCCTTCTGAGCCCACCTAGAAATTGAAGTCAAGACAAAAGGCTTTCTAGAAGGTGCTGCACTTGCCAGATTTGCCATGTGACAACTCCAGGGAGAATATTTTTTTTGATACAGGAGCCTAAATAATAGAACTCCCTCCTGGTTTATTACATCTGGCACCACCCCAAGGCTCGTTAGCTTTCTGTGTCAATTAATCACCTCCTGATTCACCCAGCCTTCGGCTCACTTCATGCTATGATATCATTGAATGTGTTGACATTGTTGTTATGGTTCTCTTTTTGGGTTTTAACTCTTTCCAATCTTCTACTTTTTTAGGGATTTGCTTTGCACTATTATGTTCTGGGTGTTTTTGATTAAAAAAAGAGTAAACAACTGTGTGAATAAAATAAATGTACAATCAATCAGCCTTGAGAAACCAGAGAAGTCTGCAGGATTGGTCGCAAATGGCAAATATCTGGGCAATCAAAGCTCCAACCTCCCTTTTAATGTGCTTTGCATACCTGCCATGCACATAAGAGGGGTGGGGGGTCACCTATCCAGTCACACCCATCACTTTGACCTTGCTGACTACCTTTGCAGATGCCCCTGTCTGATGCCACCTATAAAGCCAGAAAAACTTCTAGTGGCTTCCCAGGTCAAGTTATCCATTCAGGCTAAACAGAGGCAATACTCCTCCCATTATCAATGGGATCCTGTGAAGAAGGAAGGAGAGGTTTGCTATTTCAACACTGTCTGGGCAGTGTAAAAAAAAAAAAATAGCAATAGCACTTAGATTTATATACCACTTCACAGTGCTTTACAGCCTTCTCTAAGCGGTTTACAAAGTCAGCATCTTGGCCCCCAACAATGTGGCTCCTCATTTTACTGACCTCGGAAAGATGGAAGGTTGAGTGAATTCTTGAGCCACTCAGAATCGAACTGCTGGCAATCGGCAGAATTAGCCTGCAATACTGCATTCTAACCACTGCACCACCACGGCTCAGTTAATAAAAGAGTTGCCAACCTTCATAAGGTGAGCTTATGAAGACACTACAGAATGGCCCCTTGGCCAGGTAAGGTTTGTAACAGAAAAAAATGTCTAACTAATACTGCAGGTTTATAGGACACAATGTCTTCTAAATGCACCAAAGGCAAGCTTCCATTGTGGATGCAACTTAACATTTCTGGAGAACTTATCAGAGAAGGTGAATTTAGCCAGGAGGTGAACATATTTTTGAGTCTGTGACCAGTATAGTTAAGATGTTCCTGTTTTGTACAGCTTCTATGGCAATCTGTTCTGGAACTGCAGGAAAGCTGGCCTTAGAATTTTAATTTGTGCCCTCCTGTCCAGTGGTGAAATCCAAATTTTTTTACTACTGGCTCTGTGGGCGTGGCTTGGTGGGCGTGGTGTGGCTTGGTGGGCATGGCAGGGGAAGGATATTGCAAAATCTCCATTCCCACCCCACTCCAGGAGAAGGATACTGCAAAATCCCCATTCCCTCCCCACTCCTGGGGGAAGGATACTGCAAAATCTCCATTCCCACCCCACTCTGGGGCCAGCCAGAGGTGGTATTTGCCGGTTCTCCGAACTACTCAAAATTTCCGCTACCGGTTCTCCGAACTACTCAAAATTTCTGCTACCGGTTCTCCAGAACCTGTCAGAACCTGCTGGATTTCACCCCTGCTCCTGTCCCTTAAGCTTTTCTGCCTTCTTCCTCCTGGACTGAGAGAGTTGGTTCCAGTGTCAATGGCCAAGGATTTCTGGGTTCTGTTAGATGACGCACTCTACCTTCAATCACTTATAGAGGCAACCGTGAGAAAGTGTCATTTTTAGTTATTGAACTTCTGTCCGATCTAGCAGTTCCTGCCAGTGAGGCTGCACATTTATCCATTCAGGTGCTGGTGGTCTCTTCCTACTACAATAATCTATGGATAGCTCTCCCTTTGTTCAGAGACACTGTTCTGGACCTCCCACATTTTCCCCACACAGGGCTTTATGATGATGATCCCTATTAGGCCACAGATAAATTTAAATTTATCTTTAAATTCTTGGCACTAGCGTTTATAGCCTTGCCTTTAGGTTGTTTCCCATCCCTACTCCAGCTCTGCTCATGATAGGATTCTGTTTTATATAACACCGTTGACACTTCCTTTTTCACATGTTTCATGCATCTTCTTTGCATGCATTTCAGGATCTGGGTCCCCAATTCTTCCCTTCCACTCCAACTCTACATATCTCGGGTTCATTTAAGAATCTATTTGTTCAATAAAGCAGAGTGAAGAATAGAAGTGGTTGTAAACCGATACCAACAATGCCAATAAGGTTGACTCAGCCTTCCATCCTTCCGAGGTGGGTAAAATGAGGACCCAGATTGTTGGGGGCAATATGCTGACTCTGTGAACCGCTTAGAGGGGGCTGTAAAGCACTGTAAAGCGGTATATAAGTTTGCTATTGCTATTGCTATATTCTGAAAACTTGTATTTGTAAAGTTAGATAGTAAACAAGTTTAGGCAAGCGGAAACCAATGGTTGGGTTTGTGTTAGATAGTGGGTAGAGATGACAGGAGACAGACTTCCAAAGCAGCTCTTTATTTCAGCTCTTGTATCAGTAACCAGCAAAGAGCAGTCTGACAGCTTGCCCTTTTATAGGGAGCTGTCAGACAGACCAGCCAATAGCGTTTGAGCTTTTTCCCGCTCAAACGCTGGACCTGGTTGGAACCATGCAACACAGTTGAAACAGTTAGAACATAACACCCCTCCCCTCCTGGATGGAGCTGTCCAGCATACGTAATCACGCAGGTAGGCGGGGCGTTTTGGAGCACTACTAGACCTGCGCAATACAGATGGTGGTGAGGCAGCNCCCTCCTGGATCCAGCATACGTAATCACGCAGGTAGGCGGGGCGTTTTGGAGCCCTACTAGACCTGCGCAATTCAGTTGGTGGTGAGGCAGCGGCCTGTGCGGACAGGTCTGCTGCTGCTCCGGGGCTCGAGGGCTCGA
>QLTV01001996.1:1194963-1217164 GCA_003457575.1 Thermophis baileyi
TCCCATGTTCCAGTTGGCCAATGCAGTTGCCTCTAACCACAGCAAGGCTCTTCTGAACTGGCATACACAGCTTGAAGTTTTCACCCATAAGGCTCTACAGGAAAATACATTTCCATACCATCCTAGTTCTGGAATACCATCCGTATTATACTGTAGAGTTTTACTTGGGCTGCCCACTTACTATAAATAATTTTTATATTAATACAATTAATATTGTATTAATACAATTATTATTAAAATAATAATATTATTATATTATTAAAATATGTATTAAAAATATTAATACAATTGAGAGAGTCCAAAAATATTTCACGAGAAGAGTCCTCCACTCCTCCACTTGCAACAGAATACCTCATTCCACAAGACTTCAAATTTTGGGCTTAGACAACTTAGAACTACGTCGCCTTAGAACCGATCTAAATGTAGTTCATAAAATTATCTGCCACAATGTCCTACCTGTCAATGACCACTTTCAACCACAACAATACACGAGCAGACAATAGATACAAACTTAATTTAAACCGCTCCAAACTCGACTGCAGAAAATATGACTTCAGCAACAGAGTGATCAATGCCTGGAATTCACTACCTGACTCTGTGGTTTCTTCCCCAAACGCCCAAAACTTTAACCTTAGACTGTCTACTGTCGACCTCACCCCATTCCTAAGAGGTCTGTAAGGGGCGTGCATAAGCGCACCAGCGTGCCTACCGTCCCTGTCCTACTGTCCTATTGTCCTCATCTATCTGTATTCACCTTGATTATGTTTATGTTTATACCTATACCTGCTATCTTGTACATGTTTGACAAACAAACAAATAAATAAATAAAATAAAATAAAATAAATAAATTTTCAGCCCCATACAAAACAGATCTAATTCTACTAGCAAATATTTTCTAGATAGAGATCTTTCACATAACCTGCTCACTGAACCTTCAAATATTGGGGGGGGGGGGGGGGGGGACGATTTTTGAGATTTAAACCTGTATGAAAAAACATGTTCTGTTATTTAGCTACAGCCTTCTGTAGTAATCATTAATTCCAATTACAAACTTTCAATGATCAGTGAATTTTTGTTGTTGTTCAGATGCTAAGTTATGTCTGACTCTTTGCGACCCCATGGACCAGGGTTTCCTTTCCTCCACTGTCTCCCAGAGTTTCCCCAAATTCAGGGAATTGGGCAGTGCTTTAAACTTGTTTCTACACTACAGGCAACAGGATGCTTCCGTTTCCTGATGTGGATGTGCAGTGGTGGTTAGTTTCAAGAAAAACTATAGTTGGAATCAAATTATTTGTAATTGTCTAAGGAAAAAAATGAAATACAGGTAGCCCTGGACATACGACCATATTGGAGCCTGTCAATTACAATAGTAAGATTTCATAGTCATAAAGCATCATGTGAGCAACCCAATTTATAATCTTTCTTTTGCTGCGGTCCTTAAATAAATCCATTGTTTGCTATGGGGCATTTTTGCTGAAAACCAGAATTAAGTGGTTTTCATATGACTGTGGGATGCTGCAAACGCCCACAGATGTGGGTCACTTGCCAAAAGCTCAACATGCTGGGATGGGGGATACAGGAACTTCAGAACTGGGTCATAAGTACCTTTTGGAGGGACCATCCATAAGTTGAGGACTATTTGTAGGATCTATCGCATAACCCTATATCCATTTTTCCTGAGTACAATCCAGATTTTCCATTGCTCTGCCAACATCTTATCGTTACTTTTTGTCAGGGTATGTAGATTTAATAGCTGTAAGCTGATGAGAAGTTGTAAGCGAAGGCAACCGGAAGCTGATGCAATGGGAATGAGGCAGCAGGGTTACTGCCACTTTAAGAAGCTGGGTAAAAAGCTGCCTATATAAGGGAAGCCATTAGAGGGCGTGTCCCTTCTCCTCATGCTCTCTCTCCTCATATATTCTCATTGCTCTTCTCCGTGTATCAGTAGCTGTAATAAGATATTTAACCACGTATAAGTTTGTATATATTTAGCTGTACATAACCCACTATTAAGTATCTAAAGGCTCTGTGTGCTGTGTGCTATGTGTTTTGCTCCTGGGTATATCTCATAATACTAATCACGCTGCATAAACTCTGACACTTTTACTATTATATTAATATCAGTTTGCTTAAATTAAAATATCACTGGGAATCGTTTACTTTAAAAAGCCTGACTTCTCACAAGTACAATAAATGATATGTGAACTTCATCCACCACCATTCAGAATCCTTGGGATTTCCTGCTGGCCCTGGTGCATATAATACATTATATACTTGATTATTGAATTACAGCTATTAATTGAGTTCACAGAACTAACCAAACATATCTTAACCCAGTATGTGATGCACATCACACTGTGCGGTGAAAAAATGGCTTCTTATCTGGTTTCAATCTTTTTTATAACAGTTATGTCCATAAAGAAGAGGGAGGTCTACCTATTTTCCAAAGCACCAGAAGGCAAGACACGAAACAATGGATGGAAATTAATCAAGGAGAGAAGCAACCTAGAACTAAGGAGAAATTTCCTAACAGTGAGAACATTTAATCAGAAGTTGTGGGTACTCCATCACTGGAGGCTTTTAAGAAGAGACTGGACAACCAGTTGTCTGGAATTGTGTAGGGTCTCCTGTCTAAGCAGGGGGTTGGACTAGAAGACCTCCAAGGTCTCTTCCAACTCTCTTATTCTGTCCTGATGCAATTAAAGATTACTCTGAGTTTTCATCCTCATTGCCCATTCAATCAAATAATTCATAACCACACTCTGACAATCGAAGGGCATTAATTAGATTTTATCTAATCTTCAACAGTATATTTGTATAGCTCATGAAACTATGAAATTGTATAGAAAACTACGTATCAGGCAGAATACAAGAGGCTTGATATCTAAATTTTAACTTGATATCTAAATTTTCATTATGAATTTATTTTCTTGAGGAGGATTGTTTTATTTTGATGCTTGTAAGCTGCCAGAATCACTTCCTATAAGATGGACGGCCATATAAATATACTAACTAAATATGTAAACTCTCCCAATTTTATTTGAAACGATACAGAAAATCTAAGCTTGAACTACAAGAGAACGATGGAACCCAAAAGAAAACTTTCATGTAAAATTAAAAGTTTTGGAAATCAAGGAGCACCATTATGAGAGCTAGTTTGGTGTAGTGGTTAAGGCATCAGGGTAGAAACTAGGAGACTGGGGCTATGAATTCTAGTCCTGCCATAGGCATGAAGCCAGTTGGGCAACCTTGGACCAGTCACACACTCTCAGCCCTAGGAAGGAAGCAAACCACTTCTGAGAAACCTTGCCAAGAAAACAACAGGGAAGTGTCCACCAGACAATCACCAGGAGTCAATGTTGATTCAAAGGCACAAATATATAGGAGTCAATATAAAATAATTTCCATCTCACTTCTCGGGGTGATCTGTGTCTTCCTCAATCTTGGATCCTCTACCAGAGGCCTGGGAGTTTTAGGGTTCTATGCAGTATTGATGGGAGCAGAAGAGGGGGGCCTCTTTGAGTAATGTTTTCAGGAATTAGGAGTGTCTTTGATTAATGTTTCTAGTTCTTTGAAGTAAGGAAGAAAATTCTCCATGAGGAATGTGGAGTCTGCTAAGAACTGATTCAAATCTGCTAAAGGCAAGGACTGTACTTGAACTCTAGAAACTTGCAAACACATTGTACCTTGTTATAATGTAGAAACCACACCACTAAATATGATGAGCATTAACAAGATCGAACTAAGAATATTATGGGATACTATCAGTGGTGAAATCCAAATTTTTTTTACTACCGGTTCTGTGAGCGTGGCTTGGTGGCTGTGGTGTGGCTTGGTGGGCGTGGCAGGGGAAGGATACTGCAAAATCTCCATTCCCTCCCTACTCCAAGGGAAGGATACTGCAAAATCCCCATTCCCTCCCTACTCCTGGGGGAAGGATATTGCAAAATCTCCATTCCCACCCCACTCTGGGGCCAGCCAGAGGTGGTATTTGCCGGTTCTCCAAGCTACTCAAAATTTCCACTACCGGTTCTCCAGAACCTGTCAGAACCTGCTGGATTTCACCCCTGGATACTATGAAATATTATATGGTACATATAAAGTTACTGAGCATGAGTGCTATATATCACAGATGAGTCAAATGATGTTAACCTATGAAAAAACTCATTCCAAACTCAATATGTTTGAACTATATATAAAGTGATTCCACGTTGCTCCTCACCTCTTTTCTATGAGCTGCCTGTCCTTGCTTAGGCATAAGTAAAGAGATATTAATCTATGTTTCCGGCCTGGATTTTCTTTGGGCAAGGCAGGATCTAG
Source organism: Thermophis baileyi (assembly GCA_003457575.1). Lineage (NCBI taxonomy): Eukaryota > Metazoa > Chordata > Lepidosauria > Squamata > Dipsadidae > Thermophis > Thermophis baileyi. The sequence continues at coordinate 1,199,284 of QLTV01001996.1, forward strand.
CTGACATTTATGGCTAACAGTATCTTAGCTGTTCTTAACACTGCAGTCTTCTGGACAGAGACTTCTGATCTTATTTCTGGGATCTGTTGGAGCCACTCTCCCAATTTAGGAGTCACAGCCCTGAGTGCTCCTACCATCACTGGGATCACTTTGGCCTTTATTTTTCACATTCTTTCTAGTTCCTTCTTCAGGCCCTGAAGAAGCTTCTCATATGCCCTCTTTCTGATATTGCTGTCACTTGGCAATACTACATCTATCATCACCATTGTCTTCTTGTTCTGGTCTACTACCACAATAACTGGTTTATTGGCCAGTACCTGTTTGTCCGTGTGGATCTGGAAGTCCCACAGGATCTTAGACAAACACACACACTACATAACAGTGGGCACATTAGCTAGTTTGCATTTCAGAATTGCTTAAGAGAAAAACACCGATTGAAAATGGAACCTCCATCTACAAGACCAATATAGCTAATAATACCATAACCTGGAAGTCATATACCAATAAATAGCCTTTCTCTGAAGAAAATGGATTCCTGTGGTTGGAAACAAGGCACTGGAGTGAAGAGCTTTTTACAGGTAGTCCTTGACTTACAACAACTGGTTTAGTGACCATTCAAAGTTATAATGGTACTGAAAAAAATGATTTATCACCATTTTTTCACACTTATGACTGTATCTTCATGGTCACATGATCAAAATTCAGATGCTTGGTAGCTGAGTCATATTTATGACAGTTGCAGTGTCTCCGGGTCAGGTGACCAAGTTTTGTGACTTTCTGACAAGCAAAGTCAATGGGGAAGCCACATTCACTTAATAACCTTGTTACTAACTTAATATCTGCAGTGATTCACTTAACAATTGTGGCAAGCAAGTTCGTGAAATGGGGCAAAACTCATTTAACAAAGTTCTCATTTAGCAACAGAAATTTTGGGCGCAATTGTGGTCATACGTTGAGGGCTATCTGTATTCATGCTGTCCACCAAGACATCTCTTACAAATTTCAATATTATACTGGATTGTTAGCTACAGAATATCATACCACACTTGCAATTTTTTTCAGCTATGCAGAATTTGTGCTATTTAACTTCTATTCCCCCCCCCCTCTCTCTTGTTTAAGTGCAAAGCAAGCAGATCTTTCTCCCTTCCCAGCTGCATGTTTAAGGGAGGGGAAGCAGAAGGAGGAATAAGAACTATGGGAAGAATTCTGTTAATCCTGACAACTGTTTCAAAGGAATTAACACTGGATGCCTGGCTAGAAAGAGAAGACTTTCTTCCTTAGTGTTACAGCTGCTAGTATGCGATGTAAAAAGCATCCAATGGGGCAGGATGGGGAAAGAGACATGACAAGTTCTTTCCCCAAATACTTTATTTTCATTTTTTCTTTTTCTGTGTTTGTAAAAAAGAAACCATTTCCTAATATTAAATAACAGAGCACATGATTTTTGCAAATCTAATCTTCACCCTATCATCAGCATGCTAAAGCTAAACACCAAAATTATGTCACAGCTGCTGATTCTAGTTGCCGACTATTACTTATAGCAATAGCAGACTTATATACCACTTAACAGTGCTTTACAGCCCTCTCTAAGCGGTTTACAAAGTCAGCATATTGCCCCCAACAATCTGGGTAAGGTTTCAATCACAGTCTGTACATGTTACTTTAAATTAACTAAACATTTCCCACATACCCACAAAAAATACATATTTATCCAGGTAAGCATGCAGACTGTTGCACTATGAGCTTCTCAGATAAAACCATGCAGGAAATCCTATCTCCATCTATGATGTAGCACTATTTATCAGATCAAGAAATAGACTCCACAGGAAGACTAGAGCTATATTTTAACGAGTTAAGCTGTATTAAGAGAATCTTGCAATCCTGATTGTTTCTTTATATCCCGGTGAATCAGGATGATTGATTGATTGGCCACCCATCTTATCATAAGGTAACTCTGGCGGCTTACAGTTACAGTACATAAAATCTACATAAAACATAAAGTTAAAAACAAACATTAAAGCCAAAAACACATGGGGGAGGTGGGATCTGTTATTACCCAATCAACCATCTGCACTGCCAACAGCAGAGAAGGCCCTCCTCCTGGACCCCGCCAGCCAGAATACTGATGGGACCTGCAGCATCGCCCTCCTGCCTGTACGTGTACTATGGGCCAATCCTAATGGGGTGAGAGGGTCCCTCAAGTAACCTGGACCCATGCCATGAAGGGTTTTAAAGATGATCACCAATACCTTGAATTGCACACGGAAGCTGATTGGTAACCAGTGCAGCTCACGGAGCAGTGCAGAGGTGGGTTCCTACCAGTTCGGACCGGTTCTATAGAATAGGTAGTAACTTGGTGGCCTGGGTCGCTGGAACCGGCAGCGACCCAGGCCTGCCATGCCCCCGAGCCGGTTCTCTCGGCGGCGCCATAGGTGCCACCATCTTGTTTTTTGCTTCTGTGCATGCGGGTTTTTTTGTACTGCACATGCGCGTGTACCCATGACCCGCCCGTGCAGTGCACAACGCCCGCGCGGTGTGTCCCTGAGCAAACCGGCAGTAGGAAAATCCGGAACCCACCCCTGGAGCAGTGGGGTCACAGGGGCCATTCTTGGGGGCCCCAAAACTTCCCATGCCACCACATTCTGCACCAGCTGTAGCTTCCAAATGCTCTTCAGGGTAGCCCACATGTAGAGCGCATTACAGATGACTAGGGACTCAATGACTGAGTGCAGGGAATCCTGGTCCAGGAAAGGCCGCAACTGGCGCACAAAATGAAGTTGTGCAAAGGCTCTCCTAGCCAAGACTGCCACCTGTTCCTCGAAGTCCAGGAGAACCCCCAAGTTGTGGACCAGGTCTTTCTGGGGCAGTGCCACTCCATCCAGAGTCAAATATGACAAAGTCCCGGATCCCAGAACTCTGTGAACCCAAAGCCATTTGGTCTTACCAAGGTTCAGTCAAAGCCTGTTGTCCCCCATCCAGGCCCCCACAGCCTCCAGGCACCGCGAAAGGGTGGCCACAACATCACTTGGATCACCAAGAGTTGAAATATGGAGCTGGGTGGTATTACCTTGCTCCACAGGATTTAAGGAATGTTTTAGTCCTCTTCATTTATATAATATTTCTTGCCCATTTCCCTAGAGGTCACCTCCCTAATTCTTGGACAATCATTTGTTCAGGATGGTATAAGAACTCCTGCCTTGGGCAGGGAGTTGGACTAGAAGACCTTCCAGCCCTATGATTCTATGTTTCTCTATATACAATGCCAAGAATGGTTTATCCTCCAACTCCTTAAAGACACAATTATGCTTTAAAGCTTCAAGACTGCATATTGTCTACATAACATGCTGCCTATCCACATTTGTCGCCTGTTTCTCTCTCTTACAAAAAGGTTTCATGAACGGCTACGATCTGCACAGTAATGTAGTGCAAATTCCATGGACAATAATGAATTTCAGATATAAATCTTTTGAATTTGATCACAGAATCGTAGAATTGTAAAGCTGGAAGGGACCACAAGGATCATTCAGTATATAGAATAGAATAGAATAAGAGAGTTGGAAGGGACTTTGGAGGTCTTCTAGTCCAACCCCGCTTAGGCAGGAAACTCTACACGACTTCAGACAAATGGTTGTCCAATCTCTTCTTAAAAACTTCCAGTGTTGGAGCATCCACAACTTCTGGAGGCAAGTTGTTCCACTGATTAATTGTTCTAACTGTCAGGAAATTTCTCCTTAGTTCTAAGTTGCTTCTCTCCTTGAGACCAACTCTCTGCAATGTGCAGGAAAATCAATTTAAATCATCCTCAAGCAATGTCCATCTAGATTCTTCTTAATGAACCTGCATGGAGAACCCACAACCTTCCACTGTTTTATAGATATTACCATCAGGAGAGTGTTCTTTATGTACAAAGAATATTGTACAAGAATTTAAAACTTACAAAAATGGGAAGGGAGGGAGATAGATAGATAGATAGATAGATAGATAGATAGATAGATAGATAGATAGATAGATAGATAGATAGAGATAGATAGATAGATAGAGATAGATAGATATAGATAGACAGACAGACAGACAGACAGACTCACTCACTCACTCACTCACTCACTCCATTTTGCATCCCATTCTTCATATTAATCAATATCCAGTATCTATATGAGACATTTTCTGATTTAATAAGATCATATTGGCTAGGCATCTTGGGAGTTGTAGTCCCACAACATCTGGACAATATTGATGGAAGGCCCCTGTAGCACATCTTGACTCTAAGGCAGTGGTTCTCAACCTTCCTAATGCCGCGACCCCTGCCCCGCCGCGGCGACCCCACCCCTCCCCCTCCCCACACGTGTGCGTTGCCAGGCAAGAAGCGATGGTGACAAAGGGGGCATGGCACCAAGATGGCGGGCTAGCGCACATGGCCCTTCCGTCGGCACCTGTGCATTTGAGGGCCGCCCGTGCGTCGCACCGTCCCCGGGTACTTGTATGTGGACGGATAGAGGAGCAGTGTCTCGGTTCCTAAGACCATCGGAAATATGCGACCCCTGTGAAAGGATCGTTCGACCCCCAAAGGGGTCGCGACCTACAGGTTGAGAACCGCTGTTCTAAGGGCCTTTCCAAACACCATGTCATTATACTTGAGCTAGCAGAAGTCTATATTGGCATGAAATGTGCTGTCCCTATCACCAATCCTAATCCTATTTCTATTGTTTCTGTCCTGACATGTTGGCCAATAGATCTGTTCTGATGATGTGTCCCCAGTGCATCTTAAATGAGGCAATTGGTTAAATCCTTTGGCTTTGCTATTCTCTCTCTTTTGAACAGAGTGCCTTTGGTAGATGGGCAGCTATGTGTTTGTTTAATAAATAAATAAATAGACAAACATCACCAGGCAGTGGAAGGAAAAAATCATTTCCAAAACACAGTGCTGCTGCATCGGAAATGGGACAAGTCAGACTGTACACTGACAATCACTAATTTAAAAAATTATCTGATTTTTTTAGACACCCAATTCCAGTGGATTCTTGGTTCCTTCCCAATTCTCCACTCCTATATTCCATTCTCTAATAATCTAGATTGAATAATCCTTTGTTTTAAAAAATGTGCTTTAATATGCCATCACTCTGCTGAACACGAATTCTCACAATGCTTTCTAATGTCTATGTGCATTTTACCCATGTAGTATGACTGTAGCTATATTATTTATCATTATTATATTCTTTACCCCCCCCCTTTTATTGATATTATGATGATGATTATCACTGTTCTGTTGCTTTGCACTGAGAGGTTCTGCATCAGACACGAATTCCTTGTGTGTCTAATCATACTTGGGCAAATAAAGTACTCAATTCAATTCAAAATCACAAAGGCAGCTGAGTCATTTAGGGTCCCTTTCCTATTTCCTTTATACATACATACATACATACATGCATGTGTATTTGTATATGGATGGATTGGGAGGCACAGGGCAAGGAAGAGCAGACTTATCTCCATCATTCTGCTTTTTTTCTAAATTAGGAAAGCCAACAGAATTAAAGAATTTCCAGGACTGCCATGTGATATTATGCATTTCTAATAGACTACCAGCACAACAGTATCTGGCTTTTTAGGAGGACAGCAGCAAAATTAGGTTAAACAGTGACTGGAAGAACAGCAGTATATTCTGGAATGAGTAATAAATACCACTCTGATGCCATCTGGGCTTAAAGGGGAAAAGACTAGTATCACTAACGCTAAGGATGGCTGAAGACGATCTCACTCATGGGCTGGGAATGAGATGAACTCAATGACATATGGTCATGGGAGCAAAAATGTTGCCAGTTATGATTCACAGGTACCAGACAAACACCTTTTATTTATTCATTTATTAAGAAATGTTATTTGAGTGCCAAACACATGGTGATGTTTGTATCTCTATCAATATCTCAGCAACCCCAGGCTGACCTAGAAAACCAACAAGGGTTGGCCTAGTTTAGTACTTCGATATCACCAGTGGATATCAGAGTTTTAGTTTAGACTGGGAAATGAAAACAAGCAGCCCAGAAGACGACCATTCATTTTGATGAGCAACATAGCATAGAGATATATAACTAAGATATACATCTGCTTACATCAGGGGTCCCCAAACTCGGCAACTTTAAGACTTGTGGACTTCAACTCCCAGAATTCTCCAGCCAGCATAGCTGGCTGGAGAATTCTGGGAGTTGAAGTCCACAAGTCTTAAAGTTGCCGAGTTTGAAGACTTCTGGCTTACATATACAGTGATAGATAACTCAATGCCTGCTCCATCAGGAAATCCACAGAAATAAGGTGTAGATGCTTGCAGATTCTTTTGGAGTGGGGGGCCATTATGAAGTTAATTAATAATGATAATAATTCCTCCTGTTAAACTGTTGAGCCAGTGTTAAACTAAAGCTTCCATAGCTAAAGCTTCCTCAGCAGGTTACAAGACAACCCTGGGAGGCACAGGGGACCTATTTTAAAATATTACATTTGTTCAGATTGCTAATTAAAGTACTGCTGCAGATTTAAGATAATAATACATAAATTACATCTGTAATGGAGGTGGGGTCAGAGGTGAAGGCTCATACAGCTCAGATTAATGCTTTATACTCTTCGCTATGGGGTTAATGTAACTTCCTTTTCTTCTTTGTTGATGCTGCTGTTTTATTTTTGATTCTACAGTTAGTTTTAATTTTCAAGGTTGTTTCTGCTGCATTTGTATACATTATATCTAACTAGTTTATGACTGTAAATAAAAATACCACCACAAGTAGGAAATCTAAAATCAGAATATTTCCAGCAGATGACCAACCACCCAACCTCCCCCTCAAGATTTTTTTAGCAAGAGGGAACCAAAACAAGTAACTGATTCTGCGGTTGAATGGCATTTACCCAACAATCTCTATTCTTTCCAACTTGGCTTGTATCTTTAAATTACGAGATTATCAGATCTGCTTTTGTTAATATTAAAACTGCAAGATGCCTCCTTTCTTAAAGGAGATAATTATTGGGTTCCCCTCTGAGAGGTGAAATTATAGGCTTGTCTCTTAACTTTCCATGGCAGTTGAGAGAGAGGCTTCTCATTTAGAGGAAGCAGCTGAGGGGCAGATTATCTTGATTATTTTCAAACTGGCTTCAGATTGGACTAAACCTGTTTTGGTCAGTCTAAAAGAGGACCCTGAGTCAAGTTTGCTTTTCTTGATCTTTTAGTAGTGATGTTCACAACCATCTCAGAGAATGTGATTGTAACCCTGTATTTCTGGTCAAATTCATCTTAGACAGATGCTCCTTGAAATAGAGACAAATATATGGAATCTCTTATGACTTATAAGAGTGCTTTTCCATATGAAATTCCCTGGGTGATATCATTAAAAAAAATTGCAGCTGGGAGCTATCAATGATACCAAAATCTAATTCAGATTAATGAGAAAGCCCACAATGCCTGAAGTAAAACATTGGATTAACTATGTATGTATGTACCGTATGTATGGATGTATGCATGCATGCATGCATGCATTTTATATCCTGCCTTTATTATTTTATAAAAACAGCTCAAGATGATGAACATACCTAATATTCCTTTCTCCTTCTGTTTTCCCCATTGGGCTGAGAGAGAGTGACTGGCCCAAAGTCACCCAACCAGCTTTCATGCCTAAGGTGGGACTAGAACTCCTGGTTTTTAGCTTGGTGCCTTAACCCAAACAGAATTCTAATGACCAAGGGGTCACTATGCCAGAGATAGTGGATCACCCTGTTGTGAATGGGGCTTTGCTGTCCCAGAAATAGCAGGTACATCATTTGAGATAACACCTGGAAGGGATCCAGAACTCTTTTTGGTTTCCCAGAGTGAGGCCCATGGCTTTTTCTTCTGCTAAGCCAAATGAAACAAACATGCATAAGCGCACCAGCGTGCCTGTTGTCCCTGTCCAAATGTTCCCTTTTATTTGTACCCATCTTATGTATTCAAATAATGTTATGCTTATGTATATTATCAAATACGTACTTGACAAAATAAATAAAAATAAAATATGTTAAAACTGTTGCTCATTTTATATCTCTGGTATTAATTTTGGTTTTATCATTTTATTGTATACCATTGAAAGACTTTGATAGTCAATGTTATAACAATTTAAAGAGAAACATATTTCTTTTAGGCTGGATTCACATGAGGTTAGCCCATGATTTATTACATAACATAATTTTTCTACAATACATGGAATCCTCAAATACACATATGGGTTGGATTTGCACAAAACAATAGGTTAGAAGAGTTAGTACTGTGTGATTTATTGTATCTTGCAAACACAGCCTTAATGTGCAACAGAAATATATATACCTGTAACTTAAATCTAAAAGTTTCTGCTTTCTGGGTAGTCTTCCACATATTTGAAGAGAATGATCATGTCTTCATTTATTTTACTTATTAATCACATTTATATGGCCGCCCATCTCACAAGAAGCAACTCTGGGCAGTGTACAAAAATCAATAAAACAATTATAAAAACAATCATTATAAAATATACGGTAGTAAGTCATATTAAAAATGAAAAACACTCCAGCATCTTCTGGTTAGGGAGTGCCTGAGTCTTTCATATCTCTGGCCTCTTCTTCATGTTATACATTGTCAGCTCCTTTTACATTTCCCCATAAAAATTCACTAGGAATTTTTATTAACCTGTAAACTTGGGTGTCAGAACCAGCCACAGTTCACCAGATAAGATCTGGATCTATTAAAAAAAAGAAACCTTGACTTGGTATGACTGGGAAATTCTAATAATGGAACTTAAAATTATGTTAGTCTTTTTTGCCACCATGTCACATTGCTGACTCACTTAGGAAGTGATTACAATCTCAATTCACTGGTAATATTTTCACATATTCTTCTGTTGCCCATCCTATTTATGTGCATTTTTCCTGACATTAAGAATCCTTTTCTTTTTCATCCATCCCAACTCTAAAGTCTACGTTTCTATCCTTTCATCCCTACCTTCTGAATTATCTTTTATCCATTGGATATCACCTACATATTTTTTTTAAAGAAAAACATGAGCTTTTAAAAATTACTTGTATCTTGTTAGCCATTTTAGCATTTCCAGAGAGTGGCAGGATATACATTAACTAAAATGCATAGGTTCTCACTCACATTTATTTAACATGTGTGCACGCCACACCTTGCCAGACTTCCAATAAATTAAACTACTCTCTTCTTTCTCCCCACCGCATATAAAACTGCAGTCTAAAGAAAAATTCTTCCTGGTGTGGAAAACTGGCTTCCTGATCCAAATTAAATGTAGGGCTTTGCTCTCCAATTTCCTGTTCTGAGGAAGGGTTCCGAATCCCGTAAGGCAACTGGCATAATATAAACAGCCATACTTGCATTATTTTGTGCCCATTTGTAAACAAGAAGTCCAGATGCCCCTTTCCCAAACCGATGCCTCCAGATGTGCTGGGACTATCCTTCCCATGATCCCCAAAGAGGTTGCTGTCTGTCTCCATACTGGAGGAAGGCTGCTCTAATGGGAAATTATTTTCCGCTAAGCAGCTTTGAACGTACGCTCAGAGACCCTCCCATGGTGGAACAGACCCATCAAAACCAAAGCGAGCAAACCCCACCCTATCCGCCCCCTTCTAGCGGTTTGGAAGGAGGGAGGACGACGATCGTGGCAAGCAACCGAGCGGGAGCTGCACTTCACCATTCGCCCCATTGTCTCCCTTCCGCTTCCCTTCGCGCACCCCCACCCCCCACCCCCACCCCTCCCGGAGAGGGGCAAGCACAAGGGGCAAAAGAAAAGACGGAGGGTAATCACGGAGCAAAATAAAGCGAGGAGATTAAAATCCGTTAGGTCCGGAGACATAGCAATCTCCTCCGCCCAGCCCTGGCCGGGGGACGATGGGCGGGGCCGTCTGAGACCCTTCGCCACCTTTAGCCTAGCCCGGGCGGGGTCCCGGCTCGGCGATAAGGCGTGGCGGAGCGTGCAACGGGCCGAGGCGGGGAAGGCCGACTCTGTCCTGCGCCCAGCAGCTCCCAGGCCCTCGACCAGCTACGGATGGAAGTAGCCCAGATGCCGAGCCAGCCCTCCCACTCCCGGGGCTGGTCTTGATCACCTACCCCAGCTGTTCCTCTCCTTGCGGTTCTTGGCCATGGTTACTCCGCCCGGCGGCTACCTGCTGCCTCTCGGATCCGCCGGGCTCGAGGAGGCGGCGGTGGCTGCCGCTGTTGCTAAGATGAAGAAGGAAAGCGCCGCCGCCGCCGCCGCTGCTGCTGCTGCCTGGCCAAGAAAGGCGTCTCTCAGCTCAGCATCTCCTGCGGGAGGGTGCAGGGAGTACCCGAGACGCGTCCGGCGCAAAGGCGGATTCGCAGGGAGAGCGAGCGCCTACGACGGTCGGAGTGCCGGAGCTTGCTTCCCCACGCACACGTGTCCGGCCGGGGCTCGGAAAACACCGCACTCCTTTCTAACCAGCCCGGCGCGCACCATCCGCACGACCTGATCGCGCTGCGGAGCACCTGCGGACGAGGACGCGCGCGTCGCGGGGCGCGGCACCAGTATGCGCCTGCCCACCGGTGCGGCGGAGTTTGGGCACACCCTGAGATGGAAATCGGCGCCTGCGACGCGTCGCCTGTTATTTTGGACCCGTGGCTCTAGGACTGGCAGAGAGAAGAGTCTGAAGCCACGTGCGAAACTCACGTGCTTGTTCGGCCCGGCCGATAATTTGTATTTTGGACTAGGGTACGGAGGTTGCGTTGTTTTTACGCGCCTAGCGCCATCCGTGTGCGAAGACAGCCCTCGAGAGATTACCAAAACGCAGGTCCCCGCCCTAATAGTTTACAACCCAGTCCGGATACAAAGCAGCGAAGAGGGCAGTCAGAGCTGGAGAAAACAGAAAAATAAGCATGGCTGTCAGCAGCTGAGAATGTTGCACGTTTATTTCAGTGGCTGGATTGTCCCTAAGAAGCTTTGCTCCCAGGACAGTATTCCTGGCCTTGCAGATATAAATTATAGGCAGAGATAGGATCTGTACAGGCAGAGATGAGAAAAGAATTACAACAAGGATGGACCCATGTTCAAAATCCTGGAGTGTCAAGCAAGGTTCCTTCAGGCTAAGACCTCAAGGGTCCCCATTGAAAGAAAAGCTCCAAATAAAGGAATCACTGAGTAGTCCTTAACGGTACTAGGTCTACATGGAGGAAAGTAAGCAGTGGGGTACCACAAGGTCCCATCTTAGGCCCAGTACTCTTCAATATCTTCATAAAATCTAACTTCATAGACTTAGATGAGGGACTAGAAGGGGAACTTACCAAATTTGCAGGTGATACTAAGCTGGCAGGAAGAGCCAACACCTTAGAAGATAGGCTCAAGATCCAGATGGATCTTGACAGACTTGAACACTGAGCCCTAACTAACAAAATGAAATTCAATGTAGAGAAAAGTAAAGTCTTACACTTAGGCAAGAAAAAACAAAAGTACACATATAGATTGGGAGAAACCAGACTTAATACCAGTAACTGTAAGAGGGATCTTGGAGTCTTAATGGTCAACCAATTAAATATGAGCCAACAGTGCAGCGGCAGCCAAAAAAGCCAGAGGGATTAAATCAAGATCACTTGAGGTACTAATACCACTCTATAAAGCCTTAGTAAGACCACACCTAGAATACTGCATCCAGTTTTGCTCACCACATTATAAAAAAGATGTTGAGACTCTAGAAACAGTGCAGAGAAGAACAACCAAGATGATTAGGGAATTGGAGGCTAAAACATATGAATAACGGTTGCAGGAACTGGGCATGCCTAGTCTAGTGAAGAGAAGGATCAGGGGAGACATGATAGCAGTGTTCCAATATTTGAGGGGCTTCCACAGAGAGGAAGGGGTCAAGCTATTTTCCAAGGCACCCGAAGGCCAGACAAGGAATAATGGATGGAAACTGATCAAGGAGAAATTTAAACTGGAAATGAGAAATTTTCCGACAGAACAATCAACCAATGGAACAGCTTGCCTTCAGAAGTTGTGGGAGCTTCATCACTGGAAAGTTTCAAGAAGAGACACGACTGCCATTTGTCAGAAATGGTGTAGGGCACGGGGGTCAAACTCGCGTCACGTTGCTGTCACATGATGTTTTGCAATTTTTTTCCTTCATGGAGCTGGGATGGGTGTAGCCTGTGCATGACACATCTGGCCCATGGGCCACCAGTTTGACACCCCTGGTGTAGGGTCTCCTGCTTCGGTGGTGAGTTGGACTAGATGACCTACAAGGTCCCTTCCAACTCTGTTACTCTGTTTTTTTTCCTTTTGAACGGTAAAGACAATGGGGAAGCGATGTACTTTCAGACTTGCAAGTATCTGTTACTTTAAAATAAAGGTAGTGTTAGTATCCATGATTTGTACTCTTTATCTGGACCACCTCAAAGGGCTGACGGATGTGAAACAATATCAATGGTAAAATGGCAGTTCCCCATTCAACAGCGGTGCACAATCTGGAGGTCTTCCTGGATTCATATCTCCTGCTTGATGAGCAGGTGGTAGCTGTGGCCTGGAAGACCTTTGTACAATTTTTTCTGGTGTACCAGTTGCCCAGTTGTCCCTCTTCCTAGATCAGGAGGCCCTTCAGATAGTCACTCATCCTCTGGTCATCTCAAACTTGACTTGCAATGCATTCTACATGGAGCTTCCCTTGAAGATCACCCAGAAGCTTTAACTGGTCCAGATTGCAAGGGCTGGGCAGTTTCCTTCCAGATGCAATTCAAGGTGCTTGGTTGCTATCTATAAAGTCTTACATGGCATAAGGCCTGCCTATCTCTATCTGCTTGGCTGCTTTGATCTGGCAGGGTCGGTGTGCTCTGGATTCTTTCCCTTGACCATACCACCTACTGGGCCCCTGAAATGTACCCTCTCTGTCATAGCAGCTACCTTCTGGAATGAGGTTCCTCCCACCTGAGATCTTAGTGGATCCCACCCTACTAGCATTTCTGAAAGGCCTTAAAGCCCTTGCTCTTTGGCTAGGATGGGTGTAGCCCCTTTCAAGGAAGAGGTGTGTGTTTGCTGCGGCTTGATTTTGCCATTACTGGTCTTCCTTTATTGCTGCATTGTTTTTTTTTTGTTTTATAGTTCTCGTGCCTTCTTGTGAGTCCCTCAGAATCACTGAGGCAATGCAAACTTTGAATAATATAAAAATAAACAAATAAACAAAAGCACTGAATTTTTTTCCAAATGCTTCCCGTTGTCACCATTCCTTTGTTCTATTGAAAAATCCCTTTGAATTTACAAAAGTGAAACGCTAGCCTGTCAGCAATTTTGCAACTAGCAGCTTTTAGATTGGGGGATTGGGAAGATGAGGTCTAAACAACGCACATTGAAGCAGTTGAACTCCAGGAACAGGAAACGAAATATCCACAGGAGGTGGGGTAAGAAAGAAATAGCAATAGCAATAGCACTTAGACTTATATACCGCTTCATAGTGCTTTACAGCCCTCTCTAAGCGGTTTACAGAGTTAGCATATTGCCCCCAACAATCTGGGTCCTCATTTTACCCACCTCAGAAGGATGGAAGGCTGAGTCAACCTTGAGCCGGTGAGATTTGAACCGCCGAACTGCAGCTAGCAGTCAGCTGAAGTAGCCTGCAGTGCTGCACTCTAACCACTGCGCCACCTCGGCTCTTTTTTAGCTCAGGAACTGGGCAACAGTTTCTGCCTAGAAGATCTGCAGAGTCACAAGGGAAAATACCACCTTTACTTTGTATTCCAATAAGATGGAGAAAAATCAGTAACCAGTCAATACAGCTTCCAGTGACAAATTATGTTTCTAAAATCAGCCTGGTCCACAGCCAATCCCAAAGTGCATAGCATTGGTTTAGAGCAGAGGTGGCATTCAGCAGGTTCTGACCAGTTCTGGAGAACCAGTAGCGGAAATTTTGAGTAGTTCGGAGAACCGGTAAATACCACCTCTGACTGGCCCCGCCCCCATCTATTCTCTGCCTCCCGAGTCCCAGCTGATCGGGAGGAAATGGGGATTTTGCAGGAACCTTCCCCTGGAATGGGGAGGGAATGGAGATTTTACAGTATCCTTTCCCTGCTATGCCCACCAAGCCATGCCACGCCCACCAAGCCACGCCCACAGAACCAGTAGTAAAAAAATTTGAATCCCACCACTGGTTTAGAGGTGCCTGTAGTTCCCTCTCATTGATTCTTTTCATGTTTAATAACTAGAGCTACATTTCAAATTCAGAAACTTCGTTGTAAATGCTATAATTAGACAAAAACCTTGTGAAGATGATATAATTTATTAGTCCAGGGGTGGGTTCTAACTTACCTCGCTGCCGGTTCGCTTCCTTCTGCGCCGCGTGGCCGCGCCTCATGGCCGCGCACGCACCTCATGGCCGTGCGCACGCTTCGCGCACGCGCATGCAGTCCAAAAAAAAATAAAAAAATAAAAAATAAAAAACACCAAAAACAAGATGGCGACGCATGCACAGGGCTGGAAACTCGGCTTCTGCACAGGCGCAGAAGAAAAAATAAATAAAAATAAAATTTTCAATTTTTTTTTTAAAAATTAAAAAAAAATGGTGCCCACGGACCGGCACCGACTGAACCAGATCGGTGATGTCATCGTGACGTCACCAGCGGGTCACTACCAGTTTGGGAGAACCGGTCCGAACCGGGAGGAACCCACCTCTGTGTTAGTCTCTCTTTTATACAAATGGTTCTGGTCGCCATTATTTTTTGGAGGGAGGGAGGGAGACACAATTTAAATGTTGGTTCTATCCAGCAAGATCTTAAACAAATTGATGCTAACCTATTTAAGGTGTGATTGGGCAGAACTAATATATCCTATATCCTCTTTATCACTATGAGAATTAAGATTTTCTATCAATACCATTCTTGCTGTCTCTTCAGATTACCTTGCAGTTACAATGCACAGGAAGGCCATTTCTTCTCCTGAAAGATGCACAGCTCCTTCACTGCTTGTATTTAGGGAAGCGATTAAACATTTCTTTTTAATCAAGCTTGTGAACCTGCCCAGATATTCTGTGTGCCGTGTACAGGTAGTCCTCGACTTACAACAGTTCATGGAGTGACCGTTCAGAGTTACAACGGCACTGAAAAAAAGTGACTTATGATCATTTTTCACAAGACCGATTTTTGTAGCATCCCCATGATCATGTGATCGAAATTCAGATTCTTGGCAATTGGTTCATACTTATGGCCATTGCTGTGTCCCAAGGTCATGTGATCACCTTTTGCAACAGAAATTTTTGGCTCAATTCTGTTTGTAAGTTGAGGACTACCTGTATTTTATTATTTATTCTTGGTTGTGATTTTGAATATGTACTGGTATAATAGGAGAGGCAGTTTGGTGGAGTGGTTAAGGCAGCAGTTCTTAACCTGTGGGTCGCGACCCCTTTGGGGGTCGAACGACCATTTTTCACAGGGGTCGCCACGTGCGCTAGCCTGCCATCTTGGGGCCACCGTCACTGAGGGGTGAAATGCTCCCGGCTCGGCCGTGCCTGTGGGTTGCTGGACAGCCGGTAGCGACGGAAGCGGGAGACTTCGCCCGGACACCGCCATTTGGGTACTTTTACCCTCTGCGCATGCGCAAAGCATTCTGTGCATGCGCAGAGGGTAGCAGAACCCAAATGGCGGTGTACGGGCTACCAGCTGTCCGGCGACCCGCAGGCACGGCCGAACTGGGACCTTTTCACTCCTGCAGTGACGGTGGCACCAAAATGGCGGGCTAACGCACGCAGCGACCACGGCAGCGGCGGGGGGTCACGGGGGGGGTCGCGGCATTAGAAAGGTTGAGAACCACTGGGTTAAGGCATCGGGCTAGAAGAGACGTGAGTTTAGTTCTGTCCTAGGCACAAGTCAGCTGGGTGACTTTGGGCCAACCACTTTCCCAGCCCTAGGAAGGAGGCAATGGGAAACCAGTTCTGAATTGCAGAGACTTGTCCAGGCAGTTGCCAGGACCCAACACTGATTCAAAGGCACATACGCACACACACAAAATCATAATATCCCGAGGGAGGAAGAGAGAAATAGAAATTATTTTAATTACCGTACATTAATTTAGATGATGAAATATAAAGTAATCAGTAAATTGAGCAAAGAAAATTAGGAAAACAAGATAGGAGTCTTTATCAAGGGATTAATAACTAAGTAATTTAAAATAAATAACTTGGAATGCTTTGATTGATTCCCTCCTGCCTGTCAGAAGAAATAATTATTTATATATATGGTATACACAATGTGTACACACAAACACATTTATACATTGTAATAGTGATTCACCAGTGCCATGGATAAGTCTCTTGGTGGCAGACCATAAAAATATTTTTTCTTCCTGAGGCTTACAGTTGATGCCTGTCTGAAAAGCAGGATCCAATTCATTGATAATGTTGCAGGGAGTTTCATGATCTTTTGCTTTCACAAAGGACTTTCAGATCACAAGCTGTATAATATAGCAGTAGGACCGCAAACAAAAGCACAACTTTTTAAGAGAAGTTCTTTCCATCTCCCTGTCCCACATTTTAGTGCTAGATGATCTATATTGTTGGAAGAACACCAATCATCAATGCATGTCGTTCAGTGTTTTTAAACCTTGGCAACTTTTAAGATGTGTACACTTCAACTCCCAGAACTCCTCTCCCCAGCATGCTGGCTGGGGAATTCTGGGAGTTAAATCTGCACATCTTAAAGTTGCTAAGACTGAAAAACAGTGGTGTAGATCAGGGGTCACCAACCTTTCGGACCTCAGGGACCACTAAATTCATAATTTTAAATCCTGTGGACCACTAATATGCATTTTTTTAAAAAGATAAATAGTATTTAGTGCAATATAAAAAATGCAAATAATTTTTCTGCGGACCACCAAAAATTTTTCGCGGACCACCAGTTGGTGACCACTGGTATAGATGATAAAATGTTCAGAAACCTTATGGATCCCTGAGAAAACTCACAAGCCAATGACCAAGCAATTCCCCTGAAGCACCCATTTAAGATTTTTGGGTTAGCGAAATTCAAAAGCACTGACAAATTCTCCAAATGCTAATCATATGTCCCAAAAGGATACTATGATCTATACTAGAAATTATCATTGGGGATAACCAATTGAAATAATTTCCCCAGACAATTCTGTGGCATAAGTAATCAACCAGAGCAATCAATGCTATTTTCCATCCCAAAAGTCTTTGAATCCAGATGTGGGGGGAAATCCCAATAATGTGTATAATTCAAGAAAATCTACAGGTGTATATTTCATTTATTTTAAAGAGAAGGTTGCCAATCAGGGGTGAAATTCAAAATTTTTCCCTACCGGTTCTGTAGGCGTGGCTTGGTGGGCATGGCAGGGGAAGGATGCTGCAAAATCCCCATTCCCTCCCCACTCCTGGGGGAAGGATATTGCAAAATCTCCATTCCCACCCCACTCTGGGGCCAGCAAGAGGTGGAATTTGCCGGTTCTCCGAACTACTCAAAATTTCCGCTACCGGTTCTCCAGAACCTGTCAGAACCTCCTGAATTTCACCCGTTGCCAATGTTGGGTTCACAAGCCAAGAAGTCACTATTGGCTTAGCTTGTTTAAGGAGAGGCCCACTCTGCCAGCATTTCTTGATAAAAAGGCTGACGACCTATGCTTTGGCCTTACTGCCCAAACTCACCCATTCCATCACCAGGGCAGTGTTAAATTTCTCTGTCTGAGTACTAGGGGAAAGAGGAAAAAGGAGAGTCATTGTATGTGCTTTAAGGAAGACGTCCCCTGTTTAGACCAGAGGTGGGTTCCTCCCGGTTCGGACCGGTTCGCCCGAACCGGTAGCGACCCGCTGGTGACATCACAGTGACATCACGGATCCAGTTCGGTCGGTGCCGGTCCGTGGGTGCTGGCATCTTTTTTTTTTT
>QLTV01001996.1:1222278-1248983 GCA_003457575.1 Thermophis baileyi
CCGAAGCCTCTGAGGCTGGGACGGTCGTTTGCCGCGAAAACAGACCCATTCGGAAGACCCACGCCGGGGCGCTGTCGCTCTGCTTAACCCGGGCCCGGCCCTTCTGTGGCGCTGCTGCCGCCGCCGCCGCCGAGAAGGCGGGACCGAGAGGGCGGGACTCCGGGGAGGAGGTGGCCACGGCGGCGGCTCTTCTGTCTGGTGTGGCCCGGCCCGGCGCGGGTTCGAGCGGCGCGCTAGGAAGCGGGTGAGGCCGAACAACTCTGCCCAAGCCGACCAGGCCGTACTTGCGCGGCGGGCCGGCCGGCCGCAGAGCAATTCGCCGGGCCCCCGCTGATCTCCGCCCGGCCGAGCGAGGTGGGACAAAGCGGGGCCTCCTCCTTCACCTCTGCGACTCCGACCGAGGGAGCTGCCCGACTCCGCTTGGAAGAGGTGAGACGCCCCGCGGGATCGGGGCCTGCACACGAGGTTGCGGGCTGGGTAAGCGATCGCTTCGGCCGCGGCTGGAGGAGAAGGGAGGCGTCCCGGCTCGAGTGAGAGAGGCCTCCCCGTGGTGGACCTTTGGGCGAAGAAGCCGACGAAATTGAATGCGTGGGTCTTGGGGAAGCCGAAGGCTGCAGGATCGGGGGATAGGGAGGGAAGTAGACGGCAATCCAGGGAAGTATCTCCAAGTCCCCTGTGCAGAGACTGAACAAATCTCTCTACTGCGTAAGATGCAGGCTGTACGCAAATTGCACAAGGCAAACCATGGTTAAGTGAGCCATGGTGCTTACCGAACTTTGCAGAGCAGAGCTGTTCAGTAAAGTATTGGCTGACTAGGTTGGTGCAGTAGACAGGAACAGAAACTAGCCAACTGCATTCTAGTGTAGCGTGTTGCATGACTCTAGCTAGCTATATGCATGGGTGGCAGAGCTGCAGAGCTGGGACAAATGCACACCTCTCTCAGACTTGTTCATGACTGAAAGATATACTTCTGCTTTGTGGCGAGGGCTGAAGGAAGCATCCGTGTCATCAGGCTTGAGCCATTTCAGTTGTCAGCTTGGCTTGGTGACAGAAAAGCTCCCTTGCTTCAAGGGAAACAGTGGAGGTGGTCAGTGGCTTCCTTTGGCACCCATTGCTAATTTTAAAGAGTGAAAAATAACCAGAAGTTCATCAGCTTCTGACATGAGGCCTTTCCCCAGCAGAAGTGCTATTTCCACATCTTGGCTGCTGTAGGACCGACCGTATGTGAAATTTGCTGTCCTCAGTTCCAGTCCTTATGTTGCTTCTGTTTGCCGTTATCTGACTTCTCTCCAAGACAATGTCTGACAAAGCCTGACAGATTTTATATATTTACTTAGGCAGTGCTGGGAATGGGGGTGGGTAGGGATACTGTTTTAAACTAGTGCAGGTAAGGATCACTTAAGACTGTTGCACTCATGAGATGGGAAGGATATGAAGGGAATATCATAGTAATGGTACAGAAAAAAATGTTGCCATGATAGAAAGATCCTCAAACTGGTTCTAATGCTGCTATATTATCTAGTCATTCACAACATCTCTAGCTTTAAGCTTGCTTTGAAAAGATCTAACTCCTTTTATGCAAATTTCCGGAGTCAAAAGCCCTGCTGCTTACAATTTTCTCTTTGGCCTCCCTTTCATATAATTAACAAAATACAGTAACATTTTAAAGGGATTCATGCTAAATCAATTAACTCTGGAATGACAGGGAAGTGTTTGTCGCAGACTTGTTAACAGAGGCTGGATAACAGATCCTGTTATAAACAAACTGATACTGGACATTCGTGCTGTTCAATGAAAAGCTGGATGCTGCAGTATACATAAATGCGCTAAGCAAACAAAGTTGCTTACATTAGCTTATTGTGCCCAATTCAGCTCCGGATACTGTGCAAGTTTTATTTGATAGATTCCTGAACTGCAATTTCACTTGCCTCAGCAGTGTGGCAAATGTTTAACCGAGAGAGAGAAAAACTAAAATTTAATGGCGCATATTATAGGGATGGCTTTTAGGAGATTGTTTGGTGCATTGTCATCTTGCCAATTCTTTTGTTTC
Organism: Thermophis baileyi; assembly: GCA_003457575.1. Lineage (NCBI taxonomy): Eukaryota > Metazoa > Chordata > Lepidosauria > Squamata > Dipsadidae > Thermophis > Thermophis baileyi. The sequence goes on from QLTV01001996.1 coordinate 1,224,329, forward strand.
TGAAAACTGTTGGCTGTTGGACTCTGTAGGTATCAGTCTTAGACATCTGTCTTTGTAAGCTTTGCTTCTTATCCTTCTGTTTGTAAGTTGAAGTTATAGATAGCTTGACTACTGTTACCTCTTTTCCCTTTGCATACTTCCTCCTTATGTTCAGGTTCCCTGGCAGGATCAAAGATATTTATGCCCCAGATATCCAAGTAAGATTGTAATTTATATTTGCATGCTACAATTGAAATCCTTCCCTACTGAGCAATAGGTTTTGAAACCTCATTGTTTGAATAGATAATTAAGTATGTGATTTAAATATGGAAATGGTAATGATGATATCCAGTTCTACAAAAAAATAAAATAAGTGGAAGATACCTGCAGAGAATTGGTGAGAAAAAAACAGCCTTGGAGCATTTGCAAAGGAGAAGTGCACTATTAATGTGGCTTTCGAGGAGTGGAACATGGATGGTGTGCAGGTAGGCTTTCCTTAGAGTTTTTCATGCAACTGTTACTGTTTTGATCTAGAAGGCATATTGAGAAGTGATTTTTAGATTGGAATGTCTACTTTCACCTTCCATTTGAGTTGTGGGCAAATATTGGTAATGAAGATAATATCCATCAGACTGAAGATTTTACATCTTTTGAAAATATTCTAATACAAAATGCTATGATGCTGTAGCTTGCAAATGTTAAAATCAGTGTGAATGGATACAAGAAATAGATAGTCCTAAAACACTATGGAAGCCCCCTGCTTTGTAGTTAAGATTTATTTTTATATTGGGGTAAGTGTTAGCCAAGTACTTGCCTTCTCTTACCCTGAGCTACATGATAAATTATCAAGTGTAGTTAATTGGGGATATCATTTGATATACAGTGATTGAGAGTTAAAATGTTTCCTCCCCCCCAAAAAATCTTTTTTCTTTTCTTGGAAGTGTTAAAAATAGTATAGTATTGTGCCTAAGTCACAAATTACAAAGGATCCTGTTTCAACTTTGATAAAGTGCAGAATTTGGATTATGTGGTGCAGACACTGATTATCTTTATGGCACATGTTTTTTTTCTTTGGAGCCACAAAAAATAGACTGGAATTAATGAGTTCCATTATTAGCTTTTTTTCCTATGCTATTAATATAGAGATTGAGAGATACATTTGTAAGGGAGGATCAGCAGGAATTCATATCATTTGTTCTCTTTGGGCAGTTTTATACTATATTTCTCCCTTACAAATGCCTGAAGGCTGTTTTTTCTTGTTGACACTCTGAAGTCTATATTTTCTTCTGAATCTTTAAAGAACTACATATTTCCCAATCCATACTTAAGTGGCATATACAGTTGATTGCCTATTCAAATGATACTAAGAATGAGGTTTCAAAAATGCATCCATTGCTGCATTCTGATGAAAATAGCATGTTAGGGCTCCAGAATGGCACTGGCACAGCTGGGACCAATATTGCTGATGGGTTTTGGAAAGAGAAATCAGCAAGCCAGGATTATATTCCTCTTCCTCTTATCACCAGTTGTCCCTTCATAGATCCCTTCTGTCTGTGCCATGTCTCTTATCTTGGCAAATGTTGGGATGGAAACATATATTTGGAATTGTAATACCCAGTTTATTTAATTTTTATTTAGTTATTTAAAAAATTGCTATAGCTGCCCATCTTATGTCAAATTCTGGGCAAATTCCCGATCAAGAATTAAAACAACATTAATCAAATAACATAAAAACCATATTAAAACTATAAAAACCATAAACATTCAAAGCAACAAAACAAAAAAAAACCCACCCTGCCACCAAGTTAAGCTTTGGAAGCCTAGGAAGAAAGAGACCTGCCGAACTTGCTTATTCCTATGGGTTGACTAAGAATAAAATGGGAGTTCAACAAACTCAGAAGTTAATTTTAGTTTTTCTCTCAGTATCAGTCCTGATACCTACAGTTTTGGGCAATAATGCCAGAATTATAGAGTTGAAAAGGTAGATATTAATATTCGGCTGATAAAGCTGGATTGCTGAGGTTGCTTTTTGTGGCCTGATGGAAATACAACTATGATGTGATGAACATAGAATCATAGGGCGGGAAGGGACCTTCGGAGGTCTTCTAGTCCAAGCCCCTGCTCAAGGCAGGAAATCTTATACCATCTTGGTCAAATGGTTGCCCAATCTATTTTTGAAAACCCCCAATAATGGAGCCCCCACAACTACAGGAGGCAAACTATTCCATTGATTAATTATTCTCACTCTCAGAAAATTTCTTCTTATTTCTAGGTTGAATTCTCCATAGGCACCATTAGGGCATGAGGCTTGAAGATGGCAGGCTATTTCCCAGCTTAGACTTATTGAACTGAATGGGCATTGGACAACATCATCACATTTGTATCCCCTATTCATTAAAGTAAAAAAGCTAAAGAAATCCTTGCAGATTTTACTCCGCTAGTCATTGCCGACTATAGGGGCTGGTGCTCATCTCCATTTCAAGGCCATTGAGCCAGCACTATCTGAAGACATTTCTACAGTCATGTGGCCAGCATGACGTCACAGAAAGCTGTTACCATCCTACCGAAGTGGTACCTATTTATCTACTCGCATTTGCATGCTTTCAAATTGCTAGGTTGGCAGGAGCTGGGGAGGGGACGGGAGCTCACCCTGTCACATGGCGCTCGGATCTCAAACCTGGGCTGCCGGCTTTCCAGCTGACAAGCCCAGCCACTTAACCGCTGAGCAACCATGCCGCTTTCTATTCATTAACCAGAAGAAGAATTCCATTTGGTTTTCCTTCTTTTGGTCCCAAAGTGTCTTAAGCTATCTCTGCTTCTGTTTGAAATAAAAACCTCATCCTATTTCTTTCTTTCTTTTTTAAATATTAGGCCCAACGAAGAGTGGATCAAAGCCATGTGTTCCTGCCAGCATACAGTTCCACTAGGATTTTAAGGACACCATTTACCGGGCTTCAGTGCTTGAGGCAGGGGCAACTGTGCATCATTCCTGTTCCCCCCTGTGGGGAAGGGGAGAGTGTATTAGCAGATGATGGATCCTCTGACCCGCCCAAGTGGAGATATTATGCGGCGGAATCCACAGCAAGACTACGAGCTCATCCAGAGAGTGGGGAGTGGCACCTATGGAGATGTCTATAAGGTAAGGCCAGTAAATGCTTAGTTGCCAGCTAAGAGAGCAAATTTGAATTCCTGCCACTTTCTTTTCTGAAAATAGCTTGAACTGGTTCATGGAACTTGCAAGATGATACACCATTGGTTATTAGATGAATTTGCATGGATTGCATCTAGTCTTAATTGGATCATTTTCAAATCAAATCAGATCAAATCAGAATAGAGATGGAAGGGACCTTGGAGGTCTTATAGCCCTTTTGATTTTAGAATTTTAGAATAACAGAGTTGGAAGGGTCCTTGGAGGTCTTCTAGTCCAACCCCCTGCTTAGGCAGGAAACCCTCCACCACTTCAGACAAATGATTATCCAACATCTTCTTAAAAACTTCCAGTGTTGGAGCATTCACAACTTCTGGAGGCAAGTTGTTCCACTGATTAATTGTTCTAACTGTCAGGAAATTTCTCCTTAGTTCTAAGTTGCTTCTCTCCTTGATTAGTTTCCACCCATTGCTTCTTGTCCTACCCTCAGGAGCTTTGGAGAATAGCTTTACTCCCTCTTGTTTGTGGCATGTCTCCCCTAGTCCTTTTCATTAAACTAAACATACCCAGTTCCTGCAACCGTTCTTTATATGTTTTAGCCTCCAGTCCCCTAATCATCTTTGTTGCTCTTCTCTGCACTCTTTCTAGAGTCTCAACATCTTTTTTACATCATAGCGACCAAAACTGATTGCAGTATTCCAAGGGTGACCTTGCCAAGGCATTATAAAGTGGTATTAACACTTCACATGATCTTGATTCTATCCCTCTGTTTATGCAGCCTAGAACTGTGTTGGCTTTTTGGCAGTTGCTGCACATTGCTGGCTCATATTTAAATGGTTGTCCACTAGGACTCCAAGATCCCTCTCACAGTTACTACTGTTGAGCAAGGTACCACATATACTGTACCTGTGCATTTTGTTTTTCTTGCCTAAATGTAGAACCTTACTTTTTTCACCATTGAATTTCATTTTGTTAGATAGCGCCCAATGTTCAAGTCTGTCAAGATCCTTCTGTATCTTGAGCCTATCTTCTGGAATGTTGGCTATTCCTGCCAGTTTGGTGTCATCTGCAAATTTGATGGGTTCCCCATCTATCCCCTCGTCCAAGTCATTGATGAAGATGTTGAAGAGTACTGGGCCTAAAACAGAGCCTTGGGGTACTCCACTGCATACTTCCCTACATGTAGATGCAGTTCCATTGAGGACTACACATTGTTTAGTATTTAGTATAGTGTAGTGTAGTGTGTGAACTAACCATTGTTGTATGGAAGCCAAACTCATCCATGTTCATCTACAAAACTTGCAGCATCCCTGAACCTGGAAGAATGCACATAGTATACTTTTCTCATTAAAAAGCAAATTATCTTTCATCATAGCAGCATGATTGACTGACTTTATATTTGCCTTCTGTTTCTAGCCTCTGTCCTTTGTGAATTCATTTGTACTTTTGATTTGATTATATATGATACTGCATTGCTCTATATTAAATGCATTTAAAGTATTTAAAAACAATTCTATCACAAAGAAGCAGCAGTGGGGGAGAAAATATAATAGGCATCATGTATGAGACAAGTAGTTTCTGTCATTGAGATTTATATTGGGATAGTTCATGCCGGATTTTGCTCCATGCAGAATAGTGAAAAAACCAATTTTGATTTTCACTTAATTATTAGCCTCTTTAAGTTATATTGCACATATATTTAGCTGGGCTGGCATAAATAAATATACACTGTGTTTATATCATCCAGGAAATAAAAAAATCCTAGATTGTCTGAACTCCTAGATCAGTGAAGGTGAACCTTTTAGACACCGAGTGGCCAAACTGCGCGCGCGCATGTCCAAACTGAAAGGTGCGCACGTGTGCATGCATGGACATGCATGAATGTGTGCATGCGCGGACATGCATGCGCAGACATGCACGCATGTGCAGCAGAGACCCGAAGAGCAGCTGGCCAGGGGGAGGTGGGGCATCCCAACACCGGCAGCGCGGCAAGAGGTAAGACCTTTTTGCAGGGAAACAGAAGCTCACGAAAGAAACGCCACGGAGATCTGACCTGGGGCGATGGCGCACGTGCCAGCAGAGAGGGCTCTGCGTGCCACCTCTGGCACACGTGCCATAGGTTCGCCATCACGGTCCTAGATTGTCCATAATAAATGCAGTCTTGCTAGCACTAGATGACTTTAGAGAACTTCAGACAATTTATGGTTGGTAAAGAGTATTTCAAAAGCAACAGAAGAAACCCCTCTTGAAGAATATATGTACTTAGCAATAGCACTTAGACTTATATACCGCTTCACAGTGCTTTACAGCCCTCGCTAAGCAGTTCACAGTCAGCATATTGCCCCCAACAATCTGGGTCCTCATTTTACCGACCTCGGAAGGATGGAAGTCTGAGTCAACCTTGATTGTGTCCATGTTTATATTAGTATATATATTAGTACATAACTTCAGAATATTGATTAATACTCAAGATTCTTTTAATTAGTAATCTTATTAGTTTGCTTGTACATTACTTGCATTGATATCCAGCTGAGCTGTGAAATTGAGTGCAATTCTTTTGTAAAGCTCACAGTAGCTTTCAGTTACAAACTGGAATATCCCACAATACCGTATTCTAGTTCCTCTGACATTCCATAGTTTTTTTTTTAGAAAATTGTCCTACCAGTCAGTTTTGTAGAAACAGTGAAGTGATTCAACATCTATAGTTCTGTTTAAATGCCTTTAACTTTAGTTATTCAGTAAATATTCTATTCAGTTCTGTTTGGATTGAATACTTCTTTAGCTACTGTGGAATTCCATGTTCTCAAAAATAAACCATTTGAATTTTCTTGTCATTAACACCTGTTTATCATTAATTCACCTTTCAGTTCTGAAAGCATGAAGCAGATTGCTGTAGTAACAGTACATAACAACGTTTATTTGAAATCTTTCTAATCTGCTTTTAAAGGCATTTTTCTCAATATGTGGTTTAAAATAAAATTTATTTAAAAATAAAACAAGTATTAAAAATATTAAACACTAAAAAAAAGTTAAAACTGCCTTCAATACTAAAAATCATAATTCCACTTGGAACTCTGACAGACATTGAAGTTGGTGTTCATTCTTAATGATCACATACATAGAACTTTTTTAGGATATTCTGAGGAAAATTTTAAAGAATACATGGATTTGCCCTTTTGGGTTTTATTCAAAGCTGATAGTGATTGGGTATCCACGGTGTAAGGCAGGGGTGTCAAACTCGATTTCATTGAGGGCCACATCAGGGTTGTGTTTGACCTCGGGGGGGGGCAGAGTGGGCATGGCCAGGTTGGGCATGGCCAGCATGACATCACTCGTGTTGGGGGGCGCCTGTGGTGGCCCGAGCGCTCTGCCAGCGTAAACGGGCTCCTGAGCTCCATTTTCGGTTGGGACGGCCTCCTGCAACCCTCTGCCAGCAAAAACGGAGCTCGGGGGGGGGGCACACAGCCCTCATGAGCTCCGTTTTCAGTTGGGACGGCCTCCTGCAACCTTCTCCCAGCAAAAATGGAGCTCGGTGAGGCCACGCGCACCCTCGCAAGCTCCATTTTTGCTGGCAGAAGCACCGCGGGCCGGTCCTTCGCTGTTTCCAGGGCGGCCCCGCAGGCCAGCTCTAAGCACCCCGCGGGCCGGCTCCGGCTCCCAGGCCTTGAGTTTGACACCCCTGGTGTAAGGCATTCATCCCCTGGTGAATCCAGGAGGTGATGCAGTCTACGGTATAAGTTTCCTCAGGTGAGGAAAAGAAAGTAGGATTTGGCCATAAAGAACAGGTAGATTGATATAGGTGAAACAACCTGGCCACAACAGTTTAAAACTTTAAAATTAGGAAACAGCACTTTGAACTGGACTTGAAAATAATGGTGTAACGTATTAATTGCATTTCTGAACAGCTTGCCCTTGCCAGTGCTCAGTCTTCAAAGGATGCCCTAGGTACCACATTACAGAGTGTCAAGTTGCTTATGGCAACTCGAAAGCAGGTCTGGAATGCTTTGCGAGTTGACACAGAGCTTAATTTGGATGTCAGTACTTCATAACATAGGAGAGCATGTTTTAAACATTTTAGAAAACAAGAATTGGAGAAATGAGGGTGTGGCTAGTGAAATGACAATTCAGAACTTCCTCAGTGGAAGAGTGAGCAGGAGCCGAGGTGGCGCAGTGGTTAGAGTGCAGCACTGCAGGCTACTTCAGCTGACTGCTAGCTGCAGTTCGGCGGTTCAAATCTTACCGGCTCAAGGTTGACTCAGCCTTCCATCCTTCCGAGGTGGGTAAAATGAGGACCCAGATTGTTGGGGGCAAGATGCTGACTCTGTGAACCGCTTAGAGAGGGCTGTAAAGCACTGTAAAGCGGTATATAAGTCTAAGTGCTATTGCTATTGCTATCTTTGCCTGAATCTTAAAAGATACTTGGTATGGAAGTCATTTCTGAATACATGTTGTACCATGTATTACATCAGCATTGGAAGTGAAAGAACTCACAGGTATACAATATGCTATATTACATATGAACGGTAATGTGGAAACGAGACTTCGGTGTTTGATGTAACCTGCTTCATAGTGGGTCAGAGTATCACAATGTTTTTATTTTATTTAGACAACTGGTGTGTAATTGTGATTTTTGTGGCAAACAGCTGCGCCTTTACTATTTCACATTTGCCCTGGACACTTTTTAAGGTATCTGATATTTGCTATTATTGTTTTATTAGGATTTTTTATTTATTTGATGATGTACAAATATATACCATGTAGTCAGAACTGCAAATACAAGTACAATATGCTGATTTTTTTTTTAACGAAAAGGAAAAAGGGAGAAGCACAGACAGAAATTTGTATGGCAAGCAAAATAACTCAAGAAGATTTGATGAGATTATTCAAAAATCCTGTTTCTTTCCCTTTTTCTGGAAAAAGATTAATTCAAACATTGACCAACAACAGATACCAACTGCAAATATTTGTTTCAAGTGAATGGAACTTTTTTTTAATTTTGCACTAAAGATTCCTGCCTCTTATTATTCTGAGTCTGAGTTGCTGTAGAGGTGGTTTGAGTTTAAATCAGCATTCCTATAATTTATATATATAAAGAAGGGATTTTAAAATATGGTTTTCATCCAAATAATATTTAGTATGAAATCCTGTCTTATTCCTCTGGTGAACTTTAGCATAATAAATACAATAGTCACAGGAATACAGAGACTTCGTACTATCTGTATTCTGAGCCTCTTCAAGTGGGTGAGGGTTTATAGCAGGGGTCCCCAAACTTGGCAACTTTAAGACTTGTGGACTTCAACTCCCAGAATTCTCTAGCCAGCTATGCTGGCTGGAGAATTCTGGGAGTTGAAGTCCACAAGTCTTAAAGTTGCCAAGTTTGAAGACCTTTGGTTTATAGGGAACATAGCATTTATATGGCCTGATTAAAAAGTACACTATCCCTAAATTAATTGCTTTCAGGAAGCAAAATCAGATAAAGACAGATGTAGAATTTGTGACATATTTGAATGTTCATAATTCAGTATAGTAGTTGCTTCTTCTGATTTTCTCTCTTAGACCATTTGTATGGATACCCTGGGTTCTAATTAATCCCATGCAATTGTAATAATATTGCAAAGACTCCATGCAGCTCATAATACAAATGAAAACACTGTCTTTTAGACTGAGTCAAGATACTAAGGCCCTTGGCTGGGTTCTCATGTACCTTGCAAAACAATCCAGGAAGTCTTTTGAAGAGTGGAATTTAAAAAAGCTAAAATAAACAAATGCAGATAAGGCTGTCTGGTTTTTTTGTGTTGCTGCCTTCAACTAATGAGAAGAGAGGAATAGCTGAAGGCCACAAAGGCCTCTGCTTGAATCTCTTCTTCACTCTGAATTCATCTGGTGGCCTTGAAACCCGTTGCTGCTGATGTGCTGCAGTGTTTCTCTTGCTATATCTGCAGTATGGATATACAGGTAATCCTTGCTTAGTGATGATAATTGGAACCAACAATTCCATGCTAAGTGATATCGTACAGCACGTGACCATCCTGATTTATCATGGCAGTTGTGACAGTTGCTGCTGCTATTGTTAACTTAGAATCCTGTGTGATGTCACATGATTGCTGACCACCTGCTGGCTTCCCAATTGACTTTGCAGAAGCTGGCAATGAAGGTTGCAAACAGAGATCACATGACAGCAGGATACTGCAATCATCGTAATTGTCAGCTGGTTGCCAAACGCCCAAATTGTGATCATATGAGCATGGGGACGCTATGACAGCTGCGCTACACAGACTGGTCACATCTCATTATTTGGTACCATCATAACTTTGGACAGTTGTTAAACCAGTGATCATTGAATGAGGACTACCTGTAATAGCTGTAATCTGCTTTATAATGCCAATATAAGCTTGACTGAAAATATTCAAAAGTCACCATTACATACAGAGTATATATATAAGGTATATAATCTGAGAGATCTGTTCATCCAAGACCTTGCATCATATGTAGATACTATTTGAGGAGTGGTGTGGCTATGGGCTAAAGAGATCCGAATTCCTTCCTCCATGCAGAAGTCATAATAGCCCATTCATGCACTGTGTTTCTAAAGAATCAGGCTAAGGTTTTGAAAATTAATGTAAATTGGTTTGTCATGCTGTCTCCTTCTGTGAAGGTTTGAAAGGAACTACAGTCTCTGTTAATGAGAAAGCCTTCCAGATGCTTTTTATGAATAGATTTAACCACATGCATATTTTGGAGGAGTTGTCCCAGCATTCTTTTTAATCCATTGAGTATTGAATTGGAAGGAATGAAAGGTGACCTGGGTCTGATTTAGGGATTGGCTCCTATTCAAGCATTGCAGAGGGGGTGGGGGGAGAAGAAACATATTCATTTTTAGTTGTCTAAATCTTGCACATTTATCAAACCTACCAAGATGTCAATGGCCTATGAGGTTTTGTGAGAGCTCATGCAGGAATGTAGAGGTTTTGCAACATTTTTGCTATATTAATTTAATGCATTCATGTTTTTTAAAATGGAGGTTGAGCAATTCAGAGCACCCAGCCTGTTGAGGCAAAGGGTAAAAATGTGAAGGGGGCAAAGTTGTCCATGGAAAAGACTCTCTAGTTTCACTTAGAAGTAGACTCTCCCTTCTGAATCTCTCTCTCAACCTAGAAATGTGGATTAGAGTCCCAGAAAGGGCAAGGTTGTCCTGTTCCTACAGCTTCATACTTTTACAGTACTTCTCACATGAATGGGACAAATGTCTGCCTAAAGTCTGTGTTAATATCCTATATCTGCTTTCATTTCTGGCCATGTTCCTGGGATTATCCCCAGAGCAGGAGGAAAAGGCAGAAACCATTGCAGGGTTGAGGGGAAGAAAAGGAATGTGGAGAGTAAGTGGGCAGTTGCTATTATATGCAACATTCCACTTCTAGCATTGTCGATTTTCTGGTGTCACTTTTTTTTATACTGCAAATGTGGTGATCCTTGCTATGTTAGAAGGATAGAATGATCTAGTACAAAGTAAAAAAAAAAAAATTCCCCTTCCATTCAGTTGTCTCTGATTCTTGGAGACTGCCTGTACAAATCCTTGAGTTTTCTTGGCAAGTTTTTTTCAGAAGTGGTTTGCCATTGCCTCTTTCCGAGGGCTGAGAAAGAGTGACTGGCCCAAGCTTACCCAGTTGGCTTTGTACCCAAGGCAGGACTAGAATTCACGGTCTCCCAGTTCTAATCTGAGGCCTTAACTAAAGAAAAACTGCATGTCTTTTTTTCCACTATTTGATATTCAAAGAGGAAAGAATAATTTTCCACAAAAATGGTGAAGCAGACAGTATAAATTAGACTTCCTTCTATGCGCCTGCTGCCCTTTCTCTGCTATTAGTGAGATGGTCTAGAAAAATGTCACATGTTCCATCTGGATTATTTCCTGTACATAGGAGGATGAAGTGGGAAGTAAAGTAATTACCTCAAGGGAATCTCTTTCCAAATAAATTTCTCCCTTTCAAAAAATACTAAAGTCAACCAGATTCTACTTTTACTTTCACTTTAAAGATGCTGGACTGATCTTCATAGTAAGTGGCACTTATGTTGCTTCTGAGCTGAGAAAAACATTGAATGGTTTGAATCATCCAAACTGATTCTGAGTAGTACAGGTAATCCTTGACTTATGACAATTGGAACCAGAGTAACAATTGCTAAGCAAGGCAGTTGAGTTGTGCCTGATTTTATAACCATTTTGCCTCTGTTAAGCAAATTACTGCAGTTGTTATGTTAATCATGTGGTCATTAAGCAAATCAGGCTTCCCCATTGACTTTGCTTGTCAGAAGCCAGTTGGAAAGGTCAGAAATGGGCAATCGCATGACCCCAGGATGTTGCAACTCATAAAAACATGCCAGGTGCCAAGCTCCTGAATTTTGATCACATGACCATGGGAATGCTCTGACAATCGTAAGTGCAAGGACTGGTTGCCACTATTTTCAGTGCCATTGTAACTTCGAACAATTGCTAAATGAATGGTTGTAAGTTGAGGAATTCAACCAACATCAAGTAATTTTCAGAAGAGTATTACATAAAAGGAAAAGAGTTGTGCTTTATCAAAGCAAAGATCTTCATACAACAATTTACCATTCTATTACCACACTAATGAGCCACACATTTTTGGGAGTCCACAAGCAGGACATGAATACAATTCCACTCATGTACTGTAGCAACTATATGTACTGAGGCAAGCTGTTGTCATAATTAATAGTCATTGATAGCAGGGGTGGGTTCCTCCCGGTTCGGACCGGTTCTCCTGAACCAGTAGCGACCCGCTGGTGACGTCACGATGACGTCACCGATCTGGTTCGGTCAGTGCCGGTCCATGGGCGCTGCCATCTTTTTTTGAATTTTTTTCGATTTTTTTTCCAAATTTTTTCACCCCTTCTGAGTATGCGCAGAAGCCAAGTTCTGGCACTGTGCATGCGGTCGCCATCTTTTTTTCGGCTTTTTAATTATTATTTTTGGATTTTTCATTACTGCGCATGTGTGCGCCCACGCGGCGCGGGAGGGAGCAAACCGGCAGCGAGGTAAGTTGGAACCCACCCCTGATTGATAGCCTTTGTGGATTTTTCTGAATTGCTTTTGTCATTAATCTGTCACCAGTTATCTATCAGCACTTCCACACTGTCACCATTTTCATTTTCTAGATCAGGCCTGTCAAACTGGCGGCCCGCAGGCCGGATACGTCCCGCGCAGGCCACACCCACTCTGGCTCCGCAAAGGCAAAAAACATCATAATACGTCACGTGACGCGATTGAGTTTGACACTGTGTTCTAGATGCTGAGTAGTTTGAAATGCATACCTGATGCATTTACTTCTGCTTCGCTACTGGGAGCAAGAATCAATGTTCCCTTACCACAATTCTACACAAAAGAGAGAACCATTGCCTGCATTCAACTCTCTACTCCAGAGGAAAGTGACAGAATAATTGTCACTTTCATCTCTGCCCTTTTGGTTCGGTTAAGGAGGAAGAACTGCAAAGCCATCCAGCTGCTTTTTCCTGAGACAACCTGAAGTTTAGGAGCTGGTAGGAATAATGGAACAAAAGTTCCCTTCAGTGGGGAACCACAGCCGCAGAGTTTTAACATCACTCTTCTCCCCCTCACTTAAAAAAAACCCCTCCCTAGCTCTAGCAGTTTTGAGTTGTACTGTATACTGAGCCAGAAATAATCCAGTCTTTATTATCACTGGGAACACAAAGCTCCAGAGCTGTTTTCAGGCTTCTGCAGAATCCTCACGTGGAAGGGCCATCCATATGATTCCTGGCGAAGGGTCCTGTGTGCATGCATGAGAAAGATACCTGAACTGTGCATTACTTACCCGTTTATATCTTTATTACATCCCCCCCCCTCTCTCTCTTTTTTTTTTTTTTTTTTTTTTTTTTTTTTTTTTCGATCTACCCTCCTTCCCTACCCGCCTCTCTTCCGATCTCAAGTGGGGGTGGGGAAGACAAACCGTGCTGAATTCCATTCCATTCCCCCCCCTCTCTCTCTCTCTCTTTGATTGCCTGTTTCTAGCTCTGTGGCATCCTCTTTGAGCTGGCCAAAGCTCCAAATAGTTCTCCAACTGTAATTGCAGTGTGTGTAAGTGTGTGTTTGTTTGTGTGTGTATCTCTCTCTGTATATGTGTATACACAAACACGTGTGGAGGGATATAAATAAGTAAAATATTTTGATAACTGACTTTTCCCCTGTTTCCTAATCATCTCCATGGCAGAATTTCTGTTTTTCAAAGTTGTTGCAGGAGGAGTTGACACATCAGTTAAATTATAGCCCTAGGATGTCTTGCCTGATCATTGTCAGTTCAGAGCTCATCAATTTTCTATGTGAAATTAGGACATTTTGCTGCAGTGCATGTCACTTTAATGAACTTGAACAGCATTGCTGTTTTAATATCCAGCTCTTCTTTTAAAGTTCAGAATGGCATCCACAGTCTAACTATAGAATAAAAATATATATATATATTTTACTTGGTTTAGATATTGAGATGCATTAGGCAACTTTTCTGCACCCAGGATAGTGGAGTATGGGATGTGCTGCCAGGTACATACCGGTACTTCTGGAGAACTTTAGTAATAGTTTTTAGCTCTTCTTGGAGCATAGTGACCAAATTTTGTTCAATGTAAAGCAATAGATCTTCATTCAATATAGAGATTTAGAACGTCATCATTTGTCTATACATTCTGCCCGGGGAGAGAATCAAGTTGATCCAGGAAACTGGAACTTCATGTGGAGTTGAGCAGTATGAATTTCTCAGAAACTCAATTAGTCATCTATATAATAAACAAATGCCGAAAGATTGAATGTGTTGTCCATTGCACAATATTCCTTCTGTTGTGTAAGCTAATAATAATAAAGCTGTCATCTTTTCTCCTTGTAGCTTTTTGTGTTTTGTGGGTTGGAAACAGCATTGCTTTCGTCTTAGTCTTGTGATCATGGAACTGGCCAACAAGTTTTATACGTGCTTCTCCCCACCCCCTTCCCTTTCACTTTTCATCTCTGCCCCTGGGCATGGCTAGAGGAAACTGACCTCTAACTAGATGGAATTGTTATGATGTACTAACTTAGTGTCGAGTTCTAGATCTTGGGATTTTACAGAGAAACCTTAATTCCTTATAACATTTTTCATGCTGTAGAATAGTGGCTTAAGTAAAGAGATACATTGGCCAAGCAACTGGGTTTGAATGCATTGTAGTGCTGCCCAAGTGTGTGTTGAACATACGGTAAGTGGCATTATATTCATAAGCAAATAGGAAAGTTGCTTGTTGTAGTAGCTACGATACTGCTATGAAAACAACCACATTTATCACATATAACACAAACCACTTCAGGTTTCTGCCGTGAAGAACTGCTCCACTTCCTTTGCACTAAGCTGCGGTTTGCTTATCCACATTTTGTTAATAACAATAGCAATAGCACTTAGACTTATATACCGCTTCATAGTGCTTTTACAGCCCTCTCTAAGCAGTTTACAGAGTTAGCATATTGCCCCCAACAATCTGGGTCCTCATTTTACCCACCTCAGAAGGATGGAAGGCTGAGTCAACCTTGAGCCGGTGAGATTTGAACCGCCGAACTGCAGCTAGCAGTCAGCTGAAGTAGCCTGCAGTGCTGCACTCTAACCACTGCGCCACCTCGGCTCTTCAAATGAATCACAATTGGCTAGGTTCATCCATTGCTAAGAAATATACTAAGTTTCATACACTACAATGGGTTCACACAGCACACTATGATTTCATGTATTTTGTTGGACTTTGGGGTAGCATATTAGATGAATTGAATCATTAGGTTTAACTCTAGGTTGGAGTAACCTTTTTAAGCTAGCATGTGTGTTAAGGAACATACTTGTAAGAGGAATATATCATAGATCCTTTTCTACTTTAAAAAGTCATTCCATAGCAATCATAGCATATGTTCAAAAGGGTTTGGGAAAAAGAAGATTCTTATTCAAGATAAGACCCAAACATCACATTAGACTGTGATGTTTGGGACAGAAAATGAAAAGTCTAAATTAAATTGCACTTTCCTGAAGATACATATCTGTGTAAGTTGCATCCTCTTAAATACATAGATGGGGATGCAAAAGAATTAGTAAAACAAAGTCAAGTACCGTGAATTTTGTATCACTTTGGATATAGCACATTTAAATGGATTTTAGTATATTTGGTATACCCACATGTGTGTAGCTGGCCATGTCAGGTAATTTTTCTATGCATTAATGAACTACAAATAGGGGATGTACCATTATATATATAGTTTAGGCACTCTAGTCAGATGTGAGTTTTAGTGAATTCCTATGTACACAGAGGCTGATACAACTTTTGTGTGGTGCAAACTTAAACACATCTTTCTGCAAATTTGAATACACATTCAGTGTTTCTTGAAGTCAGGAAGATTCAAAATAAGAAAAATTGAATATCTCCGATTCAGAAATTTAGACACTCTTTCAGTCAATGATTTGCAATACCTCTCTTGGCAGATGTACCATAGTCCAAATATTTCCTATGCCCAGCTAAGAGTCATATGTTCTGGAGAATATTTTAATTGATGAGGGGGTGGATTTTTTAAAGTGGGTATTTTCATTCCTATAACCTCAAAACTGGTGGCAGCAGCTAGATAACCTTAGATTTTTTTTTAAACTAAATAGTAGTGGATCTAGTTGTATTTGGATTAAAACCACTAGTAAATCTCAAGACAACTAGGTTAGTTTGGAAAATTGGAAAAACAGCCCAGAAGGAAATACCAAGCAAATGATTTGGTCATGTAGTCACCAGAAGTCAAGCTTATGCATTTTCTTTTTTCCTCTGGGTTTTAATGGTTTTTTTTTTCTCAAAGGAATTACAGGGAACCGTAACCATGTTAATCAGAGTAATTTGGATTGGAGTGTTGTTAGATTGCATTAGATGCTCTTCCAAAGCTTGGTGGGAGGAAAACAAGCAAATGTTTGTAAGTTATTCTCCACCCCCATTTTGGAAATACAAATTCCAGCTGTTAAAATCAAAACAGTTTTCATTCTGTGTGGGTTAAATTTTGATAAGTGACTATTCATCTAAGGAAAATAGATATGATTGTACTTAATATTATACACCCATTTTAGTTCAGTTCTTTTATTTTATAGTCACTGACTTATTCAGACCATTTCTTTATATTTAGTAAGTCCCTAAAGAAAGTTTGTTCTGAAATATGCTGGTCTTAGAATAAATTTTACTTGTGGCATGTAGATTTTCTTTATAAATAGAATAACAAGAGTTGGAAGGGACCTTGTAGGTCATCTAGTCCAAACAGCTCAAGCAGGAGACCCTATACCGTTTCTGAAAGATGGCTGTCTTCTTCTTGAAAGCTTCCAGTGATGAAACACCCACAACTTCTGAAGGCAACTTCTGTTCCATTGGTTGATTATTTTAATTGCAATTTTCAAAACAACAGAACAGTGGTTCTGATGTCATGGTGGATACTTGTGAAAAGCAGGAAAACTCTGAAAAGCTGAACCTAGTCAGAGTTTTACCTTCATGCAGGAGACAAATGGGGATCAGCTGATTAAGAGGGCTGTTCTGGACTCGTTCTCCCTATTCTGATGGGTAGCCATCTTCAGCCTTTAGAAAATAAGCTAGAGGCCACAAAACCCCAAGGCTCTAGCAGTCATAAAGAGGCTCTGAATTTAGAACAGAATAAGAACAGAACAGAATAACAGAGTTGGAAGGGACCTTGTAGGTCATCTTGTCCAACCCACCACCAAAGCAGGAAACACTACACCATTTCTGTCAAATCGCAGTCCAGTCTCTTCTTGAAAGTTTCCAGTGATGAAGCGCCCACAATTTCTGAAGGCAAGCTGTTCCATTGCTTGATTGTTCTCACTGTCAAAAAAATCCTCCTTATTTCTAGGTTGAATCTCTCCTTGATCAGTTTCCATCCATTATTCCGTGTCTGGCCTTCAGGTGCTTTGGAAAATAGATTGTCCCCTTCCTCTCTGTGACAGCCCCTCAAATATTGGAACACTGCTATCATGTCACTCTTGTTCCTTCTATTTCCTAAATTAGGCATGCCCAGTTCCTGCAACCGTTCTTCATATGTTTTAGCCTCCAGTCCCCTAATCATCCTTGTTGCTTTTTGCCTATTAATAGGGCCATCTTAATTTTTTCACTTATTCTTTAGAATCTGCAGACGTCACCAGTAGTTTATTTTATTTTATTGATTATTATATGCCGCCTGTCAGTCTGGAGGCCCACGGTGATGCACATAGTGCTCCCTCTTCTTATTTTCCCATATAACTACCATTTGATGAGGTAGACTTGGCTGCAATAGGACAGTTGAATAGGGTTGTGCTTAGTGACAAAGTATATGCTCTACCTGCTGAAGACCTGAAGTTGTATTCCAGGCAGTTTCATGCAAAATGGGTGAAAAAAAATGTGATACACCCCTTAGTCTCTCCTGAAGTGTCAGAATGCACTCAAGTGAATAGAGCTGAATATCTTCTTTTTCCCCTTATTTGGCTTATCTTAGGGGGGTTAATCTGGCTAGATGATTTGGAGCCAGTTACTTTCTTTTAGCTCAGCCTTACCTCACAGGTGAAAATAGAAGTAAGAGCATCACATAGGCTGCCTTGAATTGCACAAAGGCCTAGACCAGTGATGGCTAACCTTTTGGGCGCCGAGTGCCGAAAACACCCATAATGCAATGCGCGCGTGATTCCCCCACATGTGTCCCGCGCATGCACTTGCGACCCCCCTGTGTGCGCCTCGTGCATGCGCACGTGACTCCCCACATGCGCCCCCTGCGTGTGTGCACCCCACCCCCTACGCATGCACACGCATCTCCTGCATGCGCCCCGCCCCCCCGTGCATGCACGGCAGAGAACCGAAAACCAGCTGACTGGTGGGCGGCGCGCGCGCATGCGTGGTGGAGCTGAGCCGGGGCGACGGCTCACATGCCCGCAGAGAGGGCGCTGCGTGCCACCTGTGGTACGCATGCCATAGGTTCGCCATCACAGGCCTAGACCTTTGGCAAGGATGATTGATGCCTTTTCTTACTTTTCTTTGTTCCTATCCAGTTTTTTTGTCTCTGACAGCATTGTTCCTTTGTTTTGTATTGTTTTTGTGCTCTTTGTATTGTTCCGTGTTTTAAATGTTTTTTAACAACTTGTAAACTGCCCAGAGTTATTGGGAGTTACGCAGCATATAAAATTAATTGATGATGATGGTAGGAATTAAACTTAATAAAATAATAATTTTTAAAAAGTCACGTGCAGCTCTCAGACTAACAGATGATCGCTTTTGCTCTCCCAAACCTACAGGTGGTTGTCAACTTACAACCACAAATGGGAGCAGAATTTCCACTGTAAGTCGTTGCGGTTGTAAGTTGAGTCACACCTGATTTTATGACAGTTTTTAAGGGGGTCATTAAGTGAATCCAGCTTCCCCCATCTGTTATTTGTACACCACCCAGAGCTGCTCATTGAGGGAGAAAGCTGGTTTCTAAATGTAATAAATAAAAATAAATATTTCTTTTGTCAGAAATTGGCAAAAAGGTCCCAAATTACAGTCATGTGACTATGGGATGCTGCATCCTCTAAATGTGAACCAGGTGCCAAGCATGTGAACTGTGACCGTGGAGGTGGCATGCTGGTTATAATTGCAAAGATGTCGTAACTTTGAACTGTTGTTAAACAAATAGTCGTAAGTCGAGGACTATCTACTTTCCTTTGCTAAAGTATTCCACTAGTTACTAAGAATTTCCCCCCCTCTATCTCTCTTTCTTCCCCAAATCCCCAAAACTTTAACCTTAGACTGTCTACTGTTGACCTCACCCCATTCCTAAGAGGTCTGTAAGGGGCGTGCATAACCACGCCAACGTGCCTACCGTCCCTGTCCTAATGTTCCTATGTACTCATAACCATCTCATGTATACATGTTTATACTTTTACTGTAATCTTATATATGCTTGACAATAAATAAATAAATAAATAAAATAAAAATAACCCTTACCAAATCAAACTGGCTGGGCAGATACTGTGGGAGACAGGTGGCCTCTTGTGTAACCAGGCCCTGTGCCATGTAGGGCTTTATAGGTAGCACCTGGAAGCAAAACTTGCAATCAGTGCAGCAGCAGAGGTGTTATGTGGCCATACCCCATTGCTGCCTATGCTGCTGCAATGTGGACCAGCTGAAGTTTTTTGTATTCAGATCCAGGGAGCTGCTTCCTCTTTAGAGTGAATCGTTGTTGGATTTTCATAATAGCAATAGCACTTAGACTTATCTACCGCTTCATAGTGCTTTACAGCCCTCTCTAAGCGGTTTACAGAGTCAGCATATTGCCCCCAACAATCTGGGTCCTCATTTTACCCACCTCAGAAGGATGGAAGGCTGAGTCAACCTTGAGCCGGTGAGATTTGAACCGCCGAACTGCAGCTAGCAGTCAGCTTGAAGTAGCCTGCAGTGCTGCACTCTAACCACTGCGCCACCTCGGCTCCTAGCCAAATTAGGTTAGGATTAGGATTGGGTCCTAACCAAACCCAATCATGGTTTGCAATTCCAGTCTGAAGGTCATGTACAAACTAGCTTGCTGATTCAAATGTTAATAGGAAACTAAAGGGGAAATGACTGGTGGAATCTGGTTTCAAGGACCGGATTGCATATGTCCCAGCCCTTAGTTTCGGGTACATTAATGAAGTGGATTTTCTAGGATTCAGACGTTAAGAGTTCAAATTTTCTCTTTTGTTACAACTGCCCTATTTGGTTGGTTTCAACAGACTTCCTGTCACCATGAAATATGATGCCTGAAGTCAGTTGATATTTGTGCAGCTTTCCTTTTCCTTCCTGAACTTATTCCCTGTTCAGACTAGGAGGTGTGGCACTTTCTCTCCCTCAGTTTTACAGCACAGTCTGGGTTGGTCTTGCAAAAGTTGAAATTGCATAGGAGAGCAAAGATCTGCAACTTGGA
The DNA here is from genome assembly GCA_003457575.1 of Thermophis baileyi. NCBI lineage: Eukaryota > Metazoa > Chordata > Lepidosauria > Squamata > Dipsadidae > Thermophis > Thermophis baileyi. The sequence goes on from QLTV01001996.1 coordinate 1,244,416, forward strand.
AGTCCACATTCTGCAGGTTGGCAAATCACATTTCCGTACACTGCATGTACCTTTACATTTTAGAAGGTCACATAGAGCAGTGCTGAGTGACCTGCAGCCTGTCGGGCACAAATGGAACTGTCCATACACAAATGAAGGCCGGTAGCACCATACCTACCTGTTCTTATGTTAGACAATATTGCACTAGTTGGAGCAGTAGCTAGATTAGATATGGAAGGAGCTGTGGAAGGTTATAGAAGGCCTTCCTTCCTTCCTTAAAGACTTTCTGTGCCTTCTATAAATATGCAAGACATAATAGCTGAAGGTGGGGAAAATGTCATGGTATAGAAATAATTTGAAAGGAACAATTTATTTTGTCTAGACACGTTGAAGCTTCTGTATTCCTAGAGCTGCCAGATAGATTGTTGATCATTCTCAGAAGCAGATCATGTTCTGTTCTTAAACTTCTTCCCACAAGGCTGATTCAATTTACTTTTGCCAAGCTTCAAAGCTAAATTTTCTATATTTCTGGTTCTGCTTAATACATTTTCAATTAATTTTATTCAAGTGTTACAATTAGATTACATTTTAATTTGATGATTGGTATTCACTGGTATTTTGTGACTCTTTTTTACTGAAGCCATCTTCAGAGAGATTCTTAGGCAGGCAGAAAAACAGATACAGGTCTCTAAAAAAATCTTCTGGTAGTATTTGCACCACCCTGAAACTTTTACACTTTCTATTGTTGTTGTTTCTTCTGCTTTGCTCAAGTAGACAAACCTGTTTGGGGAGTTTTGGAAACTTGCAGAAGTTTAAGAATTTGATTCCTGTTTCCTTCTACTGCTATAAACACTGGATAGTAATCTCTGTTGTCATAAGTGATATTTAATCCTGTACCAAAGATAACATGCCACCCCCCCAAAAAAAATCATCTTTGGTCTGACTTTTTTTTTTTTTTTTTTTTTTTTTTTTTGAGATGGTGATTGTCAGTCCAGAGCCCTTCACATAGCTTGCTATCCTTACACAATACATTTAACTCAGCTCCTGCGTTAACCCATTTTTTGTGTTAAAATGATATACTGAACCTTAAAAATATTTCAGATAGATTAACATAACATGCTAAGGCACAAAACAATTAGCCATGCTAAAACTAATCCAGCTTCCTGCATTGTACTAATGTGGCTACTAGATTTGTAAGTAATCTGGTTGCATGTGTTGTGTGTCCAGTTTATTACTGTGGTGTGATTTCACACACACACACACACACACACACACACACACACACACACCAGGGGTGGGCTCCTCCCGGTTCGGACGGTTCACCCGAACCAGTAGCAACCCGCTGGTGACATCACAATGATGTCACCGAACCGGATCGGTCAGTGCCGGTCTGTGGGCGCCGCCCTCTTTTTTTATTTTGAATTTTTTTTTTTTAATTTTTTTGTTATTTTTTTTTTTTTTCGCATGTGCAGAAGCCGAGTTTCCGGCACTGCGCATGCGTCGCCATCTTGTTTTGAATTTTTTTTTTTTGAATTTTTTTTTTGAATTTTTTTTGAATTTTTTTCCCCTTCTGAGCATGCACAGAAGCCGACTTCCGGCACTGTGCATGCAGTCACCATCTTTTTTTCGGTTTTTTTTTTTAAATTATTTTTTTGGGATTTTTTGTTACTGCACATGCGCACGCCCATGAGGCGCGCCCACGCGGCGCAGGAGGGAGCGAACCGGCAGCGAGGTAAGTTGGAACCCACCCCTGACACACACATTATGTAATTTCATTCAAAGGGGGGATACATAAAGAGTATCTTCAAGCATATGTTGTTACGTCTCATGTGTATCATAAAATGTAAAATCCGAAACAAGCCTGTTTCTTGATAGGATGCTTCCAGAAGATAGCAAGCGATAGGCCTTTCTTTCCCTCATTAGTATTTTTTCAAGTGAATACATATGCCCCTTTTTTCTAATCTCATAAATCATTTAATGGAGGAAGTGAGTCACTGTTACTTATGAATATTCTCACCAGCCCACAATTGGAGCCATTCCCCAATTCTCTCCATGCTGATGTTGACTTCTGTTGAATCAACAGCTTCCATTCCCATTCATCCTTTTGTGAAAGATGGCATTCTTATTAGTGGTAACTTTGGCTCAATAAGCTAGGGACCTACATGCATTATGTTAGAACCCTTTTTTTCTCCGTCTTTTTTTTTTGGACGAATAAGTAGTCTTTCATCCAGTTCCTTTCCCCCGCAAATCCATCTCTATGTTTCATTTTCAAGACAATATAGTAAATACTTTCCCAACCATTAGATGCTGACATAAGTTGCTCCATCCACTTATTTTCTATTTCTGTCAAATTGTGTCATTTCAAAGAGATTACAGGTAGTTCTCGACCTACAACAGTTCATTTAGTGACCGTTCGAAGTTACAACGGCACTGAAAAAAGTGACTTACGACCATTTTCCACACTTATAACCTTGTAGCATCCCCATGATTATGTGATTTACATTCAGATGCTTGACAACTGGTTTATATTTATGACGGTTGCAGTGTCCTGGGGTCATGTGATCATCTTTTGTGACCTGACAAGCAAAGTGAACGGGAAAGCCAGATTCACTTAACAACCGTGTTACTAATTTAACAACTTTAGTGATTCACTTTTAAGTTAAAACAAATGTGGCAAGAAAAGTCGTAAGATGGGACAAAACTCACTTAACAAATTTCTCAATTAGGAACATAAATTCTGGGCTCAATTGTGGTCGTGAGTTGAGGTCTATCTGCAGTGTTTGATTTTGGCTTAGGTGGGTCCATCCAAAGGGCTGGAGCTTTGCACTTACAGGTTTTCCAACAGCTGCATATATCAAAATTTTCTAGGAGCTAGCTAAGCATCAGTGTCCTCTTCTAATTCATGGTCATACTATAAGAGTTACAGCCTTTTTATATGGGATTCTCCTACCAGTGTCATACAGGGTAGCCCCTTGGCTCAATCTTTTACCTTTATCCCACATTATAGTCTGGACCACTGTTCTCAGAGGGATGAACTTTAATCCTTCCCTGGGTCACATTAGTCATTCCTCCAGGTAGCTCTCACGGTCTCATGATAAAGTACAAGTAATTCTTCACTTCCGACTGAAATTCTTTGAGCGGTCATGTATGACTAGAACATGCTCTGTTGGTAATGAGAGACCCCATAACTCAACTTGGGATGCATTGTGTCATTCTTAGACATGAAGGTATTCAGGAGCTACGTGAGTCTTGGTTGCTATGCCAGCAACAAGCATTCATCTTTCTGTTCCAGTCAAAGTCCATTTAGCTATATCGACTCCACCTCTCTTCTTTTAATCAAGAAGCTTGTATATCTGTATGTCTTTAGGTTTCTAGTAACATTGAAAGATAATTTCTGGTTAGTGTATTATATGTACAAACGTATCTTGTTTTTCTTTATTTCTCTCTCTACCCCCCTTTCCTTCCCTTTGAGGAGTTTGTTTTGTCTTGTCTAGAAAAGGAGGGCCAAGGCCAGTTCTGAGAGGCAGATCTGTTTTAAACTGCTGAAGTCTGTGAAGTCTCTGTTTAGACAATGTTTTCCCAAACACCCTTTCCGAGAATGGAGCCTGTCACCGCTTTCTCTCTCTTAGCTCCAGCTGGGTAACTCTACAGAATCCATAATTGCTGCGAGCAATGTGGAAAATGAAAAGGCTGTGAACGGTACAAAAGGCTGCTGGGTTCCCTTTTTTTCCCTCCCTCTAGCAGCTCAAACCAGCTTCCTGTTTGCTTAATAGCTTGGACCTGCAATAAATACCAGGCAGGGATACCAGATAGTTTTATCTTATAAATTGTTTTGAAGGTGGCTGTGACCAGGGTATGGTGTGTATACTCAAGTAAGTGGTGTTCCTACTAGCTGTGGGGAGGGGGGTCGTCAGTCAGGCTGATGTAGCAGAATTCCCTCCATCAATTAGAGTACAGTAAAATTGATATGATAAAGATAGTGATAATAGGAATAGTGATTATCATAACGACTGTGACAAAAGTAAGCAAATATAGCATTAACAGTGTTAGGCACCTTGGCTGCAATCCCAAAACATTTAGAGCACCACTTGAACACCATCAGCATTTAACAAACTCGCCACTGGTCAGTTGCAAAAGGCAGCTTTACTTGGAACAGCTCACATCCTGTGACAGTATCTTTAATATTATTAAACAACAACATCTATCTGCCTATCCCAGGTCCCTGGGGGGGGATGGGACTTCATAGGGGAGGGGTCTGCAACCTTAAACACTCAAAGAGCCACTTGGACCCGTTTCCCACAGAAAACAAAACACTGGGAGCCGCAACGCCTGAGTGGGTATGGCCAACTCGACACAACCACTGGTCACATGACCCCCCCAGCCACGCCTTGTGGGCATGGCCAACGCAACATCACCCACCCACCCACAAAACATTTTGAACATGTGTATTGGAGGGTAGGGTGCAGTCAGCTGTCAAACTGAATAAAGAATAGAATAGAATAGAATAGAATAGAATAGAATAGAATAGAATAGAATAGAATAGAATAGAATAGAATAGAATAGAATAGAATAGAATAGAATAGAATAGA
>QLTV01001996.1:1249135-1262624 GCA_003457575.1 Thermophis baileyi
ATGCGCCAAAGGCCTCATGGAGTTGGGCAGGTCATGAGCCGAAAGCCATGAGGTGTTGGGCAGGCCATGAGCCAAAGGCCTCATGGAGTTGGGCAGGCCATGAGCCAAAGGCCTCATGGAGTTGGGCAGGTTGTGAGTCAAAGGCCTCATGGAGTTGGGCAGGCCATGAGCCGAAAGCCATGAGGCGCTCTCGCGAAGGCAGAATGCTTGTTGCCTCGAAAAGGCAAGCACAGGTCCATTTCGCGAGTGCCCCGGCCATCTCCCCGCCGTATCCACACCTCCCCCGCTGCCCTTCTGCCGGCGGTATCCAGGCTGGCCCGAAGGCAAGCCAAGCCCGGTGGTAACGGGGGATGGGCCAAGCCGTATCGGGGGGGGGCGGTATCCAGGCTGGCCCGAAGGCAAGCGCAGTGCCCCTTCGCCCAAGCCCAGCAGTATCGGAGAGGGATTGCCCTTCGCCCAAGCCTGGCGGTATCCAGGCTGGCCCGAAGGCAAGCGCGGCGCCCCTTCGCCCAAGCCCAGCAGTATCGGAGAGGGGTTGCCCTTCCCCAAGCCTGGCAGTATCCAGGCTGGCCTGAAGGCAAGCCAAGCCCAGCGGTAATGGGGGATGGGCCAAAGGGGCTGCCGAAGGCAAATGTGGCATTCCCTCCCCCCCGCTCGCCTGCCCGCTCGCTCGCTATTACTTACCTTCTCACCGAGTAGTGAGTCAGATCTCCGGCGAGGCGAGGATTGCAGTTCGAACTTCTCCGGTGAGGCAAGAAGTGACTGCGAGTCTGTTCTCTTCTTCTCTTATCCGGCAAAGCGAGGAGGGGCGGGGGATGGACGGGACCAACCACGTGAGGATTCTGTTTTCTCAAGCCACGTGCGGAGTGACTGGGGCGACGGGCAGGGCCAACCATGTGAGGAGTGACTGGGAGGGGAGAGAGTCTCTTCTTTTCTCAAGCCGCGCCAGGAGTCACCCCGGGTGAACGGCTGGATGAAATCAGCCAGTAATATCACGGAAAAACTTAACAACCGGTGGGTGCGACAGGGAGCTGCAGGAGAGGGGCGAAAGAGCCGCATGCGGCTCCGGAGCCGCGGGTTGCCGACCCTTGTCATAGGGGGATAAAAATGCCAAATCCAGTCTAAAAATCTGGCTGTCTATGGGACAAACCATAATAATAAGAGTAACAGCTCAGCAACTCCTGCATAGCTTGAGATCCTAAAGTCCACTGAGGCTTTTAAATGGTTTTAGAGGGCTTCCCGAAAAAGAACAAGCCAAGGACTACCCAGGCAGTGTGTTCCCCAGATGTTTGGAGTAGGCAGGCAGAATCATTCTTGGTATGGTGGAGGCTGCTATTTTCCTGTGCATCTCCGTGTAGGACTTAATAGGTAATTACCAGTGCTTTGAATTCAGCCCAGATGCCTATGGTTGCCACTGTGGCAACCCCAAGATAGGAGTACCAATTTGGCAGAAACATGGTTCCCTGGTTAGCTGTCTGGCTTCCATATTCTGCACCAGTTGCCTCTTCTGAGTGTCTTCAAAGGCAGCCTTATGGAGCGATAGAAAAAAAATAATGTGCAGATAAGAAAATTAGCAGACTGGAAGACTAAGAAGTTGATAGGCGGTATTGCCTGGATTGAGACTGGCCAGACACAAAAAAGCTACTCTCTGGGCCAGGTTTAGACAGCCATTGCCTCAGTCTAACAGCGCAACCTTTCCTAGCCTGGTGCCCCACATCATGCTTACAGATATAAATAATAAGAAGCTTTTGGTGTTTATTAAATTAGATATATTTTAAGTTCTTGGTTATTTTAACAGAAGCCATAACAAAGCTTCATCATTCTATCCTAAATTAGGTTGGTAGAATCCTTAATTATATTGCGGCTTAGATGTAGACTTGTATACAAGTCATCCCAGAAGATGGCTTATGAATGCATTTGTTTATATTTCTCAAGTGCCTTACAGATGGCCACGATCTTGCTTTTTTGCCTTCCGTGAACTTGGTTCGGATTGGTAGATTTTTTTCCACCATAAAAACAAATTGAAATATATTTTGAAGTTACTCTAAATGAACAGTTAATTAATTTCATAGCTGTTTAAGTTGGTTTCAGCTAGTCAGAGATTTTGTTGAACTGAGCTAGGTACCCTGACAAAAAGACTAGTTATGAAAGTGATTAACTGATTAAAATTACATTCTTTGTTTCCAAGATCAGTGTTGTATTTATGCCTCCAAGATCTAAGTTTTCTCAAGGTGTACAATCTTTTGAGAATGATAAAACGAGAGGGAAGGAAGGAAGGATATGAAAACTAAAGGTCAGAACTGGGAGCTAGAAAGTATTTTGGGGACAAAGAGGAGATATAGGAAGATACGTCATACTGCAGCTTGATCTCTTGACTACTTTTTCCAAGCCTTTCACCATATTATTTTCACCTATTTCTGCCATCATAAATATTATAGATTTCCTTTTAGTAAAAACTACAATTTTCAAATCAGCTAATGTTGCATCAGGTACCTGTTATTCCAGCAGTGTCATGGAGATGAAGATTTATTAATTTAGTAAACAAGTTTATATAACCACCCAACTACACACAGTGACTCCAGGTGGCGTACAACATTAAAAGTCCACAGTTTTTTTTTTTAAAAAAAATCAAAGTTATACCCTCCTCACCCCCCATAACAACAGAATTAAATAAGCCTCTTGAACAGCTCCTAATGGGATCCCCAGACCCACTGACAAAACTAGGTCTTCAAGGCCTTGCAGAAAAGCAACAGGGCAGGCTCCATCTTATATATGGGGAAATGATGTTCCAAAGGGAGGGAGCCACCACAGAGAAGACCCCTTTCCTAGGTCCCACCAGATCATAGTTCCTTGCTGGTTGGAACCTGCAACATGACCTGCCTTCCTGCTCTCATGGGCTGAATAAATGTAATTGGGGAGATGTGATCTGTCAAATAAGCTGGAGCCAAGTCATCTAAGATTCAGTTAGACCAGCATTCCGAATGTTCTTTCCAAATTAATTATTGCTTCCAACAGTTGTACATTTCAGGTTAGGAAGTTTTCATTTATTAGATTATTACAGTAAAAGGGTTCACTGTAAAAAGGAGTTAAAACTGCTACTAATTTCAAATGCAGAGATTCTATATTTATGCTTTGAATTTGTATGTATGTGTTTCAGTCCCTTTCTCCATAGTGATGGACATAGCATCCAGGAATGGGTTGACCTCGTCTGTTCAGTTGATTGGACTGAGTCTGTCAAAGTTGTAATGCCACGCCTCTGTTGCTAGGGCTCCCCAGCTTTTGACTCAGTCCTTCAGCCTGGACAGACGTGTCAAGAGTTTCTCCTTCTCCTTACTATATTCCTGGATGCTTCTTCACACAACGAGTTTGACAACTGTTACGCAACTGTGAGTTTGGACCAGCTGACTCCCCTCTTGGGTGGTCGAGTCGCTGGGAGATTCCCAGCGGCAAGGGCTTCGGCTCTAGCCGCAGGAAGGGCCCTCTGCTGTCAGATTAGCAATTATCTCCGGTCAGCCTCGACCAACTAATCTGACATTCCATTGAGTAGGGATCGCTCCGGATAGACTGTGGAGCTTCGCGTTCCCCTAATAGCAGCAGAGACAGTCATCGAGGAGCTTTGCCTTCCCAATAAACGGGGGAAGCGGCGTCTTTGTGGAGCTTCACGCTCCCGTCTTGGGCGAGTCAGGCGGCCATTACAGGAGCTTTGCGCTCCGTGAAGAGTCTTGCTTCGCCGCCCGACAACTGCTTGAAGCGCTGAGGCATGGGTGGAGCTTCGCGCTCCCGGAAAAAGCCAGAAGCTTAATCCCTGGCTATCGCCCTACCGCCCCCCGCAACAGGCGGCATGGCACTAAGAGGAGCTTCACACTTCTAGTTAAAACAGCCACCAGTGCCGCCGCATGATTCAGAGTCTAGCGCTCCACGGATAGCCGCTGAGCTGTTGTAGGAGCTTGCGCTCCGTTTCTAACAGCGAAACGCCTTGGCCAGAGCTAAGGGCTTGCGCCCCAGAGGCTCAACGCTAAAACCCTCGGCCGATTCCAGGGCTTCTCTACAAGCCCAACCTCTACAGCTCAGAGTCTCGTCCGAGACTAGAAAGAGCGTGAAAATAGAACAATCCAAAATGGCGGACGAAGCGGCAGTTAGCAGCTGCGCTGAGGCAGCTAAGACAAAAACAACGGCCCATAGGGACACAGGGCGTAAATCTAAGTCACATAGCAGGGCTGCTAAGCCTCAGAAACCTTCCAAGGCCGAGCTTAAAGATCAAAGGCGCAGAGACCAGGCCCTTCAAAAAATCTGTGAGAGGGCTAGCAAAGACAGAGCCCATTACTCAGATAGGCAAAGTGAGTCCTGCTTATCTGACAGGCCGAGACTTCAAGAACTGCCACCAGAGGGAGATGGAGATCAACTCTCCCTTCAAAGTTTTACCTTGCCTATATCAAACACAGGGCTATGGGGCTCTACCACAGATCTTCCTAACCCAGTAAGGGATAGTGCCAGAACCAGTAAAAGTTCCAAAGCAGCCCCTTCGGTCACTTTCACCCCAACAGCCACAGGCCTGCGCCCAGAGATAGGCAAGGAACCTTTACTACCTGATAATATTCAGGATATTATCGCAGAAGCAATCAAACAAGGCATTTCTGCTGGATTGCAACAGCCCAGGCGGGCATATTCTGAGGTCTCTGCCTTCTCAGCCAACCGCTTAGATCCATGTCACGAGGAATTTCCTCCATTTCAAGATCCAGGCTCATGATAGCCATCCATTGCTTTCAGAGGAAGTAGAGCAAAGGGAAGTGGAGTGGAGTGGCCTCAAGGAGACCTTCCACAGAGCGCATATACTCCGCCACCTGGAAGGCCTTTTGTAACTGGTGTATCAGGTCAGGTATTTCCCCAGTAGAGGTGTCGATAGCCCAGATCCTGGAATTTCTCCAGGATGGACTATCACCCAACACCATCCGGTGTTGGGCTATCACCCAACACCATCCGGAGGCAGGTGGCGGCCCTATCCTCAGTGTTGGCCTGCGGATCTCTGGAATCACTCGCCCAGCATTCCACAGTCTGAAGATTTATCAGGGGTGCGACTAATCTGTGTCCCCCGGTAGTGCACAGGTACCCTACCTGGGACCTGTCCAAGGTATTGAAATCCCTCACTGGGGCCCCATATGAACCCTTACGATCAGCCAGCCTGCGCCACCTTTCCTGTAAGGTGGCGTTCTTGGTGGCTATTACATCGGCCAGGCGGATTTCTGAGCTAGCTGCTCTATCAGTGAGTTTTTCACACAGATCGAGTAATTTTGCGGTTGGACCCCTCCTTTATACCCAAGGTGAACACTTGGTTTCACAGGGCGCAGGAACTCATTTTACCCAACATCTGCCCTAACCCGGTCCACCCCTTGGAAAAGAGGTGGCACACCTTGGACGTGAGGAGGGCCCTCCACATCTATGTTAAGAGGACTGCCAGCCTGAGGAAAATAGAGGCCCTGTTTATTTCCTTTCAACCGTCTATCTTAGATAACAGGGTCATACCTTCTACCATGGGACGATGGTTGAGATTAACCATCGCCAAGGCATACGAGCTACAGTCTCTACCTAGACCTACACGAGTGACAGCGCACTCAACCCGGAGCGCGGAGGCGACAGCGGCATGGGCAACGCAGGCCTCTCTAGAGGAGGTCTGCAGAGCAGCCATTTGGTCTTCACCTTCTCCATTTATTAGGCATTATAAATTGGACATATTTATCAGAGTTTGTTGCAGAAAAATCAATTTCCAGAAGCACATACAGATAACTGATTCAGCTGGATTCATTAACTTCTTTATAAACATAATAACAGATGAATTTACAATACCATTAGCAGAATTCTTCTTCAATGTAGCAACAGTTACAAGTAAAACACAAGCAGCTTCTAGTTCAGAGTACAGAGCAGACAAGAGACAGAGTGGGCTGAGCCACGCCCAGCCTTAAGCTTAAATTTCAATTTCGATTCTCTGCACAGACTCAGAAGTGTTTAAGCTCCCATTGGCTGACTTAGTTGCTATGCCTATTCATTGGCTGACCTTGTTAACATGGCTCTCCCAGTTCATGAATATCTTAACAATCTTCGCCTCGGCGGAGGCGGCATTCAGTCACCGGGTCCTTCAATGGGTCCATACGGAGGGGGAGGCCTCGGATTGGACTGTAGCCCACTCATAGGACAGCCAGCTTTGGTATGTCCCATTCCTGGATGCTATCTCCATCACTATGGAGAAGGGGCATTGGTCTTACCTGATACGCTCCTTCTCGTGGGGTGGAGTTAGCATCCAGTCCAACCCTGAAGACTGTCTGGTCCTCAGTCAGCAAGGAAGACCTTCGATACCAACACGTCGAGTCTGTCACTTCGTCTTCGTCAAAAGCTGGGGAGCCCTAGCAACAGAGGCGTGGCATTACAACTTTGACAGACTCAGTCCAATCAACTGAACAGACGAGGTCAACCCATTCTTGGATGCTATCTCCACCCCACGAGAAGGAGCGTATCAGATAAGACCAATGCCCCTTATGGGTACAATGTAAAGTGATGGTTTAATACTGGGAACAAGTTACTTGAAAGACCGTGTTTTCCAATATATTATCAAAATCTTCAAATAGAGTTTATTTACAGCAATTTGAGACTCTTTTGAGATGTTGGATTTCAACTTGCATAATTCTCAATCAGAATAGAGCTGGAATGGACCTTGAAGGTCTTCTAGTCAAACCCCCTGCATAAAAAGGAGACACTATACCATTTCAGACAGGTGGCTGTCCAGTCTTTTCTTAAAAACCTCCAGTGATGAAGCCCCTACAACTTCTGAAGGCAAGCTGTTCCACTGGTTAATTATCCTCACTGTTAGAAAGTTTCTCCTTAATTCCAGGTTGCTTCTCTCCTTGATTAGTTTCCATCCATTGTCTCTTGTCTTGCCTTCTGGTGCTTTAGAAAATAAATTAAACCCCTCTTCTTTGTGGCAGCCCCTCAAATACTGGAATATTGCTATCAAGTCATCTCTAATCCTTCTTTTCTCTAGACTGTCCATACCCAATTCCTACAACCATTCTTCATATGTTTGTGTCTCCAGGCCCTTAATCATCTTAGTTGCTCTTCTTTGCACTTTTTCCAAAGTCTCAATATCTTTTTTGTAATGTGGTGACCAAAATTGGATGCAGTATTCCAGGTGTGGTCTTACTAAGGATTTATAAAGCGGTACTAATACTTCACATGATTTTGATTCTATACCTCTGTATATGACCAATGATTGTGGTAGCTTTTTTGGCTGCTGCTGCACACTGTTGCCTCATGTTTAAGTGATCATCCACTAGGACTCCAAGATCCCTCTCACAGTTACTATTTTTGAGCCAGGTTTCCCCTAATCTGTACTTGTATCTTTGGTTTTTCCTGCCTTGGTGTAAAACCTTGCTGTCCTCCACATTAAATTTCATGTTGTTGAATAGGGCCCATTGTTCAAGCCTGTTAAGATCTTTTTGGATCCTGAGCTTATCTTCTGGGGTGTTGGCTATTCCTGCCAGCTTAGTATCATCTGCAAATTTGATGAGTGCCCCTTCTATTCACTCATCTAAGTCATTTATGAAGATATTGAAGAGTACTGGACCTAAGACAGAACCTTATGTTACCCCACTGCTTACTTTCCTCCATGTAGATGTTGTACCATTAAGGACTACTTGTTGAGTATGGTTTGTCAGCCAGTTACAAATCCATCTGGTAGTGATGCTGTCCATCCCACATTTATCTAGTTTACCAAGACGTAGGTTGTGGTCTACTTTGTCAAATGCTTTGCTGAAGTCTAAGTATACTATGTCCACAACATTTTGCTGGTCTACTAAATTAGTCACTTTGTCAAAGAATGAAATAAGATTGGTTTGGCATAATCTGTTTTTAACAAACCTGCACAGGCTACTAGTTATAACTTTATTTGTTTCTAGATGTTCACAGATTTGTTTTTGATTATTTTTTCCAGTATCTTCCCGGGTATTGATGTTAGGCTGATTGGTCTGTAGTTTCCTGGGTCTGTTCTTTCCCCCTTTTTTGAAGATGGGAACCACATCAGCTCTTTTCCAATTCTCTGGTAGTTCCCCAGTGCTCCAATATTTTTTAAAGATATGGTATAATGGTTCTGAGATAACAGAACAGCTCCTTCAGAACTCTGGGATGTAATCCATCAAGTCCTGGTGATTTATATTCATCTTACCATTTTCTTGCTTATTTTTATTTCTGGTCTGTCTTTTACAGTTATATTTTTGGTAGGTTGGGCTATAGTTTCTTTTTGCATGACAACTGATGTAAGGAATGAGTTAACCAGCTCTGCTTTGTTTCTATTGCCTGTTACTTCCTTGCCATCTTCTGTCTTTAGTGGACTGACTGTTTCCTTGACTTTTTTCTTGTTATTTATATGTTGAAAGAAACTTTTAAAATTATCTTTGACTTTTGTTGCAAGTCTTTGTTCATTCTGAGCCTTTGCTTTTCTGACTTCATTTTTGCAGATTCGGGCTATCTGCTGATATTCTGCCTTGGTTATGTGTCCCTCTTTCCATTTTTGGTATTTATCCTTATTGCCTTTTAGTTTATCAGAGAGATCTTTGTGCAACCATGCAGGTTTCTTCTTGGATTTCTTGTTTTTCTTTTTCAGTGGTATTGTGTTGGACTGGGCTTTTATGATCACATTGTTCAGTTTCCTACGCTTCTTGAGTTGCTTTTCTTTTTAGGATTTTTATCCATGGAAATTTTTTTAGGCTCTCTGAGTTTGTTAAAATCAGCTTTTTTGAAGTTTAAGACACTGGTTAGATTATATTCTATTGTTTGTGTTATGTTATGTTATATTATATTATATTGCTATTCTTTTCAGCATAGTTAAATGCTACCTGGTTATAGTGGGGGAGTTTTAATCAACACATAAGAGAGAAAAGAAGGCTGTTTCAATCAAAGAAGTCAACTTGTTTCAGGGGTGGGTTCCACTTACCTTCCCCACCGGTTCGCATCGCGACTTTTGCGCGCACACGTTCCCTCACACAATTTTGCTTACGCACATGCTCAGTAGCTGCAATCAGCCCGAAACACAGCTGAGCAGTTAATCAGCTGTGCTTCGGTAGAAGGAATAAAGGTCAGTATAAACCCGGGGGCGGGTGGGAGGGCCCTTTTTCAAGCAGCAGAACAGGAAAAACCTTCCAAACAGTAAAAAATTCGCAAAAAATTCACAAAAAAAGATGGCGGCGCCCATGGACAGGCACTGGCCGATCCACTTCAGTGACGTCACCAGCGGATCGCTACCTGTTCGGGAGATCAGGTCCGAACCGGGAGGAACCCACCCCTGACTTGTTTCCATCCCTATAAACTTCCAGTTCAGCTTTTAAGTAAATTTTTCAGAATCTGTATTGTAATTCTGGACTCACTGAGACTTAGTTTTGTATTTATGCTCATGTCACAGTCACTTTTTAATTTCTTATTTAGATATTTTAGTTTCTGATAGTAATGTTTTAATTGTTATTGGGCAATAGACAAATGCCAAGGCATGTAATAACACTTGGCTAACCTCTTCTTGTCTCAGAGGTTAATCAGGTTCAGGCTTGGTTAGTGTTTGTATAAGAGACTTCCAGGGAATACCAGGGCTGCAGGCTAGACTAAGAAGTTGAAAACATCATAGAAAAGAGGGATACAAGTCATTTTCCTACTGCTATTAAGATAACTGCATGGATATTTCACCAGATGTCAAGCTGAATTCAAAGGAGATGTTATCTTCAGCACATGCATGCAATAAGTAAATATTGTATTCCCCAAACCAGCGGCAGGACTTGTGATTAGTCCTTGGGTTTGCTAGTTTGGAATTATAGTCCAACTGTTTTGGAGAACATCTTGTTATAGGGTTATGGTTATTTTATACTAGAATTTCCAATTGTATATTTACTGAGCGTTTTTATTTGTTCTGGTCTCTGGTCTAAGACTGTAATAAACTGATTGATTGATCATCTGGTTATAGAAGGTTATTGCATATCATTCAGGTTTGTTGTTTGCTTTAAATATGCATTTCTATTTAAAAAATTGATGTGGGTATTAAGATGAATTTTGGAAACATAAAAACTAAAAACACAGAATAAGATCAAGCAAAGCAAGATTTAGTGCTTTGTTCAATATCCCTTGCCGGTAGCAAAACTATTATTGTTCTTGGTGCCAGTTGTGTTTAATTCAATCTGTTGTCTGATGTTTGTGTGTTTGGATCTGCATGGAATTGCTTGCTAGTAATGGAGGAGAGCGGTAGACTGAATTGTTAATTTCCTGCTTGATATGGTTACTATAGTTTCCCCACAGTTCTCCTGCATAAACGTTTAGCTTATTAAGAGCAGCAGCCTTAGCAATTTGCTAAGGGCCTTGATCAACCTGTTTCACCTTCCTGCCGTACACAGGAGGAAAAGGAAGGGATTGAGCACTTGCAAGGCCACAATAGCTACCTGATGCATTCAGTTTTCTGGTTTGTAGGTTACATGAAAGAAAGGAGAGGGAAGTTTTCACTGTTGTTGCTGCTGTTACCAGGGACAGAATAAACCAGGGGTCTCCAACCTTGGCAACTTTAAGACTTGTGGACTTCAACTCCCAGAATTCCTCAGCCAGCTGGCTGAGGAATTCTGGGAGTTGAAGTCCACAAGTCTTAAAGTTGTCAAGGTTGGAGACCTCTGGAATAAACAGCCCAGTCCAGTTCAAGTGTAATCTTACGAGTCTTAACTCTGCTGGTGCTGTCATGAACTAGGAGTAACAAGGCAAGAAGAGTAACCTGTATTTTCTAAGATATCTATGGGTTGTCTGCTGCCTGCTTGGAGATGCTACTTTAGTTTCCTCAAAATCTTCCATGTGCACTTCTGGTAGTTCTATGGTTTTCTGCAGATCTGTGGAGAAATGATACCAGGAGGAAATGGGATATTTGAAAGCTAGAACTTTAAGCTACCACTCAAAGCCTCCAAATATCCATAGCTGTGGAACAGCTTCCTCAGAATCCTTTATAAGGGCTGGTGGAGGTTTTTTGTTTTTTTTTTTTGAATCACATTTTTATTTTTTAAAATTCTGCTTTATCACATGCAAAGAGGACTGAATGTACCCTGCTTTGACACAGATGTCTTCCTGCAGCCAAAGAAGGAAGCAGCTGTCTTCCTGCATTTAGGGTGACCCTCCTAGTCCATTTACCCCATTATGCTGTCAGGGAGGAAGAGCAGAACGGGGACTTGTGTGACCCACAAGATTAGGATAAAGCAGAAGAAAGACAAGTGCAGGAAGGTGAGAAAAGCACCTTCATCCTTTCATTGGTAGCATTGAGAATACCAAGGCTGTAAGCACTTATTGGGAAATTTTACAGTACAATGTGGAGTGTGGGCATTCCTTTAAACATAGAGATCTGAATGTCTCTGAATCAGCAGTGAAATCTACTTACCTTCCCTACCGGTTCGGAAGCGTGCGCTTTTTCACCCTCTGCGCATGCGCAGAATGCTTTGTGCATGCGCAGAGAGTTAAAAACAAGAAAATGGTGATATCCGGGCGGCAATGTTCCCTCTGACATTGAAAATCGCTGCGCGGCAGTTGGAAACTGCTGCGCGGCAATTTCCTGTCAGGTGCGCGGCCGCACAGCAATGTTCCCTCTGACATTGAAAATCGCTGCGCGGCAGTTGGAAACTGCTGCGCGGCAATTTCCTATCATATGCGCGGCTGCGCAGCTTAAAGGGAACATTGCCGGGTGGGTGAGCGGAGCCTCACGCTACCGGTTCTCTGAACCACCGGCGGCTGCCGCTACTAGTACGACCGGACCGGGCCGAACCGGTAGCATTTCACCCCTGCTCTGAACGCTTATGAAGACATCTGCATTGGCTTTTCTAAAATTTGCACAATTAAAAAGAGTTCACCTAGAGATATTTTCTTGGATATGTTACTGTTCCAAGTGTCAAGCCTTATTCTTTATGAGAACTATGTCTGCAGAGATTGATGCATGTTATTTTAGGGCCTGCTGCGCGTGTTGTCTTATGGCTAAACCATAATGAGATTTGTTTGTGTTGTGAAGATGCTGGGCTAGAGAGAGTCATGCCCAGGTTTATCCTAGTTGGGGAAACTCATTAGGTGGCATAAGGCCAGTTTCCCATCCCAGCCTCTTCTTCTGGGTGGCTGTGGAAACAAAAAATTGAAGGGAGATCCTCTCTATGCTCCTTTATAGGTAATCCTCGACTTACAACAGTTCATTTAGTGGCCGTTCGAAGTTACAACAGCACTGAAAAAAGTGACATGACTGTTTTTCACAATTCCAACCATTCCAGCATCCCAATGGTCAAAATTCAGACACTTGGCAACTGACTCATATTTATGATGGTTGCAGTGTCCCGGGGTCATATGATCACTTTTGGTGACCTTCTGACAAGTAAAGTCAATGGGGAAGCCAGATTCACTTAACAGCCGTGTTATTAACTTAGCAACTGCAGTGATTTGCTTAACAACTGTGGCAAGATAGGTCATAAAATGGGGCAAAATCCATTTAAAAACTATCCCGCTTAGCAATTTTGGACTCAAATCATGGTCATAAGTCAAGGACTACCTGTATATTCCCAGAAGAAAGGCAGGATATTATTCTAGCAAATAAAATTTTGTCTTACCATGTTACCTAACCATTTTGGTTTGGTTTAGTTTGGTTTTTATCATGCTGTAGTTGAATCTGCTCCTTGGTACTTTTCAGTGAACCATGTTGAAGCAAACTGTGGGTTACTTTAAATGTAAATTCGTTTAGAATGTAGGGATTGAGTGATGGACTAAATTGAAACATTTAAAATTATTTCCATTTTTATGGGCAGATATATATATATGACACGGTGGCTCAGTGGCTAAGACGCTGAGCTTGTCGATCAGAAAGGTTTGGTGGTTCGAATCCCTAGCGTCGCGTAACGGAGTGAGTTCCCGTTACTTGTCCCAGCTTCTGCCAACCTAGCAGTTCGAAAGCATGTAAAAATGCAAGTAGAAAAATAGGGACTACCTTGGTGGGAAGGTAACAGTGTTCCGTGTGCCTTCGGCGTTCAGTCATGCCGGCCACATGACCACGGAATTGTCATCAGACAGCGCTGGCTCTTCGGCTTAGAAACGGAGATGAGCACCGCCCCCTAGAGTTAGGAATGACTAGCATGTATGTGTGAGGGGAACCTTTACCTTAGACATAGAAGCTGACTTGTTGATTTTGGGCTAGTCAATCTTCCTTAGTTTAAAACAAATCATAGTTATTGTTGTATGGGCAAAAGTAGAAGTCATCATTTATTATGTATCTAAAAGAAAACAATAAAATAAATTTATAACCCACTGTTTCCAAATGGCTCAGAGACTGTTTACTAGAATTACTCTGAATGCATAGATTTGAAGTTTAAGTCTTTCTGTTTATCCTTCAATTAGGAGAGAATCACTTTCTGCTTTTTCACATCCTAAGAAATATCCTTCTGTGAAGTTGGGCTTCTTTCATATTTAT
>QLTV01001996.1:1269070-1284019 GCA_003457575.1 Thermophis baileyi
CACCATTTCAAGTCTGGTTGCATAAGGTATTCTGTTGCGAACAGAAGAATGTAATACTCTTCTAGTGAAATATCTCTGGACATTCTCAATTGTGTTAATGTCTGATATGTAGTGTGGGTTCCAGACAGATGAGCTGTATTCGAGAATTGGTCTAGCAAATGTTTTGTATGCTCTGGTTAAAAGTACAATATTTCCGGAGAAGAAGCTACGCAAGATTAGGTTTACCACTCTTAATGCCTTCTTGGCAATGCTGTTGCAGTGGGCTCTGGCACTTAGATCCTTAGAGATGAGTACTCCAAGGTCCTTTGCTGAGTGAGGATCATCAACAATTCTGGGAGTTGAAGTCCACAAGTCTTAAAGTTGCCAAGTTTGAAGACCTCTGGACTAGATGAAACCCTTGTGCATTTGCCTGAAATGCCCTAAAGTGGGAATGGAAAAGGTTCTGCCTGAATTGACGCTGACAGTTTTTGTATGACATACTATCTTAGCATTGAACCTAGTTGGGAAACAAATCTGATGAAAGTATGGTAAAAGATCAAGTTAATCACTTTAGCAACAGCACCCTCTGCTGTCAAGGCCAAATAGCCCACCAATCTTTGTATTGCTTGAGACTTCCTGTTTATTATTATCAGCAAACAACATGAGCCAAAACCATTGTTTAAGTATGAAGGATTCTGTTTTATAGCCTCTCCTTTATCCCACATTGTGTTTCTGGGGTACTAACAAGTGCTTAACAATTAGGTAGAATAGTAATCACTGAATTAGGAGGCTACATCAGATTGTGGATAGAGTAACTAGCCGATAACAAGCTTTGATTACAGAATGCAGCCAAAGGACTCGTTCAGAGCTATTAATCTGAGTCACAGTTTGGATTCAGTGGAGACAGCCAAACCAACCATAATGTGGTTTAGTTGTTATGTAAACACAGAATTGTGCTGACAAACCACTGGTTTAACTTTAGAAAAGTCAGATCTTTTTAGCTTGTGTTTTAATCTGACATAATTTCAACTCCTCAAACCTGTATGACAAGTTTTTTTTTTAAAGGTTACTGATGTGGTTTGTAACAGAAAAAAATGGAAACTGACATGTCTTTTTGGATATGAGGAAAACGTGTGCTTAAAAAAGTCTGTATTGGGTAAAGGTGTGCAAATGTATAACATATTGAAGAAAAAACTGATAAAAAATAGCAATAGCAGTTAGACTTATATACCGCTTCACAGTGCTTTTACAGCCCTCTCTAAGCGGTTTACAGAGTTAGCATATTGCCCCCAACAATCTGGGTCCTCATTTTACCCACCTCAGAAGGATGGAAGGCTGAGTCAACCTTGAGCCGGTGAGATTTGAACCGCCGAACTGCAGCTAGCAGTCAGCTGAAGTAACCTGCAGTGCTGCACTCTAACCACTGCGCTACCTCGGCTCATACCTCTGTATATTGAGGAAACACATATGTAAAAATGAGCATATTTTATAAAAAGTGCTTATTAAAAAATCTGGTGTTGTGAGACCTTTGAAGCAGTTCAGTTCAGGAAACAGATTCCTCAAGAATGACTGGAGATCTTTTATTGAAGTCGGCTCTATCAACAGAATCTTTGAAAGCTTAACTGTGTTTTCCTTTCCCTTCTTATACTCCAGGAAGTTAAGGCAGAGCCAGTTTAAGTTTGTCTAATGTTTTCTTAAAATATGGACTGAAAATATGTTTTGGTAACCATTACCAAGTAGTTTCTTCCACCTGTGGTTTTCCACTGGCATAATATCTGAGGACCAGAGAGACCCAAGTTCAAATCTTCCATTAGCAACAGAGGTTCACTGGATGGTTTTAAGCCAGTCCTATTTCAGGAGAGTGGTTGGGAGTGAGAGAGATTGATTGAACAAGATAGTGTTTGTATAATGTGTTTGCCTTTGTGCTTTTGGAGGAAAGCTGGGGTATAAATCTAAGAAATACATGAAGCAGAGAGAAAATACCAGAAACTGATGAGAGTTGAGATATATATCAGGATGGAAGAACAAGAAACTGAGCAAATTGAAGTTGAATTTAGTACAGGTGGTTATCTTTTGTGTTCATCAGTAAGGTAACTTGGTGGCAATTCTGCTATATCCCCTCTCATTTTATTTCCTGTTCAGACATTCTATACATTCTTATAAATTTTGTCAGGCAAACATTTTTTTCTTCTTTATCAGCATATCTGTGTGTGCCTGAATGTGCATATACCCACAACACACATCTACAGTGGAGCACTTCTTTCAGTTCCAAAAGCTTCAGGCTTCATCTTAGTGTCTGTCAGATTGCCAAAATGCCATGCGTCATACCTATTTTGAAAAACCTGTCAGCCAGTTCTTTTTCAATTTTTGCATCATGCAGGTTGAGATTTTGATTACACAGCTCAGGAAAGACATACATCATTCACAGCTGTCAGAGATGAGCATGACTTATGCATAACAATGTTACTGTCAAGTTTGTTGCTGATTGCCCTGAAAGAGGGGGGGGGGTTGCCTACAAAAAAGTTGTTTTCATCTCTTGACCTGCCTGTGGCCTCTAATTCTTTGTCTATCACTTGAGTGCTCATTTCAGCAGTGCTTGTTTCAGATCTCAGGGCTGCCATGAAACATGGTAAAGAAAGACGCTCTGCATCTAATGTACCAAGGAAGTGCGTGTTCTTAACTACATGTAGTCCTCGACTTACAACTGGTCACTTAGTGACCAGCAACTATACAATGGATTGTCACCATTGCAACTGGCCTGCATTTAAGCTGTTTGCAGCATCCTGTGGTTCACATTATCATGTTTTACAATGATTTTGCCTAAAACCGGCGTTTACTTCTGGTTTTCGGCACAATGGCCTATAGCGAACAACGGACTCGCTTTACAACTGCTACGTTCAGTTAACAACCATTGCAAAAAATTTTTTATAAAATAGGGCCAGTCATATGGTGACCTGCTTTATGACCCTCATGACTTATGACAGTAATGGGCAGGATTCATTAAAGTCATAAGTCAAGATCTACCAGTATCGTAAAGAGTGATAACAGAAGAATCAATATGAAATGGGATTGCAGCAATAGGGAATATAACTCTTCCCCCCTGCTGCAATCATAATGAAAGTAACTTTTCTCTGAATGGTCTGGCTGCATGGAGGGGTAGGGAGTTTTGCTTTCCTCCTTCCCTTTGCTAAAGAAGCAGGAAAATGTCTCCAGTCTCACTGCTTAATCCCCAGACTCTGGTGGATTGGATTTGGCTGCCTTCCTTGATAGCTTGCATTTCATTGATTGCTCTTTCTCCAGAAAGAATTGTACAAGAATCTGTTCTACTCTATTTCCACTAATATCATGCACAACAGTGGTTATTTTCTTCTTCTTCTTAATGCACCCTCAGACTATAAAGCTGCTGGGCCTGATGCTGTCCAGACCTCATACTGGAAGCCTCCCTTAAGACTTCCTCCCTTAAAACAACTGTTATATAGTTTAACAGATATTGTTATAAGTAGCTATTGACCAGTAGGAAATATCACACAACTGTTGTCATCCTTATTGGGTGTCTCAAGGGGTCGATATCTTCCATATTAGATACTATGTTTGATCCTTTAATGGGATTTGAATTCACACTTGATGCCTGTACAGTGCATGGAGTTGTCTTGGCCTCTCTGTCAGTAGCTTGTAGGAAGGGAGGTCTTCCTGCAGGAAGCTATATAAATATGCCTTCCTTTTTACTATTGTTTGTTTGTACTATATCACAAAAAATTCTCTAGTATGAGTGCATATAGCAAAACAGAAGGTATGCCTATAGCTTCTGTAAGTTGCTATCATTGCTACTGACCAACAGGAGGCACTGACCAATCACATAGTGCCTTCTACTGGTCAGTAGCAATCATAATATTCATTATCAGAACCTTTATAACGTATGCTACAGGAAAACCCTCCCCAATAATAATTTATTCTTCTCAAGAAATGTGAGGACAGGCCAGCCACTACTATCCATGTTTGAGTAACGTAGCTCCTTTTGAGTGCCATCCTGCTCAAGCAAGCCCTACTCTCCTGTCCTCTAGACATTGTGATCAGCTCTCCCCACCATAAAAAAGAGCAGTGTTGGATTTTTCCACTTTTTGTTTAGACATCCCCAAAATCTTAGCTGCATCTCTTAGAGAATAAGGCTGGTTTTACAGCAAGAATGCTGTGTAATTTTTCCCAATGATAAGAGTGAAATCAAAGTAAGGCCTGGAGATTGGCATATTGTCCTGTCTTCCCTCTTGCAACCCATTTTAATAGCTTGCTGTCATTTTAGTAGCCTGCTATCTGGCAGTTGGGCTTTGTGTTTGGCTTTAGATCTGTGTCTGCCATTTATGAGTTTCCAGAGCCGATTCTCAGCCAGTTTATTTGTTGGCTGGGCCTACCCTGAGCTAAAGGGTAGGTTCCTCAGGTACAAGTGTAGGAAATGTAATGCGGTGCCTCAACGGAGTCTTTGCATGTGGTTGGGCCATCTTATCTGCATTAACCATCAGCGACAGCTTGTTCTCTTGCACAGATGTGGGATTTACAACTTCCACTTCAGGGTTTGTGGCTTCCAGTCAGACCTGGGCCTCCTATCCTCCCACAGCACCTCATACTTTAAAAAGAAAGTCTGCATAATAGCAAAGCTGACATAGTAATATCGTTTCCCCTCTAGGTTATTTATAGGGTACTGTCAAGGTATGCAGAATTTTACAGAGTTTCACAAACAAGAATAGAGCACAAACTGTAGAAAGGTGAGGGAAGAAGCCATAGTTTAAACAGCAGAGCTCCCATTTCTCATACCTTTGGGCTGAAAAAGAGAGAAGTACTTATCTCTGTCTACTTTCTCTTTGAAATGTATGATTTTGAAGCCCTCAATGTTATTCCCCATTATCTTGTTTCCAAATTCAGGTAGTCCTAGACTTATGATCACAATTGAGCCCCCACATTTTTTTTTAATTATTTTTTTTTTGCAGGATCCCGTGATATGTATATTTGAACATTTCTGATGGGGAAAAGTGATTAAGCTCCCTGATTATTTTAATTGCTCTCTGTCCTGTTTGTTCTGTGGTATTATATCATTTTTCAGTTAGATTACAACTTTATACTGTATTCTACATGCAGACATACTGTACCACAAATATGTATAAGGGTGGCAGTGTTGGCAGTTTCACCTTTAATCCCTTTTTGTAATGTTCTTCGGCACAGAATTTGCTTTTCTCCCAGCTGCTGTACATTGAGTCTACATCGTTGTTTTTTAAATTTGGCAGATTTACGATATGTGGACTTCCATCTCCCAGAATTCCCCAGCCAGCATGGAAGTTGAAGTCCACACATCTTAAAGTTGCCAAGTTTGAAAAAACACTGGTCTACGTTGACCCCAAGATTTTTTTCCCTGGTTAATTACAGATGTCTCAGACCCTATCAGTGTGTATGAAAAATTAAGGATCTTTGCTTATCACTGTACACTTTGCTTCGTTTAACAGGGGAAAAAGAGTAGTATAAATTGGGAAAGTCAGAAGTAGCAAACAATTCCAATTTTCAAGAGTCAGCTGTCTATTTTGCATTTGAGAGCTGTAGACACTTGAATTCTATCTTCAAAAAAAGTGATGTGTGTGCTGATTGGAATTTGTTTGTTTGTTTATTTATTTATTTATTTATTTATTTATTTATTTATTTATTTATTTATTTATTTATTTATTTATTTATTTATTTATTTATTTTATAAAATTTATATGCCGCCCAACTCCCGAAGGACTCTGGGCGGCTTACATCATAAAAAATAAAACATATAAAAACAATTTAAAAAAGAAAGGAGGAAAAAAAAACCCAACTATATTTAAAATAAAACATTTTCACGCAACCAGGCATGGGCCAAACAGAACACCTATTGGCCCCAGGCCTGCCGGAGAAGCGAGGTCTTAACGGCTTTACGTAAGGCCAGTAATGTGGGGGTAGTACGGATCTCGGGGGGAAGTTGGTTCCCACGGGACCTGAAGAAGGCCAACCCTGTGCGACCTCACTGGTTGATGGGAGGAATGTGGCATAAGGCGGTCACGCAGATAAACTGGTCCTGAGCCATGTAGGGCTTTAAAGGTAACAACCAACACCTTGAATTGTGACCGGAGCGCAATCGGCAACCAATGCAGCTCGCGAAGGATGGCACTTGTGTGGCACTTGTTATTTATTCCTTCCTGGCAAATATCCACGGACACTGTTTTGGTGGCCCTGGGCAAGCCCCTATCATAACCATTGTGGTTATGTGGTGTACAGTAGCTGGGAGCTCCACCATTGCTACCCCCACTCTATCCTGGTGTGTTGTTGTGGGGTGATAGGCGCGTTGATAGCCAATCATATAATTCGCTGTTCTCACTTAGCATAGGCTTAGAAGCTGTTTTCAATACTTGCTGTCTGGAGTTCTTGATTTGTCCAACTATTTAGCTAGAGAAGGCATTTATAATGGGTGAAAAACAGAAGTCGGGACAGCTTCCCATGACTGCTAGCTTAATGGGGGCAGCCAGCCAGCTGGATAGAGGGATCTGCTTCTTTTTTGAATTAAGGCAACCAGGAATGGTGGGAAGCTGTGTCTTGCAACACTGCATAAATTGTTTGGCGCACCACTCTGTACAATGACCTTCCCTAATCTAAATGGGTAATGATATGTGTGTAGTCCAGCACATCTCAGGACAACCAATAAGCAAAATGAAGGGGATACTCATATCTTGAGTGAGAATCCAAAAATGATGTGAAATTTCAGCATTCTTTGCAAGATTTCATATGGACAAATCTTTCCCTCCAACCAAGCATCTTCTTTTTGTTAAGATTATCTTGGAAAAAAATTGCCTATGACAACTGTTCAAATTCAGCTTGCTTTGAAAAGCCTTAAAAGAAGAGGTTGGCATATAAACTATATAATCTTTTGAGGTATCCTTAAAAGCAGCCTGCCACAAACTTAGGCAAAAGTCTTATTGTCCCATTACCTCATCCTAAGAATATGAGAGGAACTAACGCTAAGTTAGACCAAGGGCGTGTTTGGTCCAGCCTCCTGCTTCTTCAGTAGCTAGTCAGACGAGAGACCAGCCAACAGAACAATAAAAGCCCTCTCTTAAATTTTGCTTTTAAAAAATGCCAAAAAAATACAAGACATCATGATTAGCAGCCATTGACAATTGCATTCTCTGTTAATTTTCTAATTCCCTTTCAAACCCAACTGTACTAGTGACTCATGATGTACTAATATGTTTGTTGTGGTGCCATTCCTTTCAGTTGAAAATGCCAGGATTTGAACCTAGGACTTTCTTTGTGCAAGGCATATACTCTGCTGCTGTGCCACAAGAGCTTATCCTGTGGGACAGCACTTCAGCCTTATTCAAAACTCTGGATGAGAGTGAAAGCGAAGCCTTTTCTTGAGTCTTCTTTGAACGCCAGAGGAACCACGGAATCTAAGGAAGCTAGAAGTGATCTCTTTCACAGCATGGTAAATCATCGAATATATCTTCCCACCACCAGTCCCCCTAGCCTCGTTTCATCTTTCCCTGAGGAAGTTCACTGGATGCAACCAGTTTGAAAATCGGATTTCCAGTCCTTTGGGGCTTGTGTGCATTTTTCCAGTCACTGAGGCATGCAGGGTTGCTGGCCCTTTTTGCTCTCAGCTAGAGGAAAAGCAGTCATGACGAAGATTGGAAAAGCAGTAAAATGATGCACTGA
Source organism: Thermophis baileyi (assembly GCA_003457575.1). Classification (NCBI taxonomy): domain Eukaryota; kingdom Metazoa; phylum Chordata; class Lepidosauria; order Squamata; family Dipsadidae; genus Thermophis; species Thermophis baileyi. The sequence goes on from QLTV01001996.1 coordinate 1,276,760, forward strand.
GCGCATTATATTTTGATGTAAAATGGAGTACAATTCACATTGATTAGGCAATGTGCTTTGGGAATTTTTGGTTAAGGATCTTACATGTGTGCTTGGTTGCTTTTACAGGTTCTTGTTTTGTGCTGTTTCTTTCTCCTCCTTTTACATGAGCCAGTTTCCTTTTCACATATTCTTCACTGGGATCATTTTGAACCCCTCACCTTTCCCCCAATAACCGTAGACGAATGTCATTGTTCTGGGGTGCCCCTCTACTTCAATCTCTGTTTGCTTATAGGTTCTAGTTCTTCTAATAGTCTTACTTATGTATGTTGTGTATGGTGTTTCCCACCAGCTACACTATTTCTCTTGCTGGGACAGGATAGCAGTATTCCTCCTCCCCAGGTGACACATGGTCCCAGAGAAGTGTGTATACTTGCCTCTACACACCTTCAATGTGCTACTGAAACTCATCTAGCTGAGCTGTATTGCCAGATGGGCAGAAAAATGCTCTGGCTTCATAGAATTGCTGAGAAGGTTCTTGCAGCTGTAAATATTCTAAGCTAATTTGTACACTGATAGTGTTCTGTAAACAATCAAGGATACTGATTTAGTCTTTTGTTGCATTTTGTTACTGCTACGCTGGAACTTAGTCATTCATGGGTACATTTTATGTAATCTCATCATGTTGCAATGAAGAAGTAAAGGGGCAGAAAAATGGGGAAACCATTGGTTTTAGAATGACAACATCGTGTTGTTTGTACAGTTCAGGACCTTCATGGCAACATGTATAATGAGTGTAATTCAATAAAACTTTATTTTTTATACTCAGTAATACTAGCTTGATTTGACAGCTTCTAATGATTTGTTCTAATGAACAGATTGGTTTTTGAATATTTCTTAAAAAGTTTCTTAAGGTCAGATGGTTGAATTTGTGGCACTATTATTGTTCCAATAAAGTGTTGATACTATTAAATTTATGAAAATGGGCAAAGCTACTTGCATCTGCATCTTTGGAGGGATTTACTATAGGGTTGTTTTTTTTTTCAAATAAAGTTTTCCCTTCCTCTTTTATGAGGCTTATATAATGGAGATAATGAAACATGGTAAGGAACCTTGGGAATGTATAAGCTATCATTCAACTTCATTACTAAATGTACATGTTAAAATGTGGATGTAACTCTGGCATAAATACTATAATGTGGCATCATGGTGACAAATGTCAGGTAACAGACTGCATATTGATACTGATTGATTGATTGATTGATTGCACACATTCATAGGCTACCCAATTCAAAAGATTTCTGTCAGTTATAGAGTAGAAACTCAGACAAAGTAAATCATTGGTTGTTGGATGTGGGAAAAATTCTTTAATTTGTGGAGCATGGTGTTTGATGTGGTACTGTAAAAATTTCTTTCTGTTTTTAATCAACTTAATTAAACTGTGATACTTCATCCATTTTTAGTGTTTACAAATTGAGTAATTTCTTCACCATTTAGGCCTCTCCTGGAACTTGACAGCAATATCTTTTATTTCCTCTCATATTTAATTTGATATTGAAACCATTTACCAGTTTTACAGTACTGTACAGTCAAAAAAGACTTTGCATAGTGTTGTGGTCAGAAAAAATATTCCTCTCGAAATGTTTATCTTGAGACTGAAGTTTCTCTTCAGATTCAAAGCCCCTGTTTCCTTTTCCTAACTCTTGTCCTCAAGTGTCTGAAATGGGATTTGGGAATAGGGTGGGGGTGGAGGAGGCAGGATTGAATAGAATTTGCAAACATAGTAGACATATCACTAGCAAATCCTGCCAGTTTTAAGACAATTAGATGTAAAGTGTTTTAAGGTTTCAATTTTTCTCAATTGAAAAGAAAGAATGCATTTTCCAGGACAGTTGCCACTACAAATTATATCCACAGCTAAAAGCAGATAATGTGTTGTTGATGTATCCACTATCCCCAAAACTCCTGCTCTCCCAGCAGTTCAAAAGCATGCAAATGAGAGTAGATAAATAGGTACTACTTTGGTGGGAAGGTAACAGTGGTGGGTTACTGCCGGTTCGGACCGGTTCTTTAGAACCGGTAGCTCTGACTCCAAGCCGAGAGAAAACCGGTTCTCTGTATCCGTGAAAGTGGGCCCGCCCACCCGCCCCTGGGTTATACTGACCTTTATCTCTGCTTCCGAAGCCCAGCTGATCAGGGGCGGCAGATGAATTGCCGTTCCGCACTGTTTCCCGTGCTCCTTGCCTAGTTTGCAACGCGGAAATTCTATTTCCTCTGAACTGTGCGTGCGCAGCGAAGCGCGCACTCAGCGAACCGGTTGTAAAGCCGGTAGCAACCCACCACTGGAAGGTAACAACGTTCCATGTGGCTTGGCATATAGTCATGCTGGCCACATGACCATGGAAATGTCTTTGGACAATGCTGGCTCCCTTGGCTAAGAAACGGAGATGAGCACTGCCCCTACAGTTAGAAATGACTGGACAGGTGAAACCTTTACTTTACCTTTTACCCCCAAACTATTGTTACATGCAATTGATGCAGATTCAGTTAGTCACCACACCGAAGTAATGAACTAAGATCCCTTTCCAAATTGCAAAACCTGTCATAATAATTTGCACAATCTTTTTTTTCCCCCAGGAGATGATTTCTCATTAATACAGCAAGAAATCTATATGGTTAAAGAATGCAAACACTGTAACATAGTAGCATACTTCGGAAGCTATCTCAGGTAAGACCCCTTGCTTTTTATCTTGGCCTGAATTAGTTTCCATGCCAACTTCCTGGAGGTAACCAAATTCATCTGCAAATATACCCGGAAGCTGGGGTTTGAGAGTTAGCTCTCTATTGCAAAATGCAGTTTACTAAAGCTTTATTGCTAGGTGTGGAAGCTTTTCTTTGTCTCTGATGACATAACAGTGAACTTTTCCACTGAACTTAAAAGTGATCTGTTTTCCAGTTCACTGGAATGCAGCATTTCATTGAACTTCATCCTTCACTAGAGTTGATCTCATTTCATGCACACATTTTTAGGGCATCTGATAATTGAAAAGCCCCTGTCTGCCCTTAGCTTTAAGGGTAGGTGAGAAATAACAGCATGCCACATTTAAAAGCTGCTCAATTGCTGTTGTTTTGTAAATGGAAATTCTTGTGGCCTGCAGTCTGAACAATAAATTGAATGGTAGCTGCATGTTGTTCAGTTTGGATTGTTTTAGAATATTAATTCTGATCATTTCTGCTTTGTTTTTTTAGCCATGAGAAACTATGGATTTGTATGGAATACTGTGGAGGAGGGTCCCTTCAAGACATTTACCATGGTATCCGAGGATTTTCTTCCCTATTTTCCTCCATTTTGTATTCATGGCAATTTTACTGTTAAAAAATATTTAAAATATAACAGCGTTATTTTCTATTGATCATGAAAGTGGTTGCCTATTATGAAGCCCCTGTGGTGAGCAAGAGATTTACTAGACCAGTGTTTCTCAATCTTGGCAAGCTTAAGACACGGGGACTTCAACTCCCAAAATTCCCCAGCCAGCATAGCATGGGGAATAGCTGGCTGGGGAATTCTGGAAGTTGAAGCCCCTGTGTCTTAAATTTGCCAAGGTTGAGAAACACTGGTCTAGACAAACAGGCAAGAACCTTTCTGAATTGAGAGAAATTGCTTTTCTTTGGTTTTCTTTTGAGGCCACCCCTTTGCAACAAATTAATAATATGGTCCCAGGCCTGCAGTAGATTTGTGTTCAGACAATTAAAACTCAGAAATTGGTGGCCAGGGAATAAGACATGCAAAAGTTAAGTTCCAGAGCAGTAACGATTTAAGAAAGGCAGAGGCATCCTCAAAAGTTGATAGATTCAAGAATCAGTCAAAAAAAGCAAACAAGCATTTAGGTAGAATCCTTGCAGAAGTGACAAATAGTTATCCAATTGGAAAAGCAAGCTTTAATAGGATGTAATTTGGGGTTTTTTCATCAGATGACTGGAATTAACATAAACTAGATTACAACAGGCTGGTACCATAGATTACCTGGTGCTCTTGAGCCACATGGCACAGGCTGCCAATCTGTGCTATGATAAAGAAAACAAGGCACAGAAATTTTGTTCTAAACAAAACCATAATTCAGTTTTCTCTAAATTTTTACTTCCAGATGTGTTAAATTTAAACTCTTGTAGTAATCACAGGGTATCCTCTGGTAATATCACAAAGCGGAGAATGGAGGCATCCATTTTTATTTTCAGTTAACCACACTTTCTCATGGCCAAACTGACATTAGTGTTAACCAGAGCATTGATCTGAATCCTAGATAATGCATTAATGTTTTTTAATACACTTTTTAACATTAATCACAATTTGCATCAGTCTTAACAGCAAGCCTCTCAATTGTTTGAAAATGCTTCCAGCATTGTCACAATCATACTGATGCTTACATGTCACCCTAAATAATAGTTATACATAGCCAGACACGGTAACTGCAAAACCAACAAACAAATGACAAAAAAAAAAGAGCTGTTATTTGCCACTATAATTCTAGTTTTGGACCTAAACGTAGAGAGGCAGATAACATGTATTTCTGGGGAAGGCTTCCGTAATTGGGATAGCATCACAGAAAATAATCCAGTCACTGAAGCAGTTGTCTTCTTGGCACATGAAGATGCCTGTGGGAAGATCTCAGGGTATAGATAGGGTCAGAGAAAGCAGTTCTTCATCATGAAAGCAGGCCATTTAAACCAGAGATAAGCAAAGGGGAGGTTATCACAGCTGTATGTGCATCCAAATTCATGTGGCATGCCACTCTGAAAATTTGAGTGCCATGCTTGGATGAATTTGTGGCCTAATCTTTTGTATTTTTTATTTCTTGGTGCACCACATCCATTGCAGTAATGTGGGATTGGTTCTTTGGCTTGTTTGATGCTTTAGTTAAATTTAATTTAATCAGGAATCTGCTGCTGCATATTTCAGCATTTGTAAATTTGCTTTTCCTTTCAGTAACGGGCCCTCTGTCAGAGTTACAGATCGCATATGTTTGCAGAGAGACATTGCAGGTAATGAATTGCCTCAGGCCACCAAGTCACTTCTTTGGCCTGAGCTGGGATTTAAACTGGGGTGGGGGAGCTCATACTCAGCCAGCTATTGCTCTGTCTTTATTGAAAGCAAAACAGGTATTTTGCATATGTCTGTTAAAGTATCTCTATGCATCTCAAAGCAAATAATAGCTTCTAAAGTGATACCCTAAATGAGGACCCAGATTGTTGGGGGCAATATGCTGACTCTGTGAACCGCTTAGAGAGTGTTGTAAAGCACTGTAAAGCGGTATATAAGTCTAAGTGCTATTGCTAGTGCTATTGCTACCCTAAATCAATTCCGTAACCGCTGCTTCTGCTTAATGTTCATGTGAAACAGTGAAATGGGGGAACAACAACAGGGATAAAGTCCTAAGAATGAGGATAAGACTTAATATTTCTGTGTTTTTGCATATTAACTACAACAGGATTGGTGTAGTTTCAGTTTCTAGAAATTCCAGTTCAAAGATGTTCATCTGAAAAGAATGTGAAAATTTTATGGTTGAAACCATGTTACCATAGATAAGGCAGAGAGGCAGAACAGTTAGGTACATTAAGAACTAGGAGATGCCTTGGGGCAAGGGAAGCCCCTGGGAAGCTCAGCGCAGGCCGGGCAGAAGTATCTCTCTGCCAAAATCCATTGGATTTTCGGGGGCTGAAAATCTGCTTGGATTTTGGCAGGGAGAATTTTCAGCACTTGGGTGGGGAAACACGCATGGCCTGTGCCAGGCCTCACAGGGTCTTCCCCACCCCCATGAGCACCTTACAGTTCTTACCTGGGACTCTGTCCATTTAACAGTCTGCAAGATTGCTTAAAAACCACAACTGGGAGTGCTGAGATTGTGGCCGTTGAGTGAAACAGTCACATGATGTCTTGCTTAGTGACTGCTTCACTCAACAACTGAGATTCTGGTTCCAATTGTAATGGTTAGACAAAAGACTACCTGTACATCAATTGTATTAGGACTATATTTAACATGAAGTTTTGGCACTTTAGTGTAACAATATTCAGAACTTATTGTAACAAGTTATCTGCAACAAATATACAGCTGGAGCTTTTATGTTACCATGTAGACATTTTCTTATGCTAGTAATTAATGGAAAGCAACCACTTACTCATAAACACTTGGATTGAACAATTTCTTCCTACCCAAGAATGTGTAATGGCTAATTTCCAAATAATCATACTGTGCCACATTTTTCTACAGCCATTTGCTAAGCAAATAAGTTTCAATTATTTTTATTTTGGGGCCAGTCTTATTAGTGCAATTGTTCTCAACATCAAATTCCTTTCTTTGTTATCAAAAGCATGCATATTTTATTAATACCAATTTAGGATAGCCCTTTTCCTTGAGTTTCTTGAGTAGCCTTTTCCACTAACCTTTACAGTTATTTAATTTGTCTTTTCCCTTTATCAAACCAATTAATCTGTGGAACGGCTTGTCTTCAGATGTTGTGGGTGCTCCATCACTGGAAGTTTTTAAAAAGAGTTTGGACAGCCATTTGTCTGGAATGGTATAGGGTCTTCTACTTGAGCAGGGGATTGGATTAGATGACCTCCAAAGTCCGTTCCAACTCTGCAATTCTGCATTCTGTAAACCTGCTGCCTTCTACATATGTTGAAAAAGAGTTTCAGCACAACCAACCAGTAGGGACAATGACCATATTACTGGGGATGATAGCAATTATAGTACCACCATTATCTGAAGGGATGAAATTACAATTTATCCCTAAAGTTGTTAGATGCTTAAAATTCATACTTTAGATTTTGTTCGAAGTTGCCAGATTTGGCAATACACATATTTAAAATATCATCCTGCCTTATTGTACAGATAGTTTAGATATTTTTTTAAATCTAATAGAAATTATATCCTTATACTAACTGTTTCTTTTCTGATTTTTTTTTCAGGGACTTGCTTATTTGCACATGAAAGGCAAAATGCATCGGGACATTAAGGTATGTGACTCTAAGAAAGATCTTTAGCTTGTGGCCCAGTAGTGAGAGATCTATGATTCAAATGTTGGAGAACGTGCCCAGTATCCTTTATTATTGGTCTTGTAGTTTATCAACACATAGATAGCCACCATTTCCCTATATATAAATAGTTTCTTCAGGATAGTAAATAACCTACACTTTTAGAATAGAATAGAATAGAATAGAATAGAATAGAATAGAATAGAATAGAATAGAATAGAATAGAATAGAATAGAATAGAATAGAAT
>QLTV01001996.1:1284267-1311240 GCA_003457575.1 Thermophis baileyi
AGCTTCCTGAGTTGGCGCAGAAAGAACATTCTTTGTTGTGCTTTTTTGATGACGTTTTTGATGTTAGGTGACCATTTTAGGTCTTGAGATATGGTAGAACCTAGAAATTTGAAGGTCTCTACTGTTGATACTGTGTTGTCTATTGTAAGAGGTGGTAGAATGGGAGGGTTTCTCCTAAAGTCTACCACCATTTCTACGGTTTTGAGTGTGTTCAGTTCCAGATTGTTCTGCTCGCACCACGAGGCTAGTTGTTCAACCTCCCGTCTGTATGCGGTTTCATCTTTTGAAAACTTTTTCTATTTTAGGGTGCAAATATTCTATTGACTGACCACGGAGACATCAAGCTAGGTGGGTGACTTAGCTTTTCATTTTTTTCCCTTCCATTCAATCATGTCTGATTCTTAGAGACTGCCTGGACAAGTTCCTATAGTTTTCTTGACAAGGTTTTTCAGAAGTGGTTACCCATTGCCTCCTTCCTTGGGCTGGAAGAAAGAGGCTGGCCCAAGGTCACTTTGCTGGTTTTGTGCCTAAGGTGGGAGTAGAACTCTTGGTCTCCTGATGCCTTAACCACTACACCAAAATGGCTCCCATATAGCTTTCCATAATATAATAATTATAATTCATCGTTCATGAAATATATAATATATCATATATAAGCATATATAATGTATACATAATAATGCATAATATAATTTCATAATGGCTTCCATAATCTTTTATCATATACTACATATAGAGTTGAATTGCAACTCTATATTTTTTATATTTTTTACTATGTCTTTTAAGACTCCTGACCATTGGCCACATTGGCTTATAAGAGGTATTTCAAGTGTTTGGAGGACACCAATAATGCCTATGGACATCTTCAAAACAACCCTTCTCTAGCCTTAAAATGGCAGTCCCACAATCTTACTAAAGATTTCATTTGTTTAAAGAACTTAGTTAATTAGAGAAAAGGAGGAAGGTGAGTTGTGTAAGTCTCTCTTACACAAGATAAGGAGGAGAAACAGGGCTGCTGAACAATCTGATCTTTTTATGATAGAGTATAAGACTGTCTTGCAAACAGGAAAATCTTATGCTTCTAGGGTTTCTCTTGAAATATTATAATCATAATCTAGAGAAAAAATCATGTTTAATCAACAAAAATGGCTTACAGTTTAAAAATATAAAATATACAGTCCTGAAAAACAAAATTGGGTAAACAAGTAGATCATTGCAATCAAAATCAATGAAATATAACAAATTGAAGTCTTCAGGGCATAATAAATACAACTTCAAATACAATAGCAGGAAGATTTTAAAAAACCTCATAAAAAGCAATAATGGTTAAATCTAGCCAAATATAGAGCACAGTAAAAACTCTGACTGGTTTTAATCATTGGTTTAGTAGTTTTCTTCTTTACCTTAATGAAGAATGCATTTTAGAACTCTCTTATATATGAGATAACGGGATTTATAAAGTTTTAAAGAAAATCTGATGTCTATTTGTAAGTCTGTAGAATTGTATCGAGGCTGAATTTTGGGAAACTATGGTTTCATTATAGTCCTTAATCTTAAGAATGTTTATTTCCTTAAAAAGGAAGGTGGCAGATCTCCATTTCATGTATTAGCTGAACTGCCTGATGTTTACATCTCCTGGTCACAGATGCATAGGAGTAGGGTTTTTGTTATAGTAAAAGAAAATGTATATATTTGAATATATTCAGAATCACCCTTTTTATTACTTCATAGCTACCATGAATCTTGGTAATGAATGCTGGTCATAAAGGGGAATCCTAGAATATTGGTTCAGTTCTCCAATTTATATGTTCTCCATTTTACAAGACAGAACAAAATAACAGGGTAGTGTTACCTATCTAGAAACCTTGATGGAGGGTAAATTTAAGTCAAGATCTGCCACACTGATTTATAATTTGGGCCCTTGCCAGCGAAATCCTGTGATGGGCAAGGCTTTGATTGATGATTATGTTCCATTAACATAATTAAATAATATTGACTCTCCGTAGCCACATAATCTTTTTTCCATGCCAAGGCTTTCTCTCACAACAATCTGAATTCAATCTCCAAAATGCTTGTAGTGATAATGGAAAACTGAATATGAGATGTTGTGCTGTTCTGGAAGCAAGAAAAAAAAATGAGAAAATTTAGCTATATTCCATGTATAGCTAAGGCTTAAGAAATTTAAGGCATTGGGACTGAGTGTTATTTTCCTTTGAGCTCACAATCTGTCCCTGATGCAGCAAATATGCTTAATACTTGTTTACTAGGCAATGCACCAAGTTGTGGCAAAATGTGGCAGGTGCTTGTATGGGCCCTTGGTCAAAATAACCAGAACTTGCTTCGATTCTGCTATGTCCTATAGTACTAAATGTCTGTAACTCTATTTCCATTCATTTACTTACTAAGATTGACTTTTGTAGCAGAATCAGTAAAGTTCTTATTCTTGGCACTAGCTCTAGATGAACCCTTAAATATTATATATTTACCTGAAGGATCTGGCATTCATATACCCCTGATGAGAACAAAGATCTAAATATTTTCTTGGGTATATGCATGAAAAGGAAGGCAACTTCTAAAAATGTCTTCAATTTTTTCCTTCTGCAGCTGACTTTGGCGTAGCAGCAAAAATAACAGCCACGATCGCAAAGAGGAAGTCATTTATTGGCACCCCTTACTGGTAATAAATTCCTTGGGATTATTTAAACTAGGGCCACTGACCTTGAACCAGGGTTTCCTGACTGTGCTATAAAGAATCTGAAATAGAATTGTTCAGCTAAGGTTACACCATGTTGAAAACAGCAGTTTGTAGACTATTATATCCTTCTACACCGTTGTTGGATAGACAGACTCTATGTGGAGTCTCTTCTGCTAGACACAGCTTTGGGTCCACCAAAAGTTTCTGGTCAAGCAAGGAGGGTAACATAGAAACAGGAACACGTGGACTTTAGGTGCAATAATTTTCACAATCCAGGAAATACGTTTTGGTATAGCGGATATCTATGAATTTCATTTCATACACAGCACTGTTCACATAACACAGGCAGCTGATAGAGCAAAAGAAACAGCTAAAAATGAGTTTTGGAATACAAACATTGATGTATAGGTTTATAGTCAATCTAGCAAACAAGTTGTAATACTGTTTTGTGAAATGTGAGAATTCTACCTTACTATAAACAAGTACACATACAGTATATAAATCTGATAAACAAATCTCCTAGTCTTCATGATAACAGAAGTAGGTTTGAATTTGCTTGCAGAAAGTCTTTATTTATGGAAAAGCTGATCTCGTGTTCTTTTGAAGGGGCCAGATTGTCATTTCTTGAAACTTGAGATTGTCTCCAGAATGATGTCTGTCAAAACTTTCAGTACATTCCTCAAGTTCCATGAGTGTTGAATCATATATAAACAGCATTAAGTTCAGGCCTGCACAGCTTGTGACCCATGAAGTAAAAAATGTCTCACATCAGCTCACTCGGAACTTGAGAAACCTGCTTTTAGTTGGCTGGATTTAGGAAACCAGGGACATAACAATGGCAAATCAAGATGGCTTGTAAAAAAAATGTAGGCTGTTTTATATGTATCAGACCACATATACTCATAATGTGCTGCCCAGTGAATCTAGGTCAGGGGTGTCAAACTCAAGGCCCGGGGCCCGAATCTGGCCCTCGGGGTACTTAGATCTGACCCGCAGAGCCGCCCGGAAACAGTGAAAAACCGGCCCACGGTGCTTCTATCAGAGGAAATGGAGCTCCCGAGCTCCGTTTTTGCTGGCAGAGGGTTGCAGGAGGCCGTGGCAGCTGAAAACGGAGCTCGGGAGCCCGTTTTCGCTGGCAGAGTGCTCAGGCCACCACAGGCGCCCCCGACACGAGTGACATCGAGCTGGCTGCACCCACCCTGGCTCCCCGGGGTCAAACACAACCCTGATGTGGCCCTCAATGAAATCAAGTTTGACACCCCTGATCTAGGTTGTTAGAGAAGGATTGACCTGTTCTTGCTCTCTAATATGTAGTATTATTTCTCTTGTTAAGGATGGCTCCAGAAGTGGCAGCTGTAGAAAAGAACGGCGGCTACAACCAACTCTGTGACATCTGGGCTGTGGGCATAACAGCAATTGAGCTTGGAGAGTTGCAACCACCCATGTTTGACCTTCATCCCATGAGGTCTGTAGTTAAGACAGGACAGTCCTCTCCATTGTAACTGTGCAAGAGTTAAAGCAAGGGAAGAGGATTACCGTACCAGGAAAAATGTATTTTCTAAACGTGCCTACTTCTTGTTTTCAGGGCTCTCTTTCTAATGTCCAAAAGTAACTTTCAACCTCCAAAGCTAAAAGAAAAAACAAAATGGTGAGTCTTGAGTGGTGTTCCTTTTTTGTGAGTGGGCTACCAGAAAATTGAGATAGGTTAAAATACCAAAGAAAAATCTTTTATCCTGAGGAATGAGACATAACTGGAGCAAGAATATGAAATGGAATGCTGAAAATTGTTAACCAGCTGGGGAAGACCATGCTTGCTACTTCCATTTATGTCTGTTTGAAACTATTATTTAGTCCATTATTCCAGGGGTCTCCAACCTTGGCAACTTTAAGACTTGTGGACTTCAACTCCCAGAATGTGGACTTCAACTCCCAGAATTCCTCAGCCAGCTTTGCTTGGCTGGCTGGCTGGCTGAGGAATTCTGGGAGTTGAAGTCCACAAGTCTTAAAGTTGCCAAGGTTGGAGACCCCTGCATTATACATTAGTTCTGTGTTAACTACCAATTTTACCAAAAATTACACCTTTCGTTTGCTTTACAGGTCATCAACATTCCATAATTTTGTCAAAGTAGCACTTACAAAAAATCCAAAGAAGAGGCCAACTGCTGACAGACTTCTCACAGTAAGTATGTTGTTTTTTTCTTTTGTGGGGGGGAGCTAACATGAAAGTCTCATCACGACTAATGGAGTAAACATTCAAGCTTTCAAAAGATCAAGAGGCCCTCTGTTTTTGAAAAGGCTGTAAAATGTAACTATTAAAAAATGTCAGGCATGCAGAAGTCTCTTGTTTTTATAATAAATACTTTTGAATTAAGACTGGGTTATATGTCGAGCCTGCTACCTAAATTGTGCTTTTTACATGCAATGTTGATGAAATTAGATTTCTTTTGTAACAAAGAAAATTGCCTGGAAATCACAGAAAGAAGCAAACTTCTTACATTAATAGGGACATTATGTAAATTAGAATTAGGCGAAGGTCACTCTTTTGAAGACAGCAAAGTCCACATTTTGGACAGAGAGGACCGCTGGTTTGAAAGAGGGGTCAAAGAGGCCATCTACAGTAAGATTGAACAGACCTCTCTCAACAGGGGGGGAGGGATATGATACCACCTATGTCCTGTTCAGTCCTTTCAGCATTTCCAAGAAGGTTCCACACCCATTTGCAGTATTCAGGTGACCCTGAGGGCACAGATAAACCTCCAAGTGGCCTCAGCGACTCTCTGAAAGAGTGCAAACGACCAGATGACTGCAAGGAATATAAATCCTTCCATCCTCCACTATTCAGTCAGAACTGAAGAAGCTTCTTGGTTGAGAAGTGAAATGTCTTCAAGGAAAAGCAAAGTGCAATTGCCTTTTGAAAAAAGCAACTTCGGGACAATTATGGAATGTGTGTGACTTATATATGTATGCTTAAAGGAAAAACATTATACAAATGATTGCTAGTGGGTTTCTTGTTTAGACTGAATGGTTTGTTGGTTGCATTGAGCATGGAATGTTCTCTCCAGGAGTCTTAGTTGCCGCTAATTCTTTTTAAGAAAAAAGGCTTTTTTTAAAAAAAAAAAAAATCTTTCTAAAAATCTTGCTTTAACTTGCATTACAAATATTTTAGATCTGTTCTCTTATGCTAATATTTTTTTTTAGCATAGCTTTGTTGGGCAGCCTGGACTTTCTCGTTCTCTGGCTGTTGAGCTCTTGGACAAAGTGAACAATCCTGAAAACCACCCCCACTATACAGAGACAGATGATGATGATTTTGAGGTGAGTTCTTCCTAGCAATTTCCTTGTCTTATTTTGGATGAAATGGTAAAGCTGTGTGTCAGCTAGGCCAGAGTTACCCAACCTTTCTGGGTTGGCAGCCGGGGGGGGGGGAGGGGTAGGTGCCTTTAAGCACGCATGCACACCAGGGGTGGGTTCTAACTTACCTCGCTGCCGGTTCGCTTCCTCACGCGCTGCGTGGGCACGCGCATGCACAGTGTTAAAAACCAAGAGTATGCGCAGAAGCAAAAAACAGCTTCTGTGCAAGCGCAGAAGCAAAAAACAAGATGGCGGCGCCTATGGCACTGCCGAAAGAACCAGTTCAGGGTCGTGGCAGGCCAGGGTCACTGCCGGTTCTAGCGACCCTGGCCGCCAAGTTACTACCAGTTCTATAGAACCATTCTGAAATTCCTGCTACCAGTTCTATAGAGTCGGTCCGACCCGGCAGGAACCCACCTCTGATGCACATGCACAAGGTTGCATGTGCAATGCAAACCGGGCCACGAGCGCGCGCGCGACACAAACCAGGCCATGACTGCCTGTGTGACACTCATGCCAACGCTAGCGTCCGCGCGTCACTCGCAACGATGCTAGCGCGAGTGGAGGGGTGCGCACTGGCCAGCCACTCGCGCGGCCTGGTAGCCAGCAGGCCACGGCCCGGTAGTGGCCCACAGCCCACAGGTTGGGGACCCCTGAGCTAGGCAGTTTCATTCTCAGGGGTTGATGGGGACACCCAGACAAAGAATGCTCTCTTGGCTATTAAGATGTGCTCTTTGTGGGTCTGTCCCTGAAGATGATTTGAAGAGTTGAACTGGCATAGAAAGCTACTGTTTATAGGTAGTCTTCAACTTACAACCACAATTGGAACTGGAATCTTGGTGGTTGAGTGAAGCGGTCATTAAATGAAACATCATGAGTTGCAGCACCCTGTGGTTATAAGCATGGACAGGCTCCCAAGCACCCCAATTTTCATCATGTGTCCACAGGGTTGCTGCAGCAGCTGTAACCTCAGGCACAGGTTGGAGTCCCTTCAGCCCTGTTTTAATTTCAAATGGTCACTGAACGAATGGTAGTAAGTCAAAGGCTACCTCTAGTTACTTAGAAGAGTGCATAAATTATAGATTCTTGAATGTTCTACCATGTAATATTATTAATTAATATCAGATTAGGGATTTATTAAAAATCTCTGATATGAAATTACCCAATTCCAAGGTCTCTTTGGCTGTTGTTGTTTTTTTTTAATCTTATTTTTGTCCTGTCCCTTGTCCTGTTTTTTAATCCCTGGTCAATCTGCCAACTTGTATAGTTGGCAGATTGACATTTAAAAATATAAATGTTGCTTTACATCCCTTATATAAATTAGCATCAGACTATTACAGACAGTGAAATGTCTTAAATCGAAAATCTTTTTAAAAGTCTTTATTTTAAAAATATTTATTTAGGGTTTTTTAATTAAAAATATATAAAATTATTATGTAAAGCATCATAAAGCCAGGAACTTGAATGAAGTCTTGGAAACCTGGTACAAACCACAGGTAGAAAAAAAAATTCCAGCTGCAAAAACATGTGAGTTTTGCAATTGTGGGGGAAATTCTTTTTAAGTTCAGGAGGTACTCTGAATGTCTGCTTTTCTGAATCCTCTAGCCACACCCTATTATTCGCCACACGATTCGCTCTACCAACAGAAATGTCAGAGCCGAAAGGACAGCATCTGAAATAAATTGTGAGTTTCCAATACGTTTTAAAAGTAAAATAGTCTTCACCCTGTCATGTACTAAATCAAATACAAATGTTTATCTTTGAAGTAGTCTTTCCCACTAGATTGGATGGTCTACAACTCTCAATATCCTTGGAGAAGGGTGTTCTGAGGAATGGAATAAAATATTCTGAACTTATACACTGAATTGAGGGTATCTTCTTGGGCTGTTGTCTAGGATCTCCAAGAAAAAAAATGGGAAAAGATTCTGTCCCCCAACTGGTGCTGAACTTTCTTAATCATTCTGGCTTGCCGTTGAGCAAAATTTTGGAAAAATAGGCCGAGCAACATTTTTTCACAGTAAATTCATTTATGCTTGGTTTGTCATAGCAGAAAGAGGAAGCAGGCCGACTGAAAAAGCTTCATGCAATAGGAACAACCCCTTGCTCTGTGTTTTGACCAAATATTTACCATAATATCACTATTAGCTCAGAAAATTGGTATTTTGACATTTGCAAAAAAAAAAAAAAAACCTATTATTAAAATCCACATCATTTAACCATCCACATGTACGTAAGTATTCTTTGTGGGTCTATGTACAGAGATGTGCTTTTAAGTCTTGATGTCTGGTGGCTGCCTGGATAATTCCATGTCATTTGCTTGACAATATTTGCTTGGCAGTATTTCCAGTAGTGTTTTGCCACTGCTTCTTTCTAGGGCTGAACGAATCTGACCAGCCTCAAATCATCTGGTAGCTTCATGCCTAAGAGAGGGCTGGAACTCACAGTCCACCAAACCGGTTTACTATTCTATAACATACTGTTCCATATTTTATTTTATTTTAAAAAGGAAAAATATCCTGGGGGAAGCCAACAAATCAATTAATATAAAATGATTTATATTTTAATGTGGAACAGTATATTCTAATTTCCTTAGTATTATCATATAAGAAGACGTACCTCGTATTTTAATTACTATTTTAAAGGAGAGAGTTTCAATTAACAATGCTGATATACTTGAGCTTTTGATAGATTGGGTTCTTTTATAACTCTGTGTTTGTGTGTGTATGTGTGCACACAAGCGTTTGAACTTTTTAAAAACAACGGCAGGGGAATGTTACGTTTAAAATTGCAAATATCCATGTTTTGTAGTTGACAAGTTGCAGTTTGAACCACCTTTAAGGAAAGAGACAGAAGCCCGGGATGAAATGGTATGAATTGACTAATTTTTCCTCCCTCTGCTCTCTCTGTAATTTTAATTTGCAGTAACTCATTTCGTATATTCTTGATTCTAGTAAGTAGTGTATCCTATTACATTTAATCAGGAAAGAAAGAAGAGTTAGTAGGATTTATCAGATTAAAGATACACAATTAATATTCTTTTTTATTTTGGTTATTTTATTATTTTATTTTTTTTATTTTTTTATTTTATTTTATTTATTTTATTTTGTTATTTTATTTTATTATTTTATTTTATTTATTTCACAATAATCCTGGCTGGGAAATTCTAGGAGTTGAACCAAATATTTTAAAGATGCTGAGGTTAAGAAAGGCTGATCTAAAATATATTCCACAATTATGGCTGGACTCCCAATTATGTATCTCATTGCTACTCTGCTAAGGCATCCAGAATTTGAAAGCATTAATGGGGTTATCAATTTCTTTCCCCTTCCCCTGTATCTCATTCAGAATAGAGCTGGAAGGGACCTCGGAAGTCTTCTAGTCCAACCCCCTGCTCAAGCAGGAGACCCTATACCAGGGGTCGGCAACCTTAAACATTCAAAGAGTCACAAAGGTCCTAAACTGAAGCCCCCCGTTCAATTCTGGAGCCGACCGGAAGTCCGGTTCCCCCATCATAGAATCTCCTCCTAGTGCGGCATCCTTTTTCCTCTACCTGTTCTAACTGAAAGCCCTATCAATTGTGGCGCCACCGGTGACAGGGAGCTGCAGCAGAGGGATGAAAGAGCCACATGCGGCTCCAGAGCCGCGGGTTGCTGACCCCTGCCCTATACCATTTAGCAACAGCCATCCCATCGGTTCCCATTGCTGATTTTAAGTGAATCCCACTGGTCATTAGGCAAGGACCCACCCCAGTCCAAGCCATTCCTGGTTTTTCCCTCCCAGCTCTGAGATTCGGTAAGGTAAGGGATTGTGTCTTCTGCCTGCCTTTGAGCTCCCCAATCTCTCCCTTTCTTTTGCACTGGTGCAGCCAGGACTTCTCTCACACCGCACCCAGGACATCTATTCGTGCCCTGACCAGGGCTTTCTTTCACAAAGAAGCTTGGCACACGAAAAGGGGGCCCGGCTAGAAGGGTTCTTCTTTTGCTCTGGCACAGCTGGGACCTTCTTTCACGCACCATGCTTCTTTCACAAAAGAAAGCCCTGGGCAGAGTGCAGGAGAAGCCCTGACTGCCCCAACACAAAATAAGTTGTTACACTAGAAGGCCCCGGCCATTGCAAGAGTGGTGTGTGGTGCAGTGGGTATGGCAAGGTCAGGCAGTGGAGGCAGCTGATGGTCAGGGATAGAAGGCTGGCCAAAAAGCGGTCATAAATGCAGGTCTTGCCACAGTGGGACTGAATGTTGTTGTTGTGACAACTGCAGTGCTGCAGCAGCTGGAAGTTCAAGGACTGGTCATAGGTCCCTTTGTACAGTGCCGTTGTAACTTCAAACGGCCACTGAAAGAATGAACGTTAAGTGAGGACTAAAACTATTAGTCTCTACCATTATGGCAGCTGCTTTTGGCTATGTGAGGTCGAAGCCTGGCTTCTCCTCCAAATACCTACTATACTGTGCTACGCCTTGTCTTGCTTGAATTTTCCAGACCAGAACTAAACCTGATTTGCCTCGGCTGATTTGCCTCGGCTGTAACTGTGTCTATAAAGCTTCCATTTCAGTTGCAGCAGTGCTAATCTTTGTTTTGGAGGATTGAGTCCTCTTGGGAAGTCATTCATCTGTGGTTTTATGTATTGGCAGAGAATACCAGCCGGAGCACCCTTTGCTTCACATTGGAGCCCTTTCACTGATGGTGGAGGTTGTGCCAGGTAGGTTTTGCATGGCTTTGTCCTGAATAAATAACGGGGATTTTCATGCTAATCTTGCTATTGAGAGCAAAGTGGGGGGAGCAGATATTGGAGACTGTAAATGTTGTTCAGTATGAGTTCGAGAGGAAAGCTCTTCTGTCCCCATCTTCAGCATTATTTATTTACTTAATTTGGTTTTGGTGCCATTCGGAGTCGTTCTGGAGTCTGGTTGGCACCAAAATTAAAATAAAGGAATAAGCCAGTTTATTTTCTGTATTACGGATGGATGGATGGATGGATGGATGGATGGATTGATTGATGGATGGATGATGGATGGGGAGGATGGATGGGGAGGAGGGGGATTAAAACCTGTCTGTTCTGTGTCCTTAACAAGGGTGGGAGGCTCAGTTGTGGTCATTCATCCTACAGATGTTGCCCATCTGTGATCCAATCATTTAAGCAACAGAATGCTCGTATCCTTGCTTTCAGTATGGCCAATCTGTCGGAAGTTTGCCTCAGCTTGTATTTCTCTGCTCTAAGGTTATGGAAATTGGCCAGGAAGCACTTTGTTTACTACGGCTGTTGGTGCAGTTTGCCCAATCTGGGGTTCTAAAGGATAAGAACTTCTGAAGTATGAATAGTTTTAAAACATATTCTCATTGCCTTGTGCTGCTTTTCATAGCATGGAATGAGAGATAAGGGCACTGTGTTACATGTGATTGTAGAAACCTCATTGGATACATGGGATGGAATCTATTGGGAGAGTATATAAATTGTTTTTCAGTCTGGGTTGCATTTTCAACCTCAGGCATGTTGAATACAGCTGCTGCTGTCTCTTTAGTTCACAGCTAAGGTATATTAGCCCTATGGGCATCTTCTTTATGAGAGAGCAGTTCTCTTTACACTTAGCCCTAAGGGAATGAGAAATAATTTTGAATTCTTCATAACGTTCTGAGCAATTCATAAGAGATGTTTAGGTACTCGCTGCCATTCTCCTGGGTAGCCCAGCCCAGCCCAGCTTAGTGGGGTTTATGAGAGAAAGTCCAAGACTTCTAGATCACACCAAATTGGGGGAGGCTGATATCAGTGTTATTGCACTTCTGTATTTTCCTGCAGCCAGAAGGTCTAGCCTAGGAAAGTTGTTCTTTAGAATAGATCAGTGATGGCGAACCTTTTTGGCACCGAGTGCCCAAACCGGAACGCACGTGCATGCGCGTGTATGTGTGCGGGCCGGAGCACCGGAAACCCGAAGACCAGCTGGCTGGTGCACGTGCCAGGCAGCTGGTCTTTGAGTTTCTGGCACGCGCATGCGCGCCGGCCAGCTGGTCTTCGCGCGCACCGGAAAACCGGAAACCTGAAGACCAGCTGGCCAGTGCGCGCATGCCTGTTTTTTGGCCATTTCAGGGCATTTTTCATACTGTTTTCAGGGCATTTTTGGGGCCTCAAAAACACCCGGGAAACACCCTGGAAACGGCCCAAAAAAAGGCCCGGAAAATGGCCTGTTTTTTAGCCATTTTCAGGCCATTTTCCAGCACTCTGGCACCAGCGAAGACTGGTTGGCCGGCGCGCCAGAAACCAGAAGAACAGCTGGTGACAGCGCGTGTTCCCACAGACAGGGCTCTGCATGCCATAGGTTCGCCATCACGGGAATAGATCCTAGTCAGATCATCTGAGATCTCACAGGTTAAAGGGAGAGCTTTGAGGACCATAGGTTTCTTATGTCACCATGCAAATAGAAAACTACTAGTTCTATGGCAGAAGCAGCTCATCATAGTAAAATAATTTTGCCTTAAAAAGCCTTGAATTGGGCCTTGCAACATAACCTCTATTTATGTGGTCATTCTTTCCTTAAGTACATTCCTCTTTTGGCCAGTCCATTACATTACAGTTTTACTACTTTTTTTTTTCCATAAATCTTTACTAATTATAGAATCACCATTGATTTTGTCACAAAGAGTGGAGAGGAATGCCTTTGGAATTCACTATTTTTGACATGGGGTTTATACCAAAGAAAATACAGGGAAAGCTGGTGTAAGGAGGAATACATGTGAATAAATGCATTCCTTTATAGTGTAGCTTTTTTTTCCCCCCCACTGAAGGAAAGGGGCTTTGTAATGCTAGTGGGTTTTGAATTTCCCTTTTGGTTTGTAAATATTCATGATATTTTTGTGGCGCCTGATGGCTTTCTCTGATTGCATAGGAGTATTTTTGCCTTTTCAGTTGCTTTGGGCTGGCATGTCCTGCAGTGACTTCCAAGATCAGGCAACTGATAAAGAAAGCACTTGCGGGGAAACAGAAGCTTCTGGGCTTATGTCTAGCATTCATTGCTGCTTTGGATGGAATGAATTCTTCAAAGAAACTGAAAGGCCAGGTGTTAACGCATTCATCAGCTGCAGTGATAAAGTAGAATATGAGTGCCCCTAATGTCCAGTCAGGCAAATGTAACTTCCACTCCCTTGGAGATCACGTTCTGCCCAGCAGCATAAACAGGAAATGCTTGGGGTTTTGGAAGCCTGAAATTCTGGATATTGTCACCACCACGCAATAAAAAATGAGCCTTTTTAGTTTTGGCTTCAGAGCAGCTTTTTTTGCACTCTTGGACTTCACTAGAAAACACACAGCTTTGATTTATGACTTTTATTAGGCTTCAGCTCTAATGTGAAAGGGTCATTTCACTAGCTAGAATTCTGATGAAAATAGAGTTTACTTTAAATCTGAGTTTCAGTGAATACAGTTTCCAACAAACATGTTGCTTCTCTTCTGAACCATCTCTGAGGAAGGATCGTTGGAACCATAGCAAACTCTTATTAACATTTCTCCCCCCTCCCCCCCCCTAAATTCTTCTGTCCGCAGATATTCTGAGCAAAACTTTGGTCAATAATGTTTTTTGCTGGAGGTGTAGAGTCAGCTATTAATTGAGCCAAGCTTATGATGGCCAAGTGTAGGAAGTTAGCACCCACCCCTCTCCTAGAAAAATGAAATATCCTAGGAAATATTAAAACGGCAGAATATTATATAGAATATCCCTGGAAACATGCTTTTAGGCAGAAAAAAGACTCACTCTTAGTAGCCCCCACCTTTGCCAATGGACCATTAAGACCAGAGCAAACTCACTCATCCCCCCCCAGTCTATTCTACATAACAAAGATAGGATTAGCCCTCTGCCTCATGGCACCTGGGAAGATTGCATCAGCCAGCACTCAAACTAGCTTGGTATTCAGGACAGCTTACAGAGTTGCCCCTGCATGGCCCCATGGGAGTCTGACAGCCAATCAGGACACATTTCTTACACAGGAACAGGAAACTCTTAAGGTGGGGCCCAACAGAGGTCATAAAACCAAGAGACTCAGCATCTTTTCCTCCTTTTTCTCTTCACCCAACATCTGGAAGCATGTGATCCACCTCTTCTGTTCAGGAACCCTTGCCTTGTGCTCCTGTCCACCATTAAACCTTCTTTCCAAGCAACTTCCATGAATCCAGTGTCTTTTTCCCCACTTGGAACCAAACCCAGAAGGATACTCCTTACAACATAAGGAAATCATGAACTTGTAAGAGCTCCTTGGGAAGATTGGTGGAGGAAGCTTAATACAAGTGTTAAATTGAGAGAATTCAATGTTTTGAAAACTAGCTTGCTCCAGCCGGATAACACTCCAAATGCAATTCCTGCAGTTTCTACCCCACGCAGCGAGAGTCAGTCCCGGGGAAGGTTGTCATAGACCATTGTTTCTCAACCTTTGAAGCTTGAAGATAAATTCTGAGCAAAACTTCCTTTCAGATATAATTGTTATGTGGATCCTGGATGACACAGAGAATCTATACCCCTTCCAGGTTTCCTTTATGGGTTATCTTTTTCTATAGAGCAAATTTCTGCCAACTTGGCCACTCAACCTTCTCAGCTGTCACAGAAATAGATGCCTTTCAGCTGCACTTGCTCAAACTGAACTTTTATTTGATTTACAATGTTTTTCTTCCTTTTTAATTTGATAAACATTTCTTTTAGGGGACATCTTACCAAATTTGGTGATGGCCATGAAGATGCTGAGGAGTAAGTGCTTTCTGACTGACCTTTTTATCTTTACTGCCTGATACTGTAATCGTTGTCCCAAAAAGGGCTTATGTTTGTTCCACACTGAGAAAGCTACATCATGGAAATCATGTTGGATACGGGAAACTCAATCTTGCACTTCTTGCACCATGGACTTATTACATAAAGATACTCAGAAGAACATATGGTTCTGGAAGTGGGTTCCACTTGCATTGCAGACTCATTGCAATGACAATTAAGGAATTAGCTGTTCTCTAAGACCACAACTTCTCAGTTTGCTTAGCCATCATATTTGAGAAACCTAAAGGTGCTTTTTCAACAGGCATTGGGACTTTCTTTGTTTTTCCTTGAAGATGTTTTGCTTCTCATCCAAAAAACTTCTTCACTCCTCTTTGCTTCTTGGATGAGGAAGGAAGGAATAACAAAGAAAGTCCAGTTGCCTCTTGAAAAAGCACCTTTGGGACAACCATAACCTAGATGACGGAGACTCTCCATAGACATGTTTGAGAAAGCATGCACAGTTTTTTTCTCCCAAAATGATCTCTATCATTTTGCAACGTTACATTGCACTGTCTTATCAAGATGCAAATAAAACATCCCAAATCTTGTGTGAGCTTCAAGTGCCTCTTAATTTTTAATTCCTAATTGCTAAATGACAAATTCAGAGCTATTACTAGTGGAGTTTTTTAAAATCAATGAAACAGTTGACCAAATTAATCTTAGTTCAGCCTAGGCAGGTATTGATGTAAGGATTACAGTAGTGTACAACCATTTCTTTCATTTTCCACATAGTCCTATGAGAAATCTATTTGGGACCAGCTCATATTGGACTTGATGGACTGACCTTGGAATTCCTCCTTTGGAGTTAAGAAAGTTGAAGCCACTTCTCAGGGATGTTGTAGCTATAGATTTCACTCACAGATATTGACCCAGATGAATTTTAAAAGTAGAACAACACATGTATAGTAGGATGTAGGCTTGAGGAACACCAGAGAAATTTGAGATAACTTTTCTTGTTCTTGTGGACCTTGTGCAGAGGTGGGGGTAGAATTGAAGTATTCTCAGGTATATGATATATAGCCCCATTTACGAAAGGGAAAGAAATCTCAGAGGGGTAATCTTTGTGTATTTTTATTTTGCTAATCATCAGTACTGTTGGCTTGCTTACTTACAAATAATTCCATTTGGAAAAAAGAAGCTACTATTGCAAAATTAACCATGAGGGGCAACTAACCAGGTTTTTTTGACATTGCAAGCAATAATGATTTCTTGATAGTAATGCTGCTACCTTATTAGATGGGAATAAACACTTTCGTTGGACTTTTTTAGATCAACATTGAAAAGAGCCGGACCCCCTCCTCTGCCTCCAAAGGTAATTGCATATCCCTAAGCATTAATCAACAGTTGCACACCAAGGCAGCTTTTTAGGAACAAGATTTTCTAAAAAGTAGTAAGATTTTATGTATCATCCATTGTTCACTTTATTGCAATTGGTCACACATTTCCAAGGATCGTTTCTCTAGTTTTTGTTCTCTACCTAGACATCTAGTTTTCACACTGTTTAATATTACTTGTTCTTTTTCTGGGTAAAATGCTAAAAATTGTGATGTTGAAGAGTAACTTAAAGATATGGTATAGAGGTTCTGTTCATATGCCGGAGAAGCTATTTTGGAGAAACATTGGGCATAAAGGGAAGCTCAGGCATGGGAAAGAGGGAACAGGTTAAGCCTGATCACGTCTTCAGGAATAGAAAATGTCCAGGGGAAAAGCAACATTCATGTTTTATGTTTCTGCTTTAGCCTCGATTAGAAGAAATTTTCATGGATAATGAGAAGTCCCAGACGATCAAGTATTGTCCCGATTTCCAAAATCAAGCCTCACCAGGTCACCGGAGACAAAGCATACCTGTTTGTGGACCTCAGATAGAACCTTCTGTATTTGGCATGAGCAGCAGTGTCAGCAGCCCTGGTCTACTCACAGCCAGATACACTGATTTGGGTAACTAACATTGTTCCTTGAATGAGGATTACTTCTGCCATGCTCAACAGTATATGCAAAGTTCTCTTAGCTTCATAGTTCATCCATTTTCATCAGGACCTCCCAAAATATGTAAGATGAAACAAATACTAAAGGAGGTCTTTGCAGAAAGTTTGCAAATTCAACCACTGTATGCTCAGATACAGGCTACAACTACCCTGAAAATATTTGGAATGAAAAGAGAGGAAAGATGGTACTATAAAATTGTCTATGGTACTTTTGGGTGGATATCTCAATGCATTATTCCCCAGTAGGAATATTTTCACTTCGCCATATAGTATGCCTTCTTTAAATTGGAATGCCCAAAACAAGTCTGCATAAGAATGCAGAAGAACTTAAATTTTAAGTCAGAGGGTTTTTTTAAATGTGACAGTCAGTTCACAGTATTACTAAATATAAAAACACTTGAGTCAATCATAATCACGTGTTCTTAGCTAATTTGTAGACTTTAGGTGAGTAGCTGAGTGGAAATTTTGTCTTCTACGCTTATTCATTTCTGTTCTGACCTAGGCTTCCTTAGAAAGCATGAAGCAGAGTCTTAGTCCCAGTAAAACCTCTTTTATTTACACGACTGTGAATTCCTTTCATTCACAGTCCGCAAGGCTTGGCAAACAGTCTTTCAGAGGAATATTTATCAACACAAACCTTATCTCACTTGCAACGCTGCCAGAGAACTAGTTTCCAAACGCAGGCAAAGCAAAACTTGGCACAGAGTTTATTAGAGTCACAAACAGAATTTTCCACTTTTGCAACGACCGAAGGAACTAATTGTTTCCTGCAAAAGCCCACGCCCCGTTCATTCCTCTTTTATTTCCTATGGGAGGGGCCAATCATCTACAAGGTGTGGCCTTACTCCCAAGTCGACCCTGCTTTCTTAGTTTCTCTTGTCTTCTGGCAGCTCTGCGCATGCACAGACTGGGAACAGGCTCCAGCTGTTCCTCTGCCTTGCTGATGTCTGACTCCGGAGGCAGCTGATAACTGCCAGATGGCCTTGGCCACCTCTCTGCCTCCAACGCAGAGCCCTCGTCCGAGCCTTCCCCAGACTCCAGGACTGGCCCATGTTCCTCCCCAACCTCCTCACTGTCTGAATCTGCTGCCAGCTCTGCTGGCCGCTGGCGGGCCACAACAATTTCCTGAGAATATCAAAAGTAGAATATTCCAGTAGAATATCCAGTAGACTATCAAAAATTACTTTTCCTGCAGGCTGAAGCCTCGAAACCCCTCTTTGGTGCCCCTGGAATCCTTTTCATTTATGATACCAACGATTGGCAGCATGATTACTTGCCATTGAGAAGCAGGACACTCACAAAAACTACAGCATAAGCCAGGGGTGTCAAACTGAATTTCTTCAAGGGACGGATCAGCATTGTAGTTCTCCGCTGGCTGGTGGGGGGAGGCAAGCGGGGGGGAAACGGGATGGATGCCTCCTGCAGCACCCTGGCAGCCAAAACGGGGCACGGGGCTCCCGCGAGGCCCATTTTCGGCCTCCACGGCCTCCTACAACACTCTGCTGGCCCAAAACTGGCCGTGCGGAGGCCCCTCAAGGCCCCTGTGCAGTCCATTTTTGGCCGGCAGAATGCTGCAGGAGGACGTGGAGGCTGTGGGGGCCCCGCATGCACACACACCCTCGCGGATCGTTTTGGCCGGCAGAGGCACCATGGGCCAGTCCTTTGATATTTCCAGGCTAGCCCCGCGGGCCAAATTTAAGCACCCCACGGGCCAGATCCAGCCCACGGGCCTTGAGTTTGACATTCCTGGCATAAGCCATAAAATAGGAATAATGTGTAAAAAATGGAGGGAGGTCCGAGGAAAAAGGAAAAAACTGGTCCTTCCCTCTTTTGCCTTGTATCTCTTGGCCCCAGCAGAGCAGTGGACTATCAAGGAGGAAAAATGTAGCTTTGCAGAGCAGTAGCTGCCACTTCTGGAGCTCATGACTAGCATTGGGTTAGTCTCCCCATTGACATGAAAATCTTCCTGGGTGAAGGGATGCAGATTCCCAGTGGCCCTTAATCCCCTGGAACACTAGTGGATGTTTCACCCTAGCTCTACAGTCCTGGGACAAAGGGAAGGGTATCATTGTCCTCTGTCCGTTACCCGATTCAGATTATTTTTTTCTATTTTTCTTCATGTGGGGCTTACTCCTATTTACAATTCTGCTGTTTAGGCAACGGGGACACTGTGACGAAGCACCTTGAGGAAAACGCCGAGGGATTGGGCCATATGCCGCAGCTGCCACGGAAAAAGGAGAAGCGGGAATTCCTGGTGGGCATTTATATCTTTTCTTCTGCAGCGTGTGGACACTTAATTGCTGTTTGATACGTCCAAAAAGCACTCTTGATCATTGGTTCAATCTGTGCTTTCCTGCTCATCAGTGCATACAGGGGGACAGGCAAGAAAAAGGAGACAGTTTGGCTTGGTTAAGGCACCAGGCTAGAAATCGGGAAATTGTGAGTTCTAGGCCCGCATTAAAGCATGAAAGTCGAGTGGGTGACTTTAGGCCAGGCCCTCTCTCTTAGCCCAATTCTCCACCTAGGGTTGTTGTTGTGAGGAAAATAGGAGGAGGACTAAATATGTTCACCACTTGAGTTATATATATAAATAATAAAGGTGAGGAGATAAATATCTAAAAGGGGGGCACACTCAGATGGGGGAAGAGATGGCTGAAATGCAGGCAAGGTAAGAATTATTTTCTTCCATCCTTGAAATCTCTCTGTTTGCTGTGGCACTCTCCCTTCTGTGCATACACACACACACACACACACACACACACACACACACACACACACACGTTCCAGAATAGTGCAAGATTTGAGAAATCTTTCCCAGCCTGAAATTCTCTGTCTGTGTTAAGATTATTGGCTGTGCTGATGGGAATTCTGAGAATTGTCATTCTAACGCATCTGGAAAGTTTTGGGTTGAGAAGATGGTCCGAGCGAGCCTCTTCTTTCCCAGATTTTTAGAGCTAGCTATAAATCTGAAGGCCTGGAAAGGAAGCCATGACAAGCAGTGGCACTACCCCTCCTTCGTTTATGCATCCCACTCATTCCAGGCTTTAAGAGTATCTTTACCTTTCCTCAACCTATCTTTCCTCCAGTCACTGAAGGCAGCTTATGTAGGGCTCCCCTTCATTTTATCCCCACAGTGACAGTTCTGTAAAGTAAGTGAGAGTGACTGACCCAAAGCCACCCACTGAGGCTTTGGAATTAAGGGGGACTTGAACCCTCCTCTGCTTACATTCATATCTCTTTCTCCAGTTGTTGCAACTCAACAGTCCAGAAATCCTGGAAGTCATTTTTTTTTAAAAAAATCCATTTACTAACAAATATTTATTTTATTTAAAATATTTTAAATACCCGGTAAACGCTTAAAATAATATTCCATTTAGCATGCTCTAGCAAGCTGCAGTTCACTAAGGCTCAAATTAAACACTTCAAAAACATGCACAGATGATACTTTTCCGGAGGATAAAAGCAATTTGCCTGGCACGAGAATCTCTCTGTAAGGAGGAATTCTGCCAAGAAAACACTTTCATTGTTGACATATACCAAATATAAAAGCACCCTAAGAGTGCCTATCTTGGCAGAATATCCTAATACACATGCAAATTTAACTATTAAGCAATCCCATAAATAACAAGGACAGAACACTCTGATTCATTCTTGACAGTATTTTTTTCCCACCTACTAAAGTATGTTAGAAATATTTCAGATTGAATTCAAATTTGGCCTTTTGCTATTATTGTTGACAGAAGCCAGCGATCAATGGCCTTCCACCAACGCCAAAAGTGCTGGTAAGTTCTTTCAGTTAAAATGAAGGTGTGTTGATATTGTTCTGCTGTTAAATTTTTAACTTTGTTTCATCCCCCCCAATACAAATTGTTTTCTTCCCCTCCTTTGGCTCCTAGCCTCCATCCTTCTCTTTAACGAGCATGGAATCTTTCAAAGAGATGTATGCCCTCACCTCTGCTCACTTTTGTGATTGGGAATCATGCATAAGAGTGAAGGTTGTGAGTCTTTGGCCTCACCGTGAGATCTTACTGGCTAATGGAACAGACCCATCTCTTAAACTAGAACTAATATAGATAAATCTTTCGTGTGGGGCCACTGAAACAAGTACAGTATTTAAAAATAGTAGCTAACTAACCCTCATCGTTGTTCTGTGCCTTCCCAAATTACAGAGTTTGGGAGAGGGTAGATAGAAACAGACATCCTCCCATTACAAAGGAATTGTTAGATATAAAATCTCTGTATGGTATTGAAGTTCCACACAGTAGTTCAGGATTCATTCCATTTTTTATTCTCTCTCACCCTAGAGATTCACTGGCCATTGTTTATACCAGTCGAAGGTAGTAATAATGGTCAGAACAACAGAATAACAGAGTTGGAAGGGACCTTGGAGGTCTTCTAGTCCAACCTCCTGCTCAAGCAGGAAACCCTATACCAATCTAGACAAATGGTTGTCCAGAAGGAATAGAAACTTCTCATGTTGTTAAATTGGGATGTATTTTGTTTACTAATGCTATTCTAGATGGGAGCATGTTTTTCAAAAGTGTTTGATGGCTGCCCTTTGAAGATCAATTGTGCCACATCATGGATACACCCGGACACCAAAGGTAAAAAGTTGCTTTATATGTGCAAATTTGAGATCCTTTGTTACTTTCTTTTTTTTTTTTCAACTTGTGCAGCTAAGTCAATTTGTCTTTCCACTGTATTACAGATCAGTATATTATCTTTGGGACTGAAGAGGGGATTTACACGCTGAATCTCAATGAGCTGCATGAAGCTACCATGGAACAGGTAAGTGAGAATATTTTCTGGGTCCCAGATGGAGGTGGTCATTCTCTGGGGAGGGAGAGACTCGGGTAAAAAATGATGCTTGTTTCTCAGGTGGGAAATTAAGAATGTCATGGATGTGGGCAAGCAGGCTGGGTAGTATTTTGTATCACTTCTCTGTGGTAGTTTGAGATTTGTTTTGGATTGAAGAAATATTTTTTTCTATCCTCTAGACCAGGGGTGTCAAATTCGATTTCATTGAGGGCCGCATCAGGGTTGTGTTTGACCTGGGGGGGCATGGCCAGGGTGTCGGGGGAGCCTGTGGTGGCCCAAGCGCTCTGCCAGCGAAAACGGGCTCCCGAGATCCATTTTTGGCTGTGACGGCCTCCTGCAACCTTCTGCCAGCGAAAACGGAGCTTGGGAGGGCTGCACACTCCATTTTCGCTGGCAGAGGCACCGCAGGCTGGTCCTTCGCTGTTCCAGGGCGGCCCCACGGGCCAGATCTAAGCACCCCGCAGGCTGGATCCGGCCCCTGAGCCTTGAGTTTGACACCCCTGCTCTAGACTGTTGTAGATTCAGCAAAGGGTCAGGGACACTTTTTCAGCTTTGCAGTCATCTGAACCAAAAAGTATGACATAGGCAAGGATAATTCAGAAGTTGCCATAGTTTCTGGCATGTCTACAGAGGAGGGGAACCCAAAAAAGTCAGGAGAGCCCATGATGGAAGCTGCGCCCCATATTTATATGTGTTTCATACACACACCCAACACACAGAATTCAGCTGGCTTATCCCAGGTGACTAGTGGACCCTGTTGGTGCTTGGAATTTTTCCAGAGGACCCGTCGGGCACTTTGGCGGAGGCCTTGGCTGCATAGGCATGTGACCTGGCCCGGATTGCTCCTTTGTGGCTCCTCTCTGTGCATTGGTCCTAGGCCCAGGGTTGAGGTTTATTCAGTGGCCCCTGTTTTGTTTTGCTGTTTTTGCTGCCTATTAATAATTTTAGTCTGTGCTGCCTGTGATTCAATATTTTTAGCTGTCTTTATGTTTTCCCTAGTTTTGTATGCCACCCTGAGTCCACTGGAGTAAGGTAGCCAGTGAATTCAAACAAACAATAACAATAATAAAAAAGATGTGGGGCTCTGATTGATAGGTTATGCAGACATCTTGACTTCTTTCACCCCTCCTTGTGGATGCTGCTGAATTAGATCGAAGATGTTAGTTGTGACCAAAGGAAAAATATATGAAATGCATAGGCAGTAATTATAAAATGTCATACTGCATTTGATGCAATTTGATATTTAGTTCTAATTAAATTCAACAAAAAGTTACACATTTCTTCTGGATCCCTCCACTTTTTAGAATGTGGCCCCACTTTAAGATCCAGAATATTCTAGGCCTGAAAAAGATTTGCATATGATTGATCTAAATCTGTGACTTTTCCTAAGGAAAATGCATCATCTCTTCTCTGAGTGGTATCACTCAGTATAGCCTGCGGTGTGATTGGAAAGTACTCTTGATTGCTTTACATTTCTCAATGTTCCTAATATTTTTAATCTACCACAATTTCCTTTTATTGTTCCTGATTTTTCAGCCTCTTTGATTTGGGGTCCCTGGTATTTAATTTTGCAATATGAATTATGAATGATCTTAGAAGTGCTGGAGGGAGGTAGATAGAGATAAATGTATAGATAAAAAGTATTAAAATGTGAGTGGCATGGAATTCTGAAAAGCTTGATAATGGTATTGACAGAGCAAATATTTGTTAAATACTTTTATTTATCTAGCAATAAATATCATTGAATACAAAGGGATTACTTCCAAGTAATACTGCTTCAAATTATCCTGTTAGTGGTATTGATATTAGATCAGGTTAAAGAGAGTTGAAGGTCTCCTTGTGTGTTTGCATTCTGAGTAACCATAAAGGATAATTTTGTTTGCCCAAGAATTGTATTTCCTGGAATTCATAGAGCTCTAGAATCAAATTGCCTTTTTCCCTAATTTCACCATTGAAACTTTTTCTACTCCTTTTCTTAGTTGTTCCCACGGCGGTGCACATGGCTGTATGTTATCAACAACACTTTAATGTCACTCTCAGGTATGTATATTGCTGAAGAAATGTCTCATAAAGTTTAAAAGATGGGGGTGGAAAATTTCAGTGTACTAAATTTAACTTTTGGTAAATCTATGAAAATCATCTCTCTTTAATTTTTTCCCTTTCATTCTGCAATTTGCTTGGACCTATGGATACTTGGGGGCTATCCTTTTAGAAGGTAATCTTTTCTGCTCTATAAGTTTCCTTCTCCTTTTACTTATTTATTTATTTTTGCAATATCAGTTTGATATGTAAGAGTCTGACACAGATCAAATATCTTGTGTTATAGGGAAAACATTCCAGCTCTACTCCCATAACCTAATAGCTTTGTTTGAACAAGCCAAAAAAACAGGAATAGCTGCTCATATTCAGACCCACCGATTTCCTGATAAAATACTACCAAGGTATGGTAATCTTGAGATACAAGTTTTTGCTATTTTGCCCCAGGCATTTATCTGGCTTGCTTGCTATTGCTGATCATAACAATATTTTCCATAAGCGGTTGCCTCTTCTTGTGAATGTTCATAGAAAATTGTTTTTGCTGCTTCTAGGTTTGCAAATACAGAAGGGTATCTGTAACATTCTGTAATATAATATTAAAGAGCCAGTTTGGTCTAGTGGTTAAGGCAGTAGGCTAGAAAGCAGGAGTCTGTGAGTTCAAGTTCTGCCTTAGCCATGAAAGCCATCTGGGTAACTTTGGGCCAGTCACTCTCTCTCAGCTCAACCCACCTCATAGAGTTGTTGTTGTGGAGAAAATAGAAGGAGGAAGATGTGTTTGATATGTTCACCACCTTGGGATGTTTGTAAAAATAATAAAAGTGGGATACAAATAAATAATTGATTTCAGAAAAATGAAACAAAAATATAAAGATAAATTTTATGGTTTGGGATCCAAAGACACTATAATTCATGAAAAGCAGATAGATTGCTAAGATTTTATTTCAAGAATTTTTTCCTTCTTTATTTGAATTACCGTATTTTTTGGAGTATAAGACGCACCTTTTTCCCCCCTAAAAGAGGGTGGAAATGTTGGTGCGTCTTATACACCGAATACAGCCATTTTTTTGCCTCCCGAAGCTCCGCCCCGTGCAAAAACAGGGTGGGCAGAGGGTTTGGGAGGTCTGCAGAGTGCTCCTGGGGGCTGGGGGAGGGCAAAAACTTTTTTTTTTTTACCTCTTCGAAATCGTGGTGCGTCTTATAGTCCGAAAAATACGGTAGTCTTTCAACAAACCTTAGCTGAGTTGCATTCTGTGGCTCCCGTTTCATCTCAGTTTCTCCCCTGCCCCCACTCATCTGCTTGTAAAGTGGTTCGTTCTGTTGCTTTAGCTTTTGTTTTTTAGTGATTTTATTGTCATTTTAATTTATTTATGACAATTTTGAAGCATATTTGTCTGGAAAGTTGAGGATAAATTTCAGAAATAGAAGTTGCTTGTATAGGTTTCACTTACATTGGGGCAGTTCTCCATAGAGCTTGACATTTGTTTTTCTCTCTTTCTCTCTCTCTCTCTCTCTCTCTCTCTCACACACACACACACACATGGACATCTTCACTTATATTCTTTTTTTCAGTTTATTCATTTTATCCTCATAGCAATCCAGAAACGTTTGACCCAAAATCACCCAGTGTGCTTTGCAATTGAACATAGATTTTCATCTAGCCTTTCTTACTCTCTCTCTGCTCTAGCCATAATATAACAAGCATTTATGATTTTTAAAAGTTGCAAATCAGAATTGAGAGGCTTTCCGCTATCTTGGAATGGAGAATAGACAGAGCACTAGACAAATAGGAATCTCTTAAAAATAACTTTATATATTGTAAAGTGCTTTTTAGCTTCTTCCCTTAATTTTCATTCCCAACAATAACCATGATTATCTAGCATGCATTATTGGACTATTTATTCCTCAGCTTTTTTCTATTCTTCTCATTTTTTTCTTTTTATACTTTGTTGGTTATAGAATAGAAATTTTTTCTATCAAGTTATCTATATGATTCATTGCACTATGGCATCAGTGGTGAAATCCATTTTTTTCCCCCTACCGGTTCTGTGGGCGTGGCTTGGTGGGCGTGGCAGGGGAAGGATACTGCAAAATCTCCATTCCCACCCCACTCTGGGGCCAGCCAGAGGTGGTATTTGCCGGTTCTCCGAACTACTCAAAATTTCCGCTACCGGTTCTCCAGAACCTGTCAGAACCTGCTGGATTTCACCCCTGTATGGCATGATACCTTCTTAAGTGTATAAAGTATACAATACTTGATAAAATAAAATGTAATTGTTGGCAAAGTAAGTCTCAAACGAAAACTTTTAAGGTTTTTCCAAGAGCTCAGGGCACCTTGCACAAAGAGGCATGTTCCCCACAACAGCAATCATGTAAGATAGGTTGGGCTGAGGGGAAGTCATTGGCCCAGAGCAGGGGTCTGCAACCTTAAATACTCAAAGAGCCATTTGGACCCGTTTCCCACAGGAAAAAAAAACACTGGGAGCCACAAAAACTGGGTGGGTGTGGCCAATTTCACGTCACTCACTCCCACCCAGTCACATAACCAGGTCAAAGTACTGGTTGTTAAAAAACACACTGGGAACCACAAAACCCTTCTCTCTGTCTCTCTCTCTCTCTCTCCCCCCTCTCTCTCCCCCCTCTCTGTATCTCTGTATGTGTCTCTCTCTCCCTCTCTCTCTGTATCTCTCCCCCTCTCCCTATCTCCCCCCCCTCTCCCCTCTCTGAACCTCTCTCTTCCCCTCTCCCTCTCTCTTCCCCTCTCCTGTCTCTCTGTATCTCTATGTCTCTCTCTCCCCCTCCCTCCCTCTCCCCCTCTCTCTGTATCTCTCTATGTCTCTCTCTCTCTTCCCCTCTCCCTATCTCCCCCTCTCCCCCCTCTTCTCTCCCTCTCCTAGAACAGCAGATAGGGGTACAGAAGAGAAACCTTGCTGAATTCCATTCCATTCCATTCCATNTCCCCCCCTCCCTGTATCTCTCTCTGCCCCCCTCTCTCTTCCCCTCTCCCTATCTCCCCCTCTCCCCCCTCTGTATCTCTCTCCCCCTCTCTGTATCTCTCTATGTCCCTCTCCCTCTCTCCCCGCCTCTATCTCTCTCTCTCTGTCTCTCTCTCCCTCCTCTCTGTATCTCTCCCTCTCTCTCTCTGTATCTCTCTCTCCCCCTCTCCCTCTCTCCCCCCCTCTCTGTATCTCTCTCTCTCTCTTCCTCTCCCCCTCCTATCACAGCCTCTGGGCTAGAGCAACCTTGCTCAATTACATTCCACTCCATTCCATTCCATTCCATTCCTCTCTCTCTCTCTCTCTCTCTCT
>QLTV01001996.1:1311295-1323892 GCA_003457575.1 Thermophis baileyi
TCTCTGTCTCTCTCTCTCTCTCTCTCTGTATCTCTATCGCTCTCTCTCCCTCTCTCCTTCTGTGCCTCTCTCTTGTCTGTGTGTCTCCCTCTGTGTCTCTCTATCTCTCTCCTCCTCTCTCTCTCCCTCCCCGTCTCTCTCTCGCTCTCTCTCTCTGTATCTCTATCGCTCTCTCTCCCTCTCTCTCTCTGTGTCTCTCTTATGTCTGTGTGTGTATCTCTGTATCTCTCTCCCCCTCTCTATCTCCCCCTCTGTGTGTGTGTGTGTGTATCTCTGTATCTCTCTCTGTGTCTCTCTCTATGTCTGTCTGTGTGTGTATCTCTCTCCCCCTCTCCATCTCCCTCTCTCTCTGTATCTCTGTGTGTGTGTGTCTCTCTCCCCTCTCTCTCCCTCTCTCCTCTCTCTCTTCTATCTTCCCCCTCTCTCCCCCCACTCTGTGTCTCTCTATGTCTCTCTCTCCCCCTCTCTCTCCCCCTCTCTCTGTATCTCTCTCTCTCTCTATGTCTGTGTGTGTGTATGTATCTCTGTATCTCTCTCTTTGTGTGTCTGTCTCTCGGAAAGCCCAGCGAGCTCTCCTTGGGGCTCTTCGCTACTCCTTTTCTTTCTTCTTGGCAACTTTTTGAAAATCCGGGCTGGCTGAGGAACGAGCGCAAGCCGCAGCGGAGGCTTCCCTCCTCCTCCTCCTCCCCCTCCTTCTCCTCTCGTGCCCCCCTGGCCAGCTGTGGTGGTGTGCACAAGCGGGGAGACCCTCCTCAAGTAAGTGGCCAGGCTCAGCCATAGTGCAGCAAAGGCGCGCGTGGGGCGGGCGGCCACTCGCTTGAGGAGCGTCTCCCCGCTTGTGCGCACCCTCCCGGCCCCGCCACAGCCGGCCAGGGGGTCACGAGAGGAGGAGGGAAGCCTCCACCGCGGCTCACGCTTGTTCCTCAACCAGCCCGGATTTCCAAAAAGAAGAAAGAAAAGGAGTAGCGAAGAGCCCCAAGGAAAGCTCCCCAGCTTGGCCCAGCCTCGGCTTTCCAAGAGAGAAGAGACACAGAGACCGAGATACACAGAGAGAGAGAGATACAGAGAGATACAGAGAGATACAGAGAAAGGGGGAGACCGGCTGACTGGTGAGCATCTTTGGCGAGGGCCCTCCGGCTTTCTCCGAGCCTGACCCTCGGGGTGGGCGTGCGAGGTTCGGCAGGGCCAGCCCCCTTTTCCTACTGTCCCCCTTTCCGTCATCGTCCCCTCCTCCCAGATCCCATTCCCACCCCGCCAGCCCTCTTGTTAGCAAGGCCGGCATCAGTCGCAGCCGGGTCGGGCCAGTGTCTTGGGGCGCAGATTGCGCATCTCCCCAAGCCACCGAGGCACGCCCAGCACCAACAAGGGCCGGAAGAAGCTCCAGTAAGAGTGAGGCACCAGAGAATCAGCCCCGGCTGCTTCTCCATCCCCCGCCATTGCCCTTACCTTCTCAGGCGAGAAGTGACTGGCAGGGCGGGGGCTAGCCAATGATGGGACAGGGAGCCGCAGCAGAGGGCCCAAAGAGCCACATGTGGCTCTGGGGCTGCAGGTTGCCGACACCTGGGCCAGAGTCAAAGTCTGGACCAGCAACTTAACTGCTATGCCACACTGGCTCTCTGTTGTCAAATTACTTTAGGAAAATAATTATACAGTTCTTTAAATAAAGTACAGGACTCTACTTTGTTGATGCTATAGGAGATAACAGAGTAGATTGTATTCACAGATGATAAAGCATTGTTGAAAGTTAAATATTATGGCAAACAGCCATTAAAACAGTTAAAGGATATTACAGAATATGATTAAAACTATTAAGATCTTTGTTGGGTTACACAAAGGATATTGTTAAGATAAAGGAAAAGGAAATTGGTTTTATGTTCTTGATCACTGCTAGAATTGAATTGCCACTAGGTGAAAGTTAGTAAGAAGAATATAATAGTGGCCAATTGAATGGATACAAGAAAGATGGAATTGTTTATTATGACTGAATTTAAATCAAAAGTGGCTTAAAGAAAAAACTGTTGCAAATTATTTTTCCATGAGGCCTCTAACCTGTTCTTAACAGTTGGCTCTGGGTTGTTTTTTTCCAGAAAATTTGCCTTAACAACAAAGATCCCAGATACAAAAGGATGCCACAAATGTTGCATAGGTGAGTCTTCATCTTTAGTTGATATCTTCAGTTCAGTTTACAAGGAATCTTCCAGCTCTACCACCCTACAACTCACAATGCCCTTCTTAGAGTAATAATTTCACATGTTTGACTATAATTGTCTCAATTCCATCCTGTGTGACTGTTCTGACTAGAAATATGAGAATGATAATCCAGTATATCTCAAAGGCACTATAACAGAGGTGTCAAACTTGCGGCCCGCAGGCCGGATGCATCACATGCTGGCCACGCCCACGCCCGGTTTAGCGAAGGAAAAAAGTCACGATACGTCACGTGACGACGCGAGTTTGACACCCCTGCATTATAAAGTGGAAGGTTGCCTAAAAGCCTGATCTTGTTTTCACTCACCTCTTGCTCTTTCTCTAAGCTCATAGTGTCAAGGCTTCGCTAAAATAGAGCAGGTGCTCTTCAAATGTTTTCCTGACTACTCTTGAGTTCCTTCTCTCTGAGGAAGACTACATGGATAGTTCTGTAATTGATGAGAACAGCAGGTTGAGATTCAATGCAAGTACTGTATAAATCGCTCAGGCTTAATTTCTCAGATTCACAACATGAAACATCATGTATCAACAAAGCAAATTATGCCATGTACATAGTAGAGGGAAGTTTCTCAGGCTATATATGGGTAGAATAATGTGGACTGATCCCTTACTAGACATTCAGATATTTCAGATTTAGTATTGCTTCTTAAAAACACTTAGTTGTTGCTTTTCCATTGTAGTCCAAGATATGCATAAAGGTTTTTATTTCCATGATTTAATATAGCAGTTGTAGTGACAATGGGAATTATAATTCTGACACAAATCAGAATGCCAGTTTCTAGCTAGCTGTTCTGATTTTTCTTAACTTCCCCTCTTGTCCTGCAGGCAGACTAGCAGTAGAACATCACAATGTCTTTCCTGATTTCCCAGAAAAAATATGAATGCTGAACTTAATTCTTCAGCATCAGGTGGCAGAATCATATTTACTTTCAGTGTACCAATGAAGGAGAATATTTGTAGTTCAAGGTTGAAATGAGGGGTCCTTGGTGCTCTCTAAGCTTGGTTGTTTTCTTGCAGACATTTCATTACCCTAACTAGGTAACAGCATGAATGTTAGTGCAGACTAGCACTGATGATGTTACCTAGTTTGGGTAATGAAATGTCTGCAAGAAAACAACCAAGCTCAGAAGTACCCCTAACTTTCAGTATACATTTCACCATCAGTGTACGTGGCATTAACAAGATTGAATGAAAAAGGGGCTGGCCAATTCAGCTGTATATGCTTAGGTTTATTTTTCAGTGAGGCAGGAAAGGGAAATGTCAGGTATAACTGAACTACAATACCCATCCCAATCCTTCACAATTGGCCGTGTTGAGCATGGTGGTTCTGCAATCTTCGAAGTACATAGGGACTGCAGTAGATGTAGACTGGGGGATCTTGATTGAATCAATAATGTTATCAAAAATTATATCTCTGTGGAGATGCAACACCACATGACTCTTCTAGGATGGTGCTTCAGGCATAGGAGAATAGTGATAAATGATTCATTTGTGATAAATCGTAACATGAATTCAAGCAGCTGGCAAATTAAAATAATCTTCTTATGATTACTTCACAATTCTTTTCTTTTTCCTTCATTAGTAAGAAACCCATATACAGGCCATAAATATCTTTGTGGAGCTTTGCAGCTGGGAATTGTTTTGCTTCAGTGGTATGAACCAATGCAGAAATTCATGTTAATAAAGGTAAGCTTTCCTCCTATCTCTCTCTCTCGTATTTTTGTAATTTTTTTAAAAAAAGTTTTTAAGGAATCTGCCAAAGGTAGAGTGGCACTGTTAGCATTTTGAAGTAATTTGAGATTTCAAATGTGTTTGGATCTAAGGCAGTTTTTGAGCAGAGTTTAAACTGTTGGTCTATGTTTAAATTTTAAAAACATCAAGGATAAATTGGCAATTTGTTTTTTGGACACAAAACGGGACAGGAGAAGGGCCTATGAAATAAAAATCCTTGGGAAGCTGATCCATAAAAGCTCATTTGAGAGCATTTTCAGAGAAATGTTTTGAAAGTGCATGGAGTTTGTATACCTCTCTATATTTGTTGTAATATTGTATATAGATTTAAATTGAATACTGTATGTAGGTTACTTTTTAGATATAAAATAAATGAAATAATGCTGGAATGAATAGATACATTCTAAATACGCATGCCTTAAAATATACAAGTTGTTCTTTAGTTAATTTTTTTTTAAAAAAAAACCATTATCTTCATCCTTCAGCACTTTGATTTCCCTCTGCCAACCCCTCTGAAAGTATTTGAAATGCTGGTGATCCCTGAACAGGAATACCCTATGGTATGTGTTGCAATCAGCAAAGGGGCTGAATCAAATCAGGTTGTACAGTTTGAGACAATCAACTTGAACTCCGCTTCTTCGTGGTTTACAGAAATTGGTACAGGTGAGTCTCTGACCATGTTTAGTTTAATTTTGCCCACTGTCTATATTCAGTATGTGCAAAATATTCTGTTTTCGGATGTGGAATGTTTTCGGAAACATTTTATATTTGTTTTGGAGCCAGACCACCACAAAACACTTCCTGTCCCAGAAGATTTTTCACCTAGAAAACTGCTGGACAGCTCTCAGAATGGCTAGGTCAGCATGGTGCAGAAGAAAACTAGAACATTCTAGAATGCTTTAGAACTTTGCGTTTTCCGAGAGATACAGTACAACATTTCGTGCATACCTAGTTTACCTGACTTTCTTTTTGCTAAAATCCCATTTTTCTAAGGCAAAAATAGGATAAAGATAGGATAAAACATGAAAACAGTACAACCCACAATTCAATAAACAATAATCCTATATTGGCAATCAATCAGCAGGAGTACTGTATATTTAGAACAGCAGATGCATAAGAGCCGCAGTGGTGCAGTGGTTAGAATGCAATACTGCAGGCTACTTCTGCCGACTGCCGGCTGCTTGTAATTTGGCAGTTTGAGTCTCACCGGCTCAAGATTGACTCATCCTTCCGAGGTCGGTAAAACAAGGACCCAGATTGTTGGGGTGACTCTATAAACTGCTTAGAGAGGGCTATAAAGCACTGTGAAGCGGTATATAAGTCTTAAGTGCTATTGCTAGTGCTATATAGATTACAACCCAACTCTAGCCTACATTTAGAGGGTACTTAATTGGAGAGGGCTGATATGAACAATTGCAACTATTTGACTCCTCAATGTATAGAAGTTCTATTTTACTGGTATTCCAGATTTCAACCTGAAATAACAACAGTGAAGGACTGCAAGATGCCAGCTTGTTCAAATATTCTGAAAAATAAGATACTCTGGCATAGAATCTGTTACAAGTCATGATCATATCAAAATTAATGACCCATGCAATATGACATCATTGTGTAAATGTCACCACTCTATAATTATAAGCAAGTAGATGTCATTTGTATGATGACATCAAGATGCATGTCATTTGCCCAACCTCTTTCCCCTCCTGCAGAAGACCATGTATTTATATTTGGAACCCTTCACAAGCAGAAGGCAGATCTGTCTGCAGAAGTCATATGTTGATAGCCACCTGCAGAAGCCTTTCCTTCTAAGATGAATCCCTAGTGTTCTGCAGTGAAAAAAGGACAGTAGAGAGGGGGGGGGGGTTTGGACAAATGTTGGGTTCCAGCAATGATCCCTAATCAAAGAAACTTCATAATAGAAGCAGATGTTCTACAGGATGCATCTAATGAACTGAGATGTAGTTCAGGAAACCTTAGTCAGAAAAGCTGCTACCAATTTCCTCTGTTGTTGGGGGGGTTTTTTGTTTTTGTTTTTGTTTTTTGAGTCCTTATAGGCTCCCTACAGTGTTCTATGAATGTTTAACAGGTCTGTGGTTTAGGATTGATGAGGGGACAAATTTCTAGGACAATAAAAGCACATTTTTTTATGGGAGAAAGAAATGATGGGGAAATTAAAGGTCACAGAAAGATTGCTTTTGTACCATTATGTATTTATTAAATGCATATGTTGCCTATCAAGTGACTTGTTACTATGCTATCTTAGTGTTCAAAAGTGACAGCCTAATAAAGGAAGCCTTTCCTTTCCTTCCCTTTTCTTCAGAACAATGCTTCTTCTTGCAACGTTTCCCTTTTAATTTCTTGCTTCTCTCCTAGCATCCTCAGTGAATGAGTGGAAAGTATGTTATTACCTGCAACAACCTTTTAAGGCTTCTCTTGTAATCCAAGATCAAGGGCTCTTGGCCTGCCACATGTTACCTACATAATACACAATCGGTTGCTTCTAAAATAC
Organism: Thermophis baileyi; assembly: GCA_003457575.1. NCBI lineage: Eukaryota > Metazoa > Chordata > Lepidosauria > Squamata > Dipsadidae > Thermophis > Thermophis baileyi. The sequence continues at coordinate 1,317,744 of QLTV01001996.1, forward strand.
TCATAACATGCATAATTCCTGCTTGCAGTATTAGGTATTGGTAATGCTTCTAAACTGTAATTCCCGTCAACTCTCCCTACTTGGCATTACAATCCAACAACATTTAGCCAATTTATAATTCCTTACCCCTGTCCTAAACATCGGTAAGAAGATGGCGGTGATTAAAATACTACTCTAAAAATAATCTGAGCTGAAGATTCCATGAAATTGAATTTTATTTTTTTTTCTTACTGCTTTTTTATTTCAAAGCAACTTTAATGGCTTCTGATATAGTAAGCTGAATGTGTATTAGGTTTTTGGTGCATTGAGGTTTTGTATACAGACTAATCGCTCGTTTCCCCTAAAGGTTGTCAACAACTTGATGCCATCCACGTCACTCAGCTGGAAAGAGATACAGTTCTTGTGTGCTTGGACAGTAAGTGAATGGGATTCATACCCTGTCTAAAAGAAAGTAGGAGATGGGGCATAATATATGACAGGAGGAATAAATACCTCAAAGGAAGATAAGATATTATTAAGAATGCATTCAGTTTTACCTGATGCAGAAAAATATCACAGTAGACATCAGACATGTGGCATTTTGGTGTTGTCATTGAAAAGGCCTTTCTTTTAGTGTTTTGTCTGATCCTAGAAATGGAGGCCTCCAGAGAAAATATCTTTCCAATGATTCTAATTGAAAATCATCTTCAGATAGGGAAGGTTCACTCTCAAGAAAAACTGAAAGCTTCACTTCTCCACTGCTTCTAGCATTAGAAGCCATTCTGTGTAAATTAGACTAACAAAAGGATAGCTTCAAGCTCAAGGGAAGCCCTCACATAGATTTCTCACGAGGCTTCTGAATTTATTTATGTGAATTTATTTATGTTATAGCTTTTATAGAATATCCCAGTCTGTTCACTCTGGCCAAATTTTCAAATTGCTGAAATAGATTCATGCAATTCTCTGCTTTTAGCCTCAGTGCCCCTCCTTCCAGCCTCAGAAATTTGAGGCAGTGTTTGTGACATCTTGGAATGACAGCACAAATCACTAAGCTTTTTGACAGTCTCTATCGTCTCTATAGTACTACATGGGTACAGGGTGTACCTTTCATCATTTGATGTCCTGCAGAATGGATGCTAACTAGGCCCAGTGCCCACATTTGATGTAATAAAGTCATAGACACGTAGTAAAGCCAGATGTATTCTTGACACTTTCATTGTGGTGAATATTTCTTCAGCAAAAGCCCCCAAGTGGTGAGAAGCAGGAGTGACTCCTAAATCATTGTTACAGCAAAAGTTAACATTTTCCAAGATTTGATAAATCTTTTCTGACCCCCCCCCCAACAGAAAGTAATACAGTATTGTAACTGTTATAATTTTTAATGAATAGAAAGCAAGTAAAGAAAGGAGAGAAAAAGGATTGTGACACAGTGAACTGCTGATTAACTCCACCTGCTCTGAAACTATTAATCTGAAGATATTTTAATCACAGATGTCTCCATCATTCTCAGTTGTGCCTTTAGCATCATTATGTCAAAATTGAAGCAGAGCTAAACAATCCACTACCTACCAAGAAGCTCCCAAAGTTTTTTTTAATGTGACACATGGCAATTAATTATGTTACCTTTGTTTGATCAGTGCAGTTTACTTTTAATTACAAAATCAAATTTAAGTTTTCTCCTGGCCTTGCTTCAGCCTCCAGCTTACTTGGACATCTGTGCTGGCCCTCATGAGCCCATGGTGACCCTTGGTTCAAGAAAGATTAAACATTTTCGTAACAGTAAATGAAAAATTACTGGTGAGGAAAGAGAGAAGATAGATAAATGTATTGATCTGGGGATAGATGAGCTTATCTCTATGGAAAACGTGAATATTTAGAGGGGAAAATAACATTTGATTTTAAAGTTAGTTGAAAAAGTCTAAAGAATTTCTATAAACAATCTCCATTGAATTCAACAGAGTCTCAAAATGGTGAATTTAAATATTTTTTAATATCCACAAAATTCAAACCATGTCTCTTGAAAAATCTGTCCAGTTGACTTGACCTTAAACTGAGTGAGGCTGACTGAACCCTAGTACAGAAAGTAAAATAAAATTCTAGGTTCTTCTCCTTTGCTTTTGAAGGCAGGCTTTGAGCCTATCTGGCACTGAGATTCTCTTATTACTATTATATTGTTTGCTTTTTTTCAATCAAGGATTTGTGAAGATTGTGAATTTGCATGGTAAGCTGAAATCAAGCAAGAAGTTGGCGTCAGAACTAAGTTTTGATTTCTGCATTGAATCTGTAGGTGAGCAAATGCTTTTCCTGTCATTTAATGTGTCTGACGTGACTATATCATATGCGAGAGGGTTGCACTGAAAAAATTTTTAAAGGCTAAAATATCACGAGATTTCCGATTGTTATCCAAACTTTGTCAGATTTCAGCATTCCTAATTGAAATCTCATAAGATCTCAGTCCAGAATTCTAAAATTATGTAAGATTTAGCAAGCATCTCCCTAAATTTTTAAAGAATGAAAGTTACTTAATGCGGGGCAGTCTGTAGATGTTATTCAGAGGTTTTGCAAACAGAATGTCAATAGGGACTACATTACTGATAGATGATAAACAGTTATAAATCACCACAGGTTCAAATAAGCAAAGAAAGCATTAAGGAAGCCCTCTATATCCTCAAACGCCTGCGCCTTTCTAACCAAGGTCAGTCTTCAGGTTTAATGCTGCAATTTTTACAGTGAGAATATTCCTTCTGACTTAACCTTTAAGATCCCTCTGATATTCAAGGTGTGATCATTTGGAATCATAAATTCTCATTGATTGAAGGCAGATAAATGGTAATATGAGTGACACATTGCTTACTGTACTTGAGAATTGTCCTTTAGCAGGGACAAATGAAAAATGAGTCTCAACGAGAAAATGGGGTGCTTGTTCTATGTTGATTAATCATCAGCCAGTGGAAATTTAACACAGTTCGATCTTCCTGGCTTTGGAAGTGTTACCCAAGATTCACTCCTTCCACAGATCTGTTTCCATACTTCTACCTTTCATTTGGATCTCTCACATATGGTAGGAACACAATGAAGTCTGGCTAATAAAATGGTATCCCTTGGATTTGCTTCCCTTTGCTCAGAAAGCTCATCCCCAAACATTCCTAATCAGTCACTCTCACATTGTGTCTCTTCTTGCAGTGTGCCTCCAGGACAGTGTGTTGGCCTTCTGGAAACATGGGATGCAAGGCAAAAGTTTTAAGTCTGATGAAGTAAGTTTGGGCAAGAGTGTTGTTGATCATTGCTTTGCTATCCTCCTTCCTTACCCTTCAGTTAGCAAAGGTGCCAGTCACAGACAAAGGAATCCTGAACAACATAATCCCCCTTGTTGCTTCTAATCTGTGCCTGAATAATTTTATTGGCTCAAAGACAGATCTTAGACAGAGTGCGTTCTGTTGTGATGCAAAAAAGAAAAAAAAGAAAAAGAATAGCTTACTAGGTAGTGATTACTAGGCATTGTTTCCTCCTGCTCATGGGAACATTGAATTTCATGGACCTGATTTAATACAGCTTGCTTTGCACTTAGTAGTCTGTTGAACTGGCTAGGAATTCTTCATTCATATCATAGCTCAGCCATTTTGTTATTAACCAACCGGTACTCTTTTGACAATTTCTCCCAATTTGTGGCATGGAAATGCTACTGATCTATCTTATAATATTTTTGTTGGGATTATAGAGATATTTGGTATAATGCTATTAAAATGTTAAATGTTTGTATTGTGTCCCAGACTGGTTGAACTTGAGTAGAATCTGCTATTAGATTAAAAACATAGGCGTATTTCCTTGGATCAGTTTTGAGTAAGACCATAATAGGATGCCCTATTTCTTGTCATGGGACCTAGGTTTAATCCCTGTCAATTTCCTTTTGAAAAAACATTAAAAGAGAGGAGAGATGCTTCTCTGGCTGAAAATTGGTCTAGCTAAGGTAGCTAGAGGTCCATCTAGTTGAATGGCAAATTGAATGGAAACTCTCAAAAGGTTGATCTTCTGCTGAACACAATTGTGCTCCGTATCTGCAACACTATATATAAAAATCTCTCCTCCTGTATAAACAAATGTGACTTTTCTGAGCAGAGGAAGAATTGCATTACTAGGGTTTTCTAATACATAGTGTAAAAATGACTTGTTGCGTATATTATTAAAAGTTGATGGCCCGTTTGAAACAATTCTCATTTGCCATCTGAATTAGGTTTGTTCTTTTCCATATGGGCAAAGATGCTCTTCTGCCAGTTATTCACATTGTGTTCTTTTTTTTCTTTTTTCTTTTTTTTTTCCTTTTTTTTTTCTTTTTTTTCTTTTTTGGTATTTTGCAGGTTACCCAGGAGATCTCTGATGAAACGAGGGTGTTCCGTTTATTGGGCTCTGACAGGTGAGCTGAGAAGAGCAGCCTGCAGCCTTTTCTCCTTTAAAAAGAAAATAGTACATTTAGAGAAATAACCATTGTTTCCCTATGTTCTTCTTAAGGGGGTTCTTCTTCCACTGCCTTCCCCCACTTTTATACCAATGTGTGGTGGCCAGGCAATTGCAGGTCCAAGGCACCATGCCTTTGATTGATACACAAACCTTTCACATCATCTCAGCCCTTGCAACTTTCAAGTAAAGCTCTGACAAACGCAGCAGACACTCTGTAGTTTCAAGGCCAAGGCCAAAATTCCAAGAAGATGAAGCTAGAAGGGAGAGAAGATACACCCACTGTAGAAGTAGTTTGAAAACCAGAGGCTATCTTCCATAAAGCGCTCTTCAGATTGTATAATTTTTTTGCCGTTCGATCTGATTATTTCTATCTGGGTTTTTTTCCTAAATTCACTGAATTTGGTGCCCCTGAATTCAAAGGTACACTATGCTACTATCATCATGTCAGTAATATCTTGAAACCTAAGGTAGTGTGATCACTTTCTCACAAGGTCTCCAGTATATTTACTTTTCCAGTTAAGTTCTTCCTTGTTAGTTAGTTAGGGTCCTGAAAGATAAAGCGGTCACAAAGACTGAAAGGAAATTTGGGGACCTTGCAATGTTGGCTAAGATGGTTTTCCAACAGTTGAAGCCTGATAGAAGAGAATACCTGTAGCTCAGAATTGAACTGTGGGATCATTGGTACTCTCTGAGCTTGATTTTCTTGCAGATGTTTCATTACCGCAGCACTGATGATGCTACCTACTTTGAAATACCCACAAGAAAACAAGCAGGGTCAGAGAGCACCAAGGACCCTAAGGTTGAAATCTCTCATTACTGTGCCTCTCTTACATGAAAGTTTTGTAATTTGGTCCAGAAGGCATGATCCGTATCTTCTCTGCTTGCCCCATAGGGTGGTGGTGCTGGAAAGCAGGCCTACTGATAATCCAACAGCACACAGCAATCTCTACATTTTGGCGGGCCACGAGAACAGTTACTAAGCAACCGCGAATTGACTTGAACTGTGAGCCAGCAATACGTTGCCTAAGGAAGCCGCTCTTCATGGATCTCCTGTTCAAGACATATTATGTGGCACCTTCCCCCCCCCCCCCTTCTTCCTCTGCCTTCACATTCTCCGATTGATGTCTGAACGGACCGTTTTTAGGATCAAGAGCCAAATGTCGCACGTGTCTTGCAGCTGGGAAGCAGCTGTTCTCTCCCTTGCCACTGTGTGGTTGGTTATGTTGTTGGCTTAATAAAAGCTGTGAGATCATCAGTCCCTTCTGTTTGTTAGGCCTACAGAAGCATGGATGTTGGAAAATCTCAAAACGCAGTCAAAATGATTTGGGACAGGATTTCTTCATGCGCAGGTTCATGGCTTGGGCTGCTGATTTCATCATCTGACAATGCCTACTTTTGGATACTGGGAGTTGAAGTCAACAGCAAAATAAGGAAAGGGGGGATGCCTGTGGGGCAGGACCCAGTGGAAATGAATTTCTCCTCTGTGAGGCCTTTGTGGGTTTTCTCTCATATGCCACCAAAACACCCCCGTGTCAGGGAAATCCTCAGCAGAGGTTCCCAGGAAGTTGTGTTTGTGTCTTTATTTTTTAACGCAGCTGTTCTCTATGGATTTGTAAAGAAACACTATTTAATCTTTATTTATTAATCTGCTGCTAGGGTGATGTGATGCATTTTAACTTCCAGCACACGAAGGTTGCAGCGCAGCTTTTGGTTGT
>QLTV01001996.1:1323931-1370401 GCA_003457575.1 Thermophis baileyi
TTGTTTTATTCTTGTATTTTAAGATTGTTCTTTTGTTGTTTTTGGGGGGGGGGGGGGGGGTGGGTGGTTTGTTTTGGGTTGTTTTTTTTTAACAATTGTAAAAAAAAAAACACCACAGCATTCTTCTTGACCTTTTCTTTGATATAGGACATTGTTGAAGGGAGGTGTTCATATAGAGAGGATTTTAAAATTTAAAAAAGCCTTTTTCGCTATATAAAAGCAGTTTTGTACAAGAATATTTCGTATGGGTTTGGCTTGTGGAACTGGTCATTAAAGATCATTTAGTATCGATTGAAATTATGTATGAAATGCAAATTTTAGAGAGGATCAATAACAGTCTGGAAAATTGGCAAAAAGTATAAAATAGATATAGGGTGAGTTATGCAGTACATGTGTGTGTGTGTGCGTGTGCGTTTGAGGAGGGAAGCCACATTCCATATGTCAGTTCTCATAAGCGTGTTGGAGGAACAGAGGTTTATCCGGATCTACAAGCATTCCTGCTCCTGACTCAGCTGTCAAAATGTGACACAGGTTTGTCCTGCACTGGTCACCAATGGCTGACAGAGACTGGGGTCCCTCTAGGTGTTGACTAGCCATTTGCGAGGGTTGCCTGTGCTTTGCCCCCAAAGTGTGTCTTATTGGAAAAAGATAACAGCTTTTTCCCGCAGCAACCCTCCTAATGTGCCCCAATGTCAAACTAGAGATTCAGAATGCCCTGGACTGGATAAACCTTTCTAAACATAATGCCCCTGCATGTTTCAAGGAGTTTTTAAATGCTTTAATTTGTTCATGGACACATATTTTATTTATACTATGCCAGAATGAAGTTGGATAAAATGCAGTGCCTAGGAAAAATGAAATATTTCTTTCAACTTGGGCACATTTGAGTGATAGGTTTATTTCTTGGTGGTATGGTATAAATATATATATAAGAAGCAGTATTGTCTAATAAATCTTGGGAAATCTTATTTTCTCCATTATCCTTTGTTCAAGGCTGTCATCCATGTTGTTTCCTTTTTTGTTTTCCCAATTAAAATATCCCCATTAAACTATGTCTGTTTTTATTAAAAGGACAAATATGGATTTGTGCATATGAAAGAGTTTGAAGGACAGTTAAGTTTTCCATTTTTCCTCCTAACAAAAAACTCTCTCTGTTTATATCACAAAACAGATTGAAATTGTTTCCCAACTAGCAGAGCCCTCACAGTTTGAAACAGTGTCCATCTTGTGGGTACAACGTATCTCAGGCCTACACATTTTCTATTTGAATAGTAGCAGACAATGCTATTTAATTTCACTCAGAAGCATCTCTACTCTTATTAAGGGGTGCGTGTGTGTCCATGTCTTTCCACATAAATAAAATTCTCAATTTTGGATACAACATGCTCTGAATTCGCATTTCAGGAAGAGCCCAGGAGATCCAATCTATAACAGGATGAGTAGCATGTATTGGCTTATATTTGAATCTCTGCTTTGTTAAGAATCTCAGGAATCTAATCTCAGGCCAGGCTCTTTCAATCTTTAATATTCTTTAGGTGCATAAGCATAAAATCATACATGCTTCCTGAATCGTCAGAAGGGAGAATGGGATTCAGATGGGTTGTTCAATAACTATCATATTGAAATTGGCAAGAGAGATTTCTATTATACTTTGTAACTAATTGTACACTCTGGAAAGTAAGTATAATGGGTGAATGAATGCATCATGGATGATGGTATTCATTAATGGTTGCAACCGCCATTACGTAGGACATACAGACAGAAGACTAGCAGAGTGCATCCATGAGCACAACTAGTGGTTGGAAGACATAATTTCACAACATATGGACAGGCTTAACCATAGTTTCAATTGGGAAACTGACCATCTTAGACCAAGCCAAGTCCAAAAACGCTAGGGAATTTCTAGAAGCCCGGCACTCTAACATATTAGCCATATCAACATACGATGTAAAAGAGACCAAACAACTCCCCACCAGCAATCGGCACTCAGATGAGCATAGATTAACTCCAAGATTAACATCAGACCAACAATCAAGCAAAACGATACCCCAATCAAGGAACTGCCAAACAAGCAGTAAACAGCCCAAAGAATTTCTAAGACCATCCCCTAAGACTAGAATATAAACTGAGAGCAAACCCCACTCCTTACTAGCACTGATGGTGTTACCTAGTTTGGGTAATGAGCCTGCAAGAAAACAACCAAGTTCAGAGAGCACCAAGGACCCCTCAAATGTAAGTGGGGTTTGCAGCAAGAATTAGGCAGGTTTATAAGCTGCCACTTTGAGTAGGTAACAAGTGATCTCTGGAGAGAAGGTGGGTTGTAAAGGGAGGGAAAGTAAAAGGTCTACTATCAATATTTGAAAGGTTCTCAATGGAACTGACATTGGGGCTGTTGTTTTTACCAAGGCTGCAAGATTAGACGGATCAATGGTTACCATGTTGTTCAGTAGTTCAGCTAATTTCCCAGAAGTATCTGCATTGCTCCAAATACTTAAATGCAAAAATGAATTGCTTTCATGGGCATAAAGGGGCTAGAGGGGGCATGACATCACCACACAGGTGACACCATTTGCACAAGAATGTTATGTGATTCCATCATGGCTTTTCATGGATACAGTAACATTTTCATAAATTAGCCTCTGATTTGTCTCAGCTGCCCAGTGTGATTGTGGAATTGGGCAACCTGGAAAATTGGAATATTAAAACTTGGCTTTGGAGATAGACTTGAAACAAGAAGATTCTAGGCTGCAAGATGAGGGCTTTGAAAGGACAGAGTAGTACCCAGTAAAATGGTCAAGCATCCTCTCCATAAAGAATTTGGATTGCTGACATTTTCTGGGTTCACAGAAGTGAGTCACTTTCTCAGGTCAATCCACCTTACAGGGTGGTGGTTGTGAGGGGAAATAAGAGAAAGGAGTATTAAGTATATTTGCTGCCTTGAATTATTTATAAAATAATAATGCCTGTATAACAACTTAAAAAGCCTATAAGTGTTAAGAAACACAAGTGTGCCCAAATAAAACATTCCATTATGGCTGACTATAATAGCCTGATGATTCAGTAAGATGAACTACAAATTACCTATTCCTATTTTAAGCAGGGTTAAAATGACTAAACCCAGCCACTGATGTTCAAAGTCCTATTCAGTTAGGAAATTTGCTGGAAGTTCCAGACTTGTGGTTAGCAGGGATTCAGACATTCATGCATGCTATTATTTAACACAATGCAAGCAAGACTTAACAGTTTCATGGTTTACTCAACCTAATTTTCTGGGGTCACATGACACTGGCTGATAAACTACATGGGCTGGATTCACACTGGAAGCTACGTTAAGCCATGATTGGCTTGTTTCTTGATAAGTGGGTGGTAAAAGTCAATTTACTACTGTCTCATGTCTTCCATAGCAAAGCTCTTTATTAATAGATTTGAAGCTATCAATCCAAAATCCTAATCTCAGTTTGCTTTCCATTAGGTTTTCAAGACACTTGAAACCACAGACTACTTGATCCTAGTTTAGTCAACTATATTGTGTGATTTCATCCCTGTGGTTAGTTGATGGATGTGTGCCAAAGTGGACACAGAAAATACATTAACCACGGGGAGGCTTGTGAACGCAGGCTGCTCCCGTTGCTTTTATACGTGCGATCCGGTTTGGGCAGTGGAGTATCTTTTGAGACGAAGTAGTTTGCAATGGAAGGAACGCAAAGAAATGCATATATATATATTTTTACCACACAGTATTTTAGCCTTCTCTGGATAACAAAGAGAAAAAGTTCAGCGCGTTTTAGTAGAAAAGAGGGGAAATGCGTCACTCCGCAGCAAAATGTATCGGACGTTACAGGCTTCAAAATGGAGCAAATCCCTGTTCTTGCGTGGACCTCTAAGCGCCTCCACGAAGCAATGCCGCCCTTCTGCGTTGTCCTCTCTCCTGGCAGACGGAGCCACGACAGACCGTCCAGCTTGCTGTTCGGAAGGCTGGGCTGTCACCTTCAGCCGCCTCCTGCCTACGGTCCACCTCCAGGAGGCGGGCAGTGGCGAGAGACCATCGCTTCCCCGCACCGCCTTCCTCCCCCCCCCCACCTCTCGCCCGGGGGCCGCCCTGACTGGCAGGCACTTCAGCGTCTGCGGCCGACGGGCCCGGAGTGGCGCGTGAAGGACTAGCGTCTGCGGCCACATTTGCCCGCCCGCGCAGCAGGCGAGAGAAGCGGGCAGGAGCTGCCGGGAGCCATCGCCGGGCGGCATGAAAGCGAAGTCTGGCACCGAGGGTGAGAACTGCTGGTGGGAATCCTATCGCTCCCGGCGCAGGGCAACGGTCTCTGAGCACAGGCAAAGTGCGCCTTGGTCGAGCAAGGACTGCGCGGCGGAGGAGTTCCTTCTCGGCTGCGAGTTGCGAGGAACGCGCGCTTTTCTGTGGAGAATTAGATAAGTCCCTGCAGGGCTAATGGAAGGGAGGGTACTTCTGAGGATATGCAGAGGGCACTTTAAGGGGGGGGGGAAAGGAGGGGACATACTTGGTCCCTCAAGCGGGCTTTTTCCTGCTGTGAAAAGAAAAACGTCTGAATTGCCTCTCAGACGGCAACATTCGCCTGTGCAGCTGCCCGCCCCCCCCCCACACAATGCCTGTCAGTGCGGGCTGGAGCCTCTCATCTCTCCTTTTATCCCGAACCGGCTGCTTGCAGGCCTGAGGGAAACACTACCATGAGGCTATTGGGCTGGTGAGGGTGGAGGGAACGTCCCCAAGTCCTCTTTAGGACCCTCTCTGGGACCATCCCCACTGTGCCCTTCTCACGCACCTGCTGGCACCATTATCCTCTGGGGAGTTTTCTTTTGCAGGCAGGCTAGATGAGGAAGGGGGAAGCCAAAACTGGGCCTTGTCCCTTGTCTTCCCTCCTGTCCCTTCCTTCCTTAGGCAGAGAGGCAGGTGTGTGTTTTGCTGCTGATGGGCTTGCCCAGCTGGCTGCACCTCCCTGGCAACCTGCCTTTGCCTAAAGGTGCTGAATTAAAATTTAATTTACAGATGGGCCTTTTGCATGGGGAAAGTGGTCTGAAGACACAGAGGCCACTGGAGCCTTCCAGCAATCGGGTATCAGATTGCACTAGAGGCGCTAGTATCCATCACTTTGGTGCGGAGAGCGCCTTACAATCCTTGCTCTCCTTTTTCCTCCGTGTTTCTAAATTCACGGAGTAATGCTACCACTGTGCAGATTTTACACTGTGCAGATTGTGCTCCTTTTTTTTTTTTTTTTTTTTTTCTTTGTGTTCTTTTTTGTTTCTGTCTTTCATACAATTTGTTGTTAGGAGGGTTGCGTGCTTGCAATACCGTAGTGGTGTCGGAATCATCACAAAACGTCAATTTGCCATGGAGTAAGCTGAGGAGCTTGGTCCTGCTCACCCCTTCTTATTCTTGAGAATGATCCCACTTCAGCATATCTTTGTCCTGGGGATGGGGGAGTGGGGCAAATAGGCATGCACTACTCCAAATACTAGCCTGCAGCTCCCAACCATTTTCATTTTCTAAGAATGTCTATGTGGGGCCCAGAGATATATTGGTAAAGGAAGAAAACACTAGTCTTGTGCTTTGCTTTGTAACACGCTCACGTCTCTGTTTGAGTTAAAAGACTTTATAATAAAAATTGTTTGGTAGGGCAGGGAGCCTGGCAGGCATCCAGGGGCACCTGAGAGCCCTCGGGCATCACGTTGGAGACCCAGAAGCCTTAAAGAATAACATAAACTTGAACATAACTTTTTTTGTTGTTCTAGGGAGCTTAAAGTCTAAATTCGACTGAATATAGATGTGATCAGATTTGAATAGAGGAGTGGAGGTAAAGAGAACATGGGGAAGGAGAAAATAGGATGGGCATAAATACAATCAGATAGCCTTATGTGGTTGCTGTGACAGAAATCCAAAAGTTTAAACAATAGATTTAAAAAAAACCCCGAAAAACCCTGACTTTTGAGGTGAGATGTGAAAGAAAGGGGCTGAGCAGAAATTCCAGGAGTTCCGGGTCTTGAGGACAGTGTGAAAGAACAAACAGAGCCAAAGGTTGCAGGAATTACAAACAGAAATGTATGGTATTAAGAAAGATAGTCATGACTTTCCCAAGGCTACGGCTACTCCTTGACTTATGACCACAACTAGTCCTTGACTTATGATCACAACTGAAATTTCTAAGGCTAAGCGGGGCAACTGTTAAGTCAGGCTCAATTTTATCACTTTGTTGCTGTGGTCATTAAGTGAATCGCCACAGAATCTGGCTTCCCTATTGATTTTGCTTCTTGGAAGCCAACTAGGAAAGTCACTAATGGTGAACGTGAGACCCCGGGACACTGCAACCAATATAAATACATGCCAGTTGCCAAGCACCCAAATTTTGAACACGCTGTACCAGTTGTAAGCGCAAGGACTGGTTGTAAGTCACTGTTTTCAGCACCATTGTAACTTCAAACAGTCACTAAATGAAAGGTTGTAAGTCAAGGACTATATGTATTTGATATGTTGTGTGGCGGATCTAGGAAGCTTTATCCCGACATTTATCCTTACATTTCTATCCCACCATTTTCATTACTAAAAAGAATCTCAAAATGGGCTATAAGTCATTGCAAACAATTAAATTTAAATTATCATCATCATCATCATAAAAAAATAAATGTAAATAACTTTTAATCACTATTAAATATGGAACAGAAAAGTACTGTGGTTCCAATTTAACTGAAAGTCTGAAAATGTGCATCTTTAAAAGAAGTTCAGTTTCAACTGTTAACTAAAGAGGAATAGATTCTGCAGTGGAGGTTTTTGTACTGGAAATGCCTTCATTCAGGTCATTGTATTGTGAATTGAGCAACTTCAAGGAGACATCTTTTGTAGATCTTTTGTAGCTGATGGACACCTACGAAAGGAGGTATCCAGATCCCAAAGGTATCCAGGTCCCACATTTATCAGATGCTGTGTGAGATTGCAAGTACTGTAGAGATAAATCTAATTAACAGAAAATTAAAGGCTTCCTCAACTGATGCTTGGCCCATGGGATCTACATTAATATCTCCAGGTCCTTTGCAATATTTACAGAAATAGTTTGCTACTGACTTCTCCTGAGTGGTTTCTTCAGTTTCCCAGTGTAGCTTGCTTCCCAAGGCTTTTCTGCAGGCCTCCTATCCAGACCTGACTCTGCTTCATTTTTTTCAAGGTCATCCAAGTTTGAACAGGTCCTATCAAGGCAATGACTAATTAGCTGAGTGAAAAAATAAAGGTGAACGGTCAGTTTATACATCACATTAATTCATAATATGTTTGCTGGTTTTAGAAGTCCAATGAAATGTGGGCACTGCCATGTTAAATAGAAACTTTTCCACAACAAACCACACTGCAATTTCAATCATTCCAGTTCATTTCAGTGGAACTGGTGGAGAAAAACTTCATTAAGTTCCATTTAACTTTTTCTAGCAAGAGGTTTTGGGAGCTTGCCCAGTGCTGTAGGGTAAATAGCAAGGTATTTCAAGCAACAGTGATGAAGCCACTTAAAAATAGATCTTATTTAAAAAAAAACTCCAGTCTCTCCTCACCACCTGCTGGATTATCAAGGGTGGGGGGTACTAAAGACTAGTGCATTCTTTAAAACAAAGTAAATATAGGCTCGGATTGCTTGGTCCATTAAATAATCAGTATGGTGTGGTTATGTTCCATGGATTCTATAGATGCTAAGTGTGGCTGCCACCATATTTTTACATTTGTCTTACAGGTTTAAGATGATTGTGGTCTTTTGCAACTTTTGAATTATTCAGATCCTCAAGAGAGCATCTTACTCACCAGGTCTCGCCAACAGTGGATAACATCTTCAGATATTCTTTTCTATTAGCAATGGAGAAATATGAAAAAATCAGTAAGATTGGGGAAGGCTCCTATGGGGTTGTTTTCAAATGCCGGAATAAAGACACAGGGCAAATTGTTGCTATCAAAAAGTTCCTGGAATCTGAGGATGATCCTGTTATTAAAAAAATTGCACTTCGAGAGATTCGGATGTTAAAGGTAATGAACTGGAATCTGCTTATCAGAAACTTATTTGATTAAAGCTGTATATTCTTTTCTATACGCTTATTGTTTTTCTTTCTTGTAACTAATCCAATGGCCCATTTTATCTGAACATCATTGTGCCTTTTATATGGCAAATATATTGTTGGATGCCTGCCTAAGAGTCGTCCAGCTTTTGGAAACTTATCTTTAAAATGTATTTCATGGATCATTAACTATACATAAAGTACATGGACTATGCATTTGATGATAGATAGCTCTGATAAAAAGCCATGAGAAGCAGTGGAAAGAGTGGATATAAATAAGATTATTTATTTCCTCAATTTAAATATCACATGTGAACTATAGATTTAGAATGAACATATTTTAACAATAGTGATTTTCATTGTGGTATTCCATTCTGTTTGAGGACTTTTAATCCTATAAGAAGATTGAAAAATCTCTAATGTAGACATGATTAATTGTGATTAGGATAGTAGAAAGCTGTTTTATTCCTTTCTTTCAAGCTTCTTGTGGTACTTGGATTCGGGCCTCCTAAATCAATTCATGTAAATTCTTTACCTCATATACTCTCTCATAGGTTCTGATCAGTTTACAATGAATTTTTATCATATCTGTCTCTGAGAGGTTCACAGCAAAGAGTTATCTTAGGAAGAGAGTTTTTGGCTTTTGATGTATGTATTAAACACTTGGCCGTTTGTCTCTCTTGAAAGATTTTCTGAGGGCCAGGGAATTTTTTTAGAAAAACTTCTTACACAGTGTCCTCCTGATACTGGGCCTAAATATATTCCATTCCAAATGAAGCAAAACAGGATGTCAAGATAACCCAAATTCTGTAAGGGAAAAAAACCTGCATTTTGTAATTGATGTAAATCATTGTGGACAATTGATTGAGGTCTTAGTTTTCTTGGGTTTTTATTCTTTTATTCTGCTGGTTATATGTCATTTGTGGGCAAACTTTAGCACCAATGGGCCAAAGTTCAATCCTCCTGCTGTTCCTAATATTAACATAATTTATGTTTATATGTTGGTTTATTCAATTTATATACAACAACAACTCTGGGCAACTAACACAACTTAAAGCACTAAATATAAATGATTACAAATTTACAATAAAAAAAGCATATAAAAGAAAACCTTCAACTGTCCACCATTAGTATTAATTACTATAATCATTGGTATCGTAGCTTGTATTATTATTTTTAGCACAGAAAGGATACAAGGAACAAGGCACTGTAAAAATAGCAGGGACTCAATTTCTGCAGTAATTTTCCTGCTGATATTTGGATGCATATTTTTGTTTTTTCCAATAGATAGTGGACAATCTCTCCTCTGTTCTCCAGCAATTTATCTCTGACTTTTGGTAGGGTAGTTCATGGGTGCAAAGAGGGGCTTGGAAGATAGATATGGCTTATGGATTGCCTGTTGTTAGCTTTGCTTGTTACCTCTGGCTTCTCTGCATTGTGCTATCTCACCAGCCATTTCCCTATTTAAACTCTATTTCTGGAACAAGGAAGGGGAAGAAAAATTTAAATGAAAACTGATATTCTTATAGGAACCTATGAAGCATCTTTTTTTCTAGTTAGCATTTGCACAAAATAATAAGTTAGAGTTTCTAGGAATTAATGGGCATGAATCATCCTTCCTAGCTGAAAAGAATTATCCATGCATTACTTTAGACAATATGAATTATTTTACATCAGCTTTGCCAGGCTGAGTCATTTGATATATGTATATTAAGAATATAATGATTACATTGGTTGAGGATGATGGGAGTTGTAGTCTGCCACAACTACAGAGTTCTGGCTTGACAAAGGTTGCTCTAGAACTAATCACACAATCTTTTAGGCCAGTGCATATATTTAGAATTTTGAGAACGTATTTCAGGCACCCTTATAAAATACTGTTGTAGGAAAGACCAATCACAAATACTGATTTAGAGGAAAGTAACTTTAACATTGTACTACAATCACCTTTGACCTTTCAGGATTATTTAATTATTGGTTTGGAAGGGGGCTTGGAGGTCTTCAACCCCCTGCCCAAAGCAAAAATCTTCAGACTGCCCCAGACAAATAGCTGGCTGAACATTGCTTGAAACCTCCAGTGTTGGAGCACCTACAAGTTCAGGAGGCTGGTTCTTCTACTGCTTTATAACTCACAGTCAGGAAATTCCTCCTAATTTTCAGTTTGGATATTTTTCTGTAAAGCTTCTCTCCCATGGTCCTTGTCTACCCACAGGTACTATAGAGAGTAAATCCATACCCTCTTCTCCTGCAATATATTGGAAGATTACTACTATGCCCATCCTGGACCCAGCCTTCCATAGGCTAAACATTCCCAGTTTTTTTAACCATGCATAATTTTGTACACCTCAATTACTTCCCCTCATTTGCTTCTTTTCTAGACTAAAACACCCCAAATGTTGCAATCTTTCATTGTAGAAAAGCTGCTCCAGCCCTTTGATTATCTTGGTTGCCTTCTTCTAGATCCATTATATCCTTTTGAAGTGCAGTGACCAAAACTGAATACAGCATTCCGCTTGCTATATCCCACTTATGGATATTGAGTGCAATAATAAGTTCCCCAGATCTCAACCTTATGTATCACTGTTGAGGCAGCCCAAGATTACATTGGTTCTTTTAATAGCTGTAGTATACAACTACATGCTTAATCTGTGGTCTACCAGGACACCCAGATCCTTTTCACAAGTACACAGATAACATCTATCTTGGCTCTGTACATTTTATTATCAGGTCCATCTCTATGGATTTTTGCCTTCCTTTTCTTGATAGATACATAGTACTTCCAAAAAACAGCATTTGGTGGTAGTCTGCTATTATTTTCATTTATTTGCCTCTGGGCTAAATGTGCTGTATGGAAGCCTTCCTGAAAATAAAGGGCAGTATCTTATATATATATATATATATATATATATATATATATTGTTTTTGTTAAAAGCCAAAATAATCTTTAAAAATAGTTGAATAAATTCAGATGAGACATGGTTCAGTCATTTTGCAGTTAATATGAAATTGGTTTGCAGTTCATAAACCACATCAAATTGTTTGCAAGTTTAAAGTTGGAGTGGCATTGACTAGCTGTTTTCCAAGATAAGTCCCTTAAAAGAACCATGATGTCCTGGCTTTTGTTCCACACCTGGCCATTTGTCTTGCAGACAAATGCAAAAGGAATAGAAAATGGTGTTTATCAGTCAAAAGTTTATCCCCTGCATAATGCACCCAGCAATATGGAAAAGTAAAAGGAGGTAGCAGCTGGATGTTGGGTCAGTTGGAGAAAGTATGGTTGGATTAATATTGAGGAGACTCAAATGGACTTGAGTTTATCAGCATTTCACTAAGTGCTGAAAAGATGGTTGCAACCCCGAACCTTTAAACCAGGATGTAGAGTGAGCTCATTCTGGTGGTCTGTTAATATACTGTATGTGTTGAATTCAGGGACATTGGGGTATTTCAATTGCTTTCAATTTTTTAAAATTATTATTATTGGTTATTCTACTATTGATTAGCCACCCAGTGTTGTGTGTTGAGTTGGCAGCCATATATATTTAAATAACAAGTAAATTTGAAAACCCAGTTTATTCCCCCTAAGCCAGGAAATTGCACTGAATGGTTTTGAATAAAGACATAGTTGCTGTGAAGATAAAATTGGAGAAAGATATGTTATATACTCAATGATATTGAACAGGAGAGGCAAAATGTAAATCTAATAAATACGTAAGTAAATAATGGCAATCTCTATGTGTTCTCCGTGTTTTGAGGTCAGCAGAAAGTCAGATGATTGCAAGCCTGCTTTAAAGAGAGGTAATTTGGAAATGCCTTAATGTCCTTTACTGGACTTTTTCCTCCCTGTTTTCCTTAGTTTTCACCTTTCCTGACTGGGAAAAGGTATTTCTAATGACTTGAAGTGAAGTTTCTTGAGATTTCACTCACTTCTTGCCCTTCATACTGGGAAAAGCAAAGGGCAAACAAATCCTGCTCACTATATGTGAAGGAGCTCTCTCTGCTCATGTAAAAATGGGGTTGGGTAGTCTGAATATCAATACTTGACCTGTTGATAGTCCCCTTCCCCCATAGGTATATTTCATCTTTTTAAAAATATCCATCCATCCATTTTATTAGCAATGCACTCTTGAAATAAAATGAGCCTTGTGTGAAGAAAATGTCTTCTGGTCAATTCTGAGGGATAACACCCAGTTCTAACTCTCCATTCAGATGATATTGCCTTAAGCCTTTAGGCCCAGAGGAGGTAAACACGGGTCCTGTGGACATTTTACGTTACAATTCCTCAATTCCAAAACTTTGACTATGTTGCTGGCACAAGTGGATGTTGTACCACAAAGCCAATGAGGATATCAAGTTGCTTACTTCTCCTTGTGCATGCTTTAAATCCATAGTAGCATTCAAATCTACCCTAGCTATCTGAAGAGATCCAGAAGTCTGATAAACTATTGTGGAAAGATTAATAGTGATTTCTAAAGCCCAGGAAGAAATTCAATAGTGGGGGCAGCAGCCTATGTCAGGAAAACAGGTGATAAATGGCCGTTGAAGGAACCAAGAAAGAGAACCAAGAAAGAGAGCCGGGGAAGCAGAGTATCTCAACAATTTGCACCATTCTTTGCTAATGGATCTGTGTGCTGAATTGTGTTGATTGAACAAGTGCGGGCCTGCTCTGCCGCCAGTTCTGAAAAACACTTTCTCAGTCAATAGTAACAGATTGTTTGTTTGCTAATTGGAGAACAGTGTGGGTTAAGATCTAATCCAGCGGGTGTGGGGAGACAGGATCCTTAATCCATCATTTTTCTGTGTTGTGTAAACAAAGAAAGAACAAAGGCTTCAACAACGCCATAGTCATTCAGATTTAAGAGATTAAATGAGCAGCGCCATTTACCTTGTCTGCCTTTAGGGTACAAGCGTTGGGTTTGAAATATATGAACATAAGGCTATCAATGGGAAAAAAGGCTACTGGTGGTTATATATCAACTTTTGTGTCAGAGGCAGGGTGCATCTGGATCCTAGTTGCTGGGAGACGTGTCTTTGTGAGTTTCCTTCTGTGGGAAACATGGTGCCGCTTGTTTAAGCCTTTCATCCAACCCAGCACAACTTTTTATAAACTCTCATGAACACCGAAGCCAGGAGACCCCAGGGTGATATCTTGGTATTTTAAAAATCTGAAATCACCTTTTTGTTGCTGTTTTACTGTGTTGTTGTTAAATCACTCTGTGCTGAGTTAGTATTACCTCTGAAGCAGACGTGAGCAGCCCATGACCTCATACTGCTTCCATCAACTCATTTGTTAAACATATTTGCCAAATCTCTAAAACTGGCCAACTTCATAATGTGGTATACAATACTAAAAGCAATTGAAAATAATCGTATTTTTTTAATGGAGCGTACTCTCATTTTTTGGAGGCTTTTTATGGAAGGGAAAAATTTGTAGAAGTTAGTTAAAAAAATTGAATAATAATAATAATAATTGTAACCAGCAAAAAAATAATAATAATGATAAATGTCATTATAAAAGAAGAAAAGAACAGGAAAATTGTAATCCTCAACTCTGATCCCAAAGAACCCTACCATACTCCCTAATCCAGGGCATGCGGGAAGAGGCAGCTCCTTCAAGATTCACTTAAAAACAAGACATGAATAGGGGCTATTTTAGCTCTTCCAGGCTCACTTAAACAGACAAGATAGGGGTTCATCTTGTCATTCAGATTATATTGCATGTTGCATGTCAATAAAATTAAAATGCAAGTATTCAATCAAAATGTAGGGTTTTATTTATGGTCAACCATCAGGACATCTGTTTTTTATGATACTTTAAGAGGAAGTTTCATGCTTTGTGAAGTTTAGGGAAGATAGGAAAGGGAGAATGAGAATAGTATGGTTAGAGACAAAAGGCAAGAAAATTTCAGCTGTGTATTAATGGCAATTACGGTATATGTTTTATCTTTGTTTGGATTGAAAAGCAGAACCCATTGGTTATGCTAAAAGGTTATGGAAAAGATTAGTATTAAATAAATAAATAAACAAACACACACACACACACACACACACAGTCACAAAGTTTAACTGAGGAGAACATATGTATTTTTGAGATAATTTGAGGCACAGTAATAAGGCAAAGCTGAATTAGAAATGAAATTCTGAGCAATAACTCTCCGACTTTTTTGCTTAATGTGGTGACTATGTTTTAGAATTAGACCACATTTTAGAATGTTGATTTATCATCTTTATTTTCTTCAGCTGAACTTGCTTCACAAATGTTATGTTATGCTTTTTTAGCAACTGAAGCATCCCAATTTGGTCAATCTTCTGGAGGTCTTCCGGAGGAAACGAAAGCTTCACTTGGTCTTTGAATATTGTGACCATACGGTCCTTCATGAGCTTGACAAGAATCCACGTGGGTAAGTTGCTGACTCATGAAATTCATAGAAACAGAGCAGTTATAATGTCCATACCTCTCTGCAGATTTTTCTTGCTAGATGTAACAGATCTGCAACCATTAATCTTGAAGGTTAAAAAAAGGCCACTGTGTGGTTGCCATGGATTAAGGCAATGCTTGCAAAAGAATGGTTTGAGAGCTTGCTGTGGACTCTTGCAAAAGAGATAATGAGGCTGAGATGGGATCATGTATGCTAAGGAAGGGAAATAACTCCTCTTTAGACCTTTAAATTGATCACTGCTGAAAAGATTTCTTCCACCTCTTGCAAATCGTGCAATTTTTGAGAAAGCCAACCCATGTCAATTTATTTTTAAAAGCATGAATTTTGATATTTGTGTGAAACCTAGTACAATAGACACAGATACTAAAGTCTTGTTTTAAATGAATGATCAGACCTTGGAAAGATTGTCATTTTTCCTGCCATGGAAATTGATTGATTTGGAAAATGTTGCTGGCAGCTTTGTAACAGCTCTTGAAGAGGCTGGTCAGTTCTTAAGAATCATAGAAGAGATAACATTAGGGCACTTCTACATGTGGTCTCTGTGCCAGTTTGAAAGCAGCTCGAGATCGCTTGATATGTCATCAACTATGTTTGAAAGCTGCTTTACTATATTTCCGTCTCTGGCTCTGCTGCAGTGGCTTTGAAATGGCAACAAATGTATTACTTTGATTTAGAAGGCCTACATATTCCAAAATTTCTTTGGTTAGCTTAAATAATTAAAAGAGAAGAGAAAAACACTTTAAAAAGTGAGATTAAAAAAGATACTCAGATAAAAATCACTCAGGACCTAAAATACTGCATAAAACCTGCCAGGGACTTACAAACAGCCTAACTCCAAGCTTGTTCATAAGAAAGAGCAAGCTTCCAGGTTGCCACTAGATGGCACTGTTTAATGGTGGGGACCCAGAGCACTCTCACTTTGCCCAATTTATTGATTGGGTGAAAGCCACTGGAGATAGATAACCAGGACCTATGAAGGATTTTATAACTGACAAGTGTGGACCCAGAAGCCAACTGGCAACCAATACACTAGTTTTCAAGCAGTAGTTGTGAACCTGTGAGAAACCCTAAGCTGCACACTGGTCTCAAATGGGGAAGCACCACCCAGTCCAAAGCAAAAGGTGAAAAATTCTGAGATCCAGAGGCTCATAACAGCTACAGCGACTCAATCTGAGAATAGCCTCCAGGCACCACTAGGCTTGTTGTTACAATGCATTAACTCTGTGCATTAGCTCTTGTAAATAGTCTATTTCTTAAATACAAATCAGTTTTAATTTTACTTCATGCTGGAATGGCATATTAATGCTGTTCTTTTAGATAATTGTGACCCACCCAGAGTCATTTGCAGAGATGGGCAGCTATAAAAATCAATCAATCAATCAATCAAACAAACAAACAAACAAATGTTTACCATTTGCTGTAGGTCTATAACAGCGATTCTCAACCTGTGGGTCGCGACCCCTTTGGGGGGGTCAAACAACCCTTTCACAGGGGTCGCCTAAGACCATCGGAAAACACATATTTCCGATGGTCTTAGGAACCGAGACACCGCTCCTCTATCCATCCACATACGAGTACCCGGGGATGGTGCGACGCATGGGCAGCCCTCGAATGTGCAGGTGCTGACGGAAGGGCCGCGCGCGCTAGCCCACCATCTTGGTGCCACACTCCCTTTGTCACCTCATTGCTTCTCGCCTGGCAACGCGCACGCGCGGGGAGGGAGTGAGGCAGGGGTCGTGGTGGCAGGGCGGGGTCACGGCATTAGGAAGGTTGAGAACCACTGACTTCGATA
The DNA here is from genome assembly GCA_003457575.1 of Thermophis baileyi. Classification (NCBI taxonomy): domain Eukaryota; kingdom Metazoa; phylum Chordata; class Lepidosauria; order Squamata; family Dipsadidae; genus Thermophis; species Thermophis baileyi. The sequence goes on from QLTV01001996.1 coordinate 1,340,213, forward strand.
GATCTTCAGTCCTTCAGATCTTCCAGTGATGCAGGTTTTCCTCCTTGCTGTGGTCATCATCTTCTGTTCTGCTTTCCTATCAAGGCTCCCTTTGTCACCTCATTGCTTCTCGCCTGGCAACGCGCACGCGCGGGGAGGGGGCAGGGAGGGGGTCGCGGCGGTGGGGCGGGGATCGCGGCATTGGGAAGGTTGAGAACCACTGGTCTATAAGATTTTAGTAGAGTCTACACTAGAATAGAAAGGGCAATCAAACAATTAGAGGATTAAGGTGATTCCTCTCTCTCGAGGAAAGCCTATATAAGTGTATAGTATTTGGAGTGTTTAGCTCAGAAAGTAGGTAAGACAACATAACAAAAGTATAAATCAGGCATGGCATAGGAAATGGGAACCTAATATTTTTTCTGGTTCGATAGTATGAGAACTAGATGTCAACCACTGAATCTAAATGAGAACCAGTTTGATCTAGTGATTAAGGCTCTAGGCTAGGAGACTATGAGTTCCAGTCCCACCCCAACCATGAAAGCCAACAGGGTGACCTTGGGCCGGTCACTCTCTCTCAGCCCAACTCACCTCACAGGGTTGTTTTGTGGGGAAAATAGGAGGAGGAAAGTTTGTTGAATATATTTACCACCTTGATGGCAGGATATAAATAAATAAATAGATAATATAAATGCAGGGAGAGTCAGAATATTAAAAAGGAAGTACTGATTTATTGTATATAACAGGGCATGGTTTTAAAATTGATTGCATACATAAATCTAATTATGTAATTCATAGTTATGGTTTTGAAAAGTCACTGGACAAATTCATAGAGGAATAAGCTAGATGTTACGTTTGGAATGAAAGGTAGTATATCTGAAATACCATCCTTTAGGGAACAATAGGGAAAAATGGTCCTTGGTCTTTATCTTTGGTCCATGCCTTTCAACAGTGGAATATATCTGGTGAGTCACTTTCATCTAATCCTGAATTTTATTTTCTTCTATATAAATATTTTTACTGTTTTATTAATTTTAGTGTTAAATATTTGTGTACTATTTTAAATACTTGAAGCAGAATAAAAGTATTTAAGTAGCTGCATCTGGGAATTGTTTTCCTTCATTTCTTATTTGCACTCCAGCTTGCTTCTTGCTTGCTCTTATTTTAATCCATAAATTCATTTTAAAAAACCACATTAAATATTCTAAATAGGTTGTCCTCAATTGTAAAATGAAAATATTGCAGCATGTGTTGTGTGTATGTAGGAATCATCTAGGAAAGATGTTGAATTCTACACACCCTATTTTTGCTGCCTTTTCCATTTTTTTCCCTTCCAGGGTCCCAGAACATCTTGTGAAAAGCATAACTTGGCAGACTCTCCAAGCAGTGAATTTTTGTCACAAACACAATGTAAGTCATTCCATCCCAACATTGCCACTTTCTGTTCTGCACTTACTGTACCAGTTTGTTTTTGCAGAGCTACAGACTTTGAGCTTACTAAATTAGAGAAATGTTTGTATTTCCATGTTATATGCTGTATTTCCTTGTACCTCCATGTTGCAGAACAAGATCTAAATTTTCACCTCTTATGTATAATTGCTATAATTATCTCAAGAGTGGATCAGCTAGATATAAAGCTGTTTTCCACATTTAATTCGTTTTTAGAGAAATGTTTTCATGGGGGATGGCTGATTTGTCTCCATTTTTGACATTTTGCCAAAAGAGGTAGAAGTGTCCTGCTTCCATGATAAATTTCCTATCCCTTAAAAGAGAGGTTGGCAACTTTTTCAGGTTGGCATTTTTTTTTAAATTTATTTTAATGCAAAAGATAAGTTTTGGTGATTCCTAGTATTTTGGTTATTTTAATTTTTGAACATGTATTGCAGTAATTTTGATTGGATTGAATATTTTGGGGAAGTAATAGCTACCATGTTGCTTCCTCTTACCCTAAAGTATTATTATTATTATTATTTATTATATTTCTATGCCGCCCAACTCCCAAGGGACTCTGGGTGGCTTACAACAATATAAAAAAAAAACTATTAAAAGAAAACATAATAAAAACAGTTAAAAACAGTTAAAAACTCATACACACCATTACATGGCCGGATCTCGCCAATCACACAGGCGAGATCAACGGCCCCAAGCCTGCCGGAACAGCCAGGTCTTCACCGCTTTCCGGAAGGCCAGCAGGGTGGGGGTGGTCCGGATCTCAGGAGTATAGCTACCATGTTGCTTCCTCTTACCCTAAAGTATTATTATTATTATTATTTATTATATTTCTATGCCGCCCAACTCCCAAGGGACTCTGGGTGGCTTACAACAATATAAAAAAAAAACTATTAAAAGAAAACATAATAAAAACAGTTAAAAACAGTTAAAAACTCATACACACCATTACATGGCCGGATCTCGCCAATCACACAGGCGAGATCAACGGCCCCAAGCCTGCCGGAACAGCCAGGTCTTCACCGCTTTCCGGAAGGCCAGCAGGGTGGGGGTGGTCCGGATCTCAGGAGTATCTTCCCCAAGTTAGTAATTCTGGATTGTTGTTCCAGAATTCCCAACTTCCGGCCATGCTGATTAAGAATTTTATAGTTGCAGGTTGGGAAAAGACTTTCCAACAGAATCCAGAATTTCCAGATTATGGAGAACATGCATAGCAATTCATGTATAAATACGTTTCTTAACACTTTGTTATATACCAAAACTTCAAAGGAAGACAAATGTGACTGGCATGTATTTCGTATGTGTCTTTATTTTCTCCACAAATGAAACAGGGTTGCAGATGTTTATTTAGCAATCATACTTCATAAAAAAGTGAGAGGACCATATTGCCTCAAGTGTTAGATCTCAAGACTGGACTGCCAGGTGTTTGTGCCTGAGATTAATAAAAGGAAGCATTGCGTTTTCTCCTCGAACATATATCATTATGTCTCTCTTTCTATGTCTAGTGCATACACAGAGATGTAAAACCGGAGAACATTCTCATAACGAAGCATTTTGTCATTAAGCTCTGTGATTTTGGATTTGCTCGCATATTAAGTAAGTTTGTTATATGAAGTTCAGTCCTCTTTCACTAGGCAGAGATCCTGCAACAATACATGAATATATGATTTTTTTTTCCTGTTTAATCCTGTTACTAATGTTCCTCTTAATGGATAAAAGGATAAAAACCACAAAGTTGCTTTTTAAAATTTGTTAAGCAATTAATTAATTGAAAGTAATTACCCTTTTATTTATCCTTTATCTACTTCGGTACTCATTTCAGAAAGAGTAAAAATGTAAGAGGACTGGAAGACGAGATATTGAAATCTATAGAAACACCAAAGCATACAGATATACAAAATCAAATCTCTTATGTCAGAGACAGTACAGATGTTTGTTCCTAGTTCTACAGAAGTCATTTATATAAATTATATTTCTGCAACTAAGTGCATGTGAACAAAAAAGCAATCCAACTGAATTACTCCAGTATTCATGCAAAGACAAAATAAGATGTTCAAGACAAGAAGTGTTACTTTTACTCTTTCTAAAAATGAGTACGAGTTAGTAAACAAGAGCAGGTTTGCTTCTTTTGGGGCAACCGAGAATGAACCTTACCGTATAGTGTTTGTAATTCATTTATTATTTATAAATATCCTTTTATTTCCTTTGCCCTTGAAAGGAAGATCTAGACTAGAGAGAGAGAGTCTTGAGTCCCTTACTCTAAATGGTGCTTCTGTTTCTGCAATCCTTTCTTCAAATCCTTTCAGCTGGGCCCTGTGACTACTATACAGATTATGTGGCTACCAGGTGGTATCGTTCTCCTGAGCTCCTTGTAGGTGATACTCAATATGGCCCTCCTGTAGATGTCTGGGCTATAGGCTGTGTCTTTGCTGAACTTCTTTCTGGCATCCCTCTCTGGCCTGGAAAGTCTGATGTGGATCAACTGTACTTAATCAGGAGGACATTAGGTAAGCAAAGGTTACTGAGAAACAGAGATACCTCTAAGTCAGGGGTCCCCAAACTTGGCAACTTTAAGACTTGTGGACTTCAAATCCCAGAATTCTCTAGCCAGCTATGCTGGCTGGAGAATTCTGGGAGTTGAAGTCCACATGTCTTAAAGTTGCCAAGTTTGAAGACCTCTGCTCTAAGTTGTCTGTTGTTTCTTACCTCCTCCTCACCCCACCCCTCTGGTGTGTCCATGTGAAGTTTGACTGTCTTCTGTGTAAACACCCTGGAGAAGCATGACATGTGTTGCATTGAGTCATGGGACTATTTTGTTAATTGAAGTCAATTTTTGTATATGTTCATCAACTTTCTTCATCATGATACTTGGGAGAGGGGGAAGAAAAGAGACTATTTAAGGCATCCTTATTCCTTAAGGATTCCTACTTATTCCTACTTAATAAGTAAAAGTACCTGTTACTATTCCTAATTCCTACTTATTTCCCCCCCCCCAATCAAGGATTGTTTACATTTAAGTAACCTTTAGCAACCTGAGGCCTTTAAAGGCAAGAAAAGTAAAGCCAAAATCCAGCCCATTTTAAAGTGGGAGAGGCGGGGGGGGGGGTGTCAGCAAATTTGAAGAAAAGACTTTTTTTTGCCAGTCCTAGGGACGAATGTTTGGCTGGTTACCTAGGCACCCGTGTTTCTGAATCAAGCCATTCTTCTCTCCCATCTGCTTCTATTGCAAACGTCACACAGGATGAGGCCTTGGTGATGCAAATGTTTAAACTGACTCCACTATTTGATTCTTGTTCAAAGGTGATCTCATTCCCAGGCATCAGCAAGTCTTCAGCACAAACCAGTTCTTCAGTGGGGTGAGGATACCCGACCCAGAAAGCATGGTGAGAGCTGCCCTCCTCAGTGGTCTTACACAAGCATAGCACGGTATCACCACTGGACCTGATGGCAATCAGGATGGCAAAAATGTGGACGACCAACAGATGCCCAGCAGAGAGAGAAAGAAAAAAAACTGTAGCTGACAGCCCTAGACACAATAGCCTGAGAAAACAGAGCTAGCTTGCAAGTGTTTTCTCCTCTTTTCAGTGCAAGGAGCAGTGTCTTTGAAGGACCAGAAAATACTGCTTTTACATATTAGCTATTTAGGGACCCAGGACATTGCTTGGTTACCAATTGTTGCCTAAAAAGAATGGTTCACTCTTGAATATGACTCTAGAGAGACATGTAACTAGGTGCAGTCTGGAGATCAAATTGGTTTCTAGGAGGTGGGGGGGGGGGAAGGATTGCTATTGGAAACAGAAAAGAAAGCTGCAGACTGCAGGACTTGTGATAAAAAGCTGCAAAGCAGAAGAGCCAATTTATTTAATTCTCTCATCTATCCTGGGAACCATTCCCTTAAAAGAAAAATGCATTTTTGTTTTGTTTTGTTTTTCTTTGTTGTTATAGGAATACAATGGGGTTGGGGAAATCCTTAATAACTATGAAGAAGATTCTGCTAATATTTATTTTCCTTTTCTTTAACTAGGAGCCACTAGAAATGAAATTCCCCACTATTTCCTACGCTGCTCTGGCACTAATGAAGGTGAGGAAAACATCTTGATATTTGTAGTCATTTATTGGGGCTCATACAGTACCATCTTGTATGAGTCATCATCCCTTACAGAGCTATCTTCAAATTTACTGCAAATTACCCCCCAAAATCCCTGTTAGATGGTTAATAAGGAAGATGGTGGGAAAAAGTGCAAGGATCAAAAGCAATGTTTCAAATGGAATATTTAAATGTGATGCACTTTTGGTCTGAGAAAAACACTGAAACTGAGTGCAAGCTCAAATTGTTGCTGAAATGCAACTCACTCATTTGTGCTGAATGGGGTTTTGGCAGTTGTACTTCAGCAACAAGTACAATTAGACTTGGAGAAGCAAGACGAATCTAAACAAGCACCCATTTCTGAAGCACCTAGAAAAAAGCTGGATGGTCAGCTGTTGGTAGGAGGAGCATGACACAAAGAAATGTGTCTTTTCCATTTTCATACTTAGTGTGTGTGACTTTGAGAATGGAAATCTCATATTGTCCTGAAAATATTTTTTTTCTAACATGGGTAAAAATGTGAAAATAATGTTTGTTGGAATGTGTTCCTCTTTGGAAATAAATTGCCTGCTTGTTGTTTGTTATTGAAAGCATTCTTTATAACATGGGTTCTGTTGATGCTTGTATCTGAAATGTAATAATTGTAATTGTAATTGTTTTACTCTCTGCAGAGAGAAATGCATTTCGTTTTCCTGAATGCTCTTTTGAAGCCATAATTACATGTTAGTCGGTATGCATTTCAGTTTCCTGCTTGTATTGTCTCAGGGCTGTCTCCATATGGATCCCACTGAAAGGTTGACCTGCGAACGGCTCCTTCAGCATCCTTATTTTGATAGCATTCGGGAGGTAGAACTTGGGAGGGAACGAGAAAGATCCATTACACGGAAACCAAACCGGCCACCTCGAAGGCATGTTCCTGGGGTAAGACACACTAGGCAATGCAAACTACAGGAAATGAACTCCCCCCTTGTTTGTGACTGTTACCTCACCTATTTACTCCAATGTTCAAGACAATTTGACATTAAAAAATCAAAACCAAAATAAAAATCTGTGTTTAGAATAATTAGCATTAATAAAAACTTTTCAGAAGCCTTTTACTTTTACCATTTTCTTGAATACAATACTTGAGGAGTAGGGAGCCTCAGGATTCCAGTGTTGAACTTTTCTGAGAACTTTTCTTTGTTGGCAAGTATAAAATTTAACAAAAAAAAAGTTTGTCGCAAAAGCAACTGCCTGTGAAGGCTCCTGGATTGGGGCTGAAAGGCGAAAGTGGAAGCAGTATGTTCTGTACCACTATTTGGGTAGACCAGGTTGCCCAGATAAAAAACAACAACACTTTTTCTGAGAATCTTGCATTGAAATAGGCTAAAATGAAGGGCATATACATGTCCTCCAGCGAATTGTAATTTATACTTTATCTTTCAGCTACAGTATCTGCCCCAATTAACCAGCAGCAACATTTTACCTGCTTTGGATAACAAGAAGTACTACTGTGGAACAAGAAAACTCAACTACCGTTTCCCAAACATCTAAAAAAAAAAAAAAGCAGATGTCACAGCTAGTCCATTCTGTGTCTTCTTGTGTTCCTAACTATGAAAAAAACAACAACTTGGAAGACAATCACAGTATCTACACTGGCATCAGCTAAAGCAAACCACAATGTTCTGGCTGAAAAGTGACAAAACTTGGAAAGGAAATAGCTGTCGAACGCACAGACAGACAGACAGACAGACAGACAGACAGACAGACAGACAGACACACACACACACAAAATGTGTCAACAAAAGGTTTGAAATAATTTATCAAAGTTCATCAGGAAAATGGTATTTGGGCCTCTTGGAAAATTGTATCTCTAATTATCAAGCACTTGTAATTTATACTTTTGTGGGGCAAGAATTCTTGCCTCTGCTGCAGCGGGAATTGGTGGAGGGGATCCATACATGCCAAATATATTTCATTCACAAATTCCCTGTGTGTCAAAGCAAGAGAGAACCCTTGGTCTTATACTAGAGATGTAGTTAGTTTCCTTGGCAGGCTGAACCTGCAGGTTCTTTGTGCAAGGGGGTGGAGGGTTGGCTTTGGAGGTTACAGACGAGAACCAGAAATGCCTGGATTCGAACTTTTTCTTTGTCGCTGTTTTCGCAACAAAATAAATAAAATGTAAAGAAGCTCTTTAATTAAACATTTTGTTTCTTTCAATTGTAATCAATGTTATTTTTACCTAGAATAACTAGAAATAAAATAAAATTTTAATATGTATTTTTCACAGGATTCATTTAATTGTCTGAAATGGTATAGGTTTCCTGCCAAAGCAGGGGGTTGGACTAGAAGAACTCCAAGGTCCCTTCCAACTCTTTATTCTATTCTAATTTATTAAATATGCTCTCCAACATATTTTAAAGGCCACTTTCTATCAAAACAAGAATCAGAGAAATGATGTGGCCTTTGATGTTCAGCTTCAGAAACCTCATTAGTTATGCAGTATTTATTATTGTGGGTTAGCATCCTCAAATTCCCCCATTATTTATAATAGGAATTTTCCTCCAAAAATTAACTCACAACACTTTTAATTATGACTATATGGGCCAGCAATATCTATATCTATCCCATAATCTCAACTTTCCCCATAAAAACATAAAAGACCCTTAAGAACAGAGACTTATTTCTCATCTGGGATTCTGTATCTCATGCAAGGGGAGTATTAGAGCTTAAGGAGCAGACTCTGTGCCTTGCATGCTTCGGTCTGCAGCCTTCTTCTCTTAACCAGGCCAAGGACTTCCACAATAACCATGGGCTGCTCAGGGGATCGTTTCACAGATTTAATAATGCAAATGATGCCACATAGAATGGCAAGGATTTCATTCCAAGTCTAATTCAAGCTCAAGTGCCGGCATTGATTTCTTAAGGGACTGAACAGTTCTTTCCTTATCTCGTATCCCTGGCAGATCACTCAGGAACAAATATTCCAGGTTGCTGTTAGAAATTAAATAAAAGGAGAAGAAAGATTACTGTTAGCAAACTAGCTGCTCAGAGACACAGAAAGCAAAAGGTACCCATTTAACAATGCTCACTGGTGTCATCAATATCTTATTTTAAATAGAATAAATGCTATGTCACTCCCCCCCTCCCCAAAATTTTACAAGCATTTATACAGTTAAGCGCATGTTCATGTTTTCAGTATGCCCAGCAAAAAGACCGATACGTGTAGCCTTCGACTTACGTCCACAATTGAATCCGACATTTCTATTGCTAAGCAATAGACAGTTGTGAGTTTTGCCCCATTTTATGACCTTTCTTGCCATAGTTGTTAATTGAATCACTGCAGTCGCTATGTTAGTAATAAGGTTGTTAAGTGAATCTGGCTTCCCCATTGACTTTGCTTATCAGAAAGTTGGAAAAGGTGATCACATGACCCTGGGACACTGCAACTGTCATAAATATGAGTCAGTTGCCAATCATCCAAGTTTTGATCACATGATCATGGGGATACTGCAATGGTCGTAAGTGTGAAAAACAGTTATACTCTTTTTTAGGGCTGTTATAATTTTGAACAATCACTAAGCAAATGGTTGTCACTAAACAAATACATTAACTGATGCAATTAATGTACTGTAAGCTTTCCAGCATACACAAAGGCAAAAAAATCTAGAGATGGTGTCCCAATCAGAATTCTAGACAGACACATGGATCTCTACATACATTTTAAACAGTCTCTTAATTTCAAAAGTACAGAACATCAGTAGCTCAGGGTTGCACTGTGGGGCTCTTAGTTTTCTCTAAGCTGGGTGGTTTTCCTGCAAATGTAGGCTAGGTATCATCATCAGTGCATGGATGAGTGAAGACTGCTGGTTGTAACAAGTTTCCTACTATAGGTAGTCCTCAACTTACAACTGTTTGTTTAATAATGGTTCAGAGTTATGGCAGCCTTGGAAAAAAATGACTTGCACCTGTACTTGCACTTACGACTATCACACCACCCCTATTGTCACATCATCACAATTCGGGCATTTGGAACCGGCTTGCGTTTACAACTGGTTGCCGTATCCTAGAGTCAAGTCATTGCAAATAATGCCAATTGGGGAAGCTGGATTTGCTTAATAACTGTGATTTAATTAATGACCATCTGATTCAGTTAATGACTGCTATGAAAATTGTAGTAATATCAGGTCCAACTGATTTTAGGACTGCAATAACTTAGGACAGAAATTCCAATTCTAATTGTGGTTGTAAGTCGAAGACTACCTGTAATGAAGGAAAATAACCAAACTCAGAGAACAGCAAGAACTTAACTGTCTCTAATTTGTCTAGGCTGCAGAAGGGAACACAGCCAATACAGTCAACGTAACTACTTTATAAAATATAGAGGTGTCTTAATTGTGTTACATACCTGAGCTTATGCAATGCAATGATGCCTTTGTCTGTAACATTCCCACAAGAAATGAGAAACAAACGCAGCAGGCTCTTCTGCAGGCTTGGAGTCTCGCTAATCCGTTGTAAGCATGCATCCTCAATGTACATGCACTTGCAAAACTTTATTTCTTCAAGATGCTTTAGACCATCTGAAATAGCATAATGTCTTTTGCTAAGGGAAGGGCTTATTACAAAAAGGTTATGTGAAGGGCTTCTGCTCTTATCCATATACTGGACTGGACTCACATCATTTTAAGTCACAATTTGGTTTGCTTACTTTTAGTTCAGTTTGTTGCAAGAACTTGGATATTAACAATTTAAAAACTATGGTTTATAACTTAATGTAAAACTATTCCATCATATGGAACATGCTAAGTCACTATTAGTTTGCAAACCCAGCAATAGCAGTAACAATAGCAAAGCTTCATGAAGCACAGTAAGTGGAGCCTTTCTACAGGCATTAGATAAAATCAAACCATTCTGATTTTGGTAAAGCAATCCAGCGAGGTCACATATAATTCAGGATTACGAAAATGAATTTATGCCTTACATATTATATGGGGTGCAGTTGAATAGGCAAAGTCCCCTTCCCTTACAGTTTATTTTCACAACTGTGGAGAAAATAGTTTTAACTTCTTATAGAAATTTTTAAAAAGGGGTTTTTTTAGGAACCTCTGGTGAAAGTGATATTCCTCTTTAAAGAAAGGACTATAACTCTGAGAAAAGGGCCTGGATCAATTCCTAACATCTCTAGGCAGTGCATCTGTCTACATACAATAGATTTACAAGCTCTTGCCAGTCAGTGATTTAGTTGGACCAATATTATGACAAAACCCACAATTAATCATGATTTTGGCATGGTACAAGTCCAGTTTCCTGGTTTGCACAGAATTCTAAATCTTAATGGAGAATATCATGTATGCTATAATCCAAACAAAATCACATTCTGTTTTGTATTACTTGTAAGGCAAATATATTCCTAAACACAATCCTCCCTAACCTGCCTAAGAACCAATTGTGCATTGCTTGTGGTGGCTGGGCATTATAAGAATTGAAACCCAACTCATTTGGAACGCAGCAGATCAGGGAAGGTTGCCTATTGTCTCAAAATTACACTTTTGGTAATCCTGTGAAAGACTGGCATGAAATAGGTAAAGGAAATTGTGTTATGGGGAGAGGGGGGGTTGTCTTCCCGATTTCAGCAGATACCATCAAGATAATAGTGGTGCATATGAAATAACTGCTATGCACTATTATTAAAGTGAACTGCCCTTAGGCAGACTTCGCCATGTATAAAAGCAATACACCAAATAGGCTGTAGTTTCTATAATGCCCTTTGCACAATTCTTTAAAAAGGCAAGCTTCTTGTATCAGAGCAACACAAAGGGAATGGGCTAGCAGGCAAATACCAAACTTTATCAAATAATTTGTCTGGGAATATTTACAGATTAAATTAGTTTTGTTAAGCTCAGTAACATACCAAAATAATCAAATCCCCTGTTCATGATGCAAGATTCTGTGGCATTGATTGCTTGGATCTTATATTTCTCCAGCGGCCCCACAGGGATTGCATTGTAATCTTGTTGCCATTTGTCATAGCCATGGTAGCGCACCGACGCACCACACCGAAGGAGCCACTCTGAAGCCGCTCTATCTGGACCAACAGCCTGGATTCGTTCACGGTCAACCCTGGCAAGAAGGCATCACAATGAGTTCTTTCCACTACATGCAGTATCTTCAAATCAACATAGACGGTGTAAAGGACCACAGATTAAACTAGTGTTTTGTAAATTGGCAGTTTTAAGATGTGTGAACGTGCTGGTTGGAGAATTTCAGGAGTTGAGGTCCACACATCTAAAAATTGCCAAGTGTGAGAAACACTGGATTAAAGATTCATTAAATACAGATAGTCCTCGACTTAGGACCATTCATTTAAAGATGGTTCAAAGTTGTGACAGAAAAAGTGATTTATGACCTGTCATCACACTTATGACCATTACACAACCCCCGCCACCCCATGGTCACACTGCAGTTCAGGTTCCTAGCAATCGGTTTGCATTTTTTACAACCGGTCGTAACATCCTACAGTCATATTAATGCAATTTTTGACCTACCCAGCCAGTTTCTGACAAAACACATCAATTGGAGAAGCTGAATTTGCTTAAGAACTACATGACTGCCATAAAAATGATTGTAAAATCAGGTCTGGTCATGACTTGCTTTATGACCACACTGACTAACAACAGAAATTCCCATCCTAAGTGTGGTTGTAAGTTGAGGACTACAGTATGCATCTGTATTTAATGGACAGGCTTGAAATAAAAGTCCTGGGGATATTTGACAATTATGGGGATCATGGTAGACAAGGAATTTATTTTTTTTCCTGATGTGATCCTGAAGAAACTATCTCCCCTATATAACATCTGTTAATATCCTTTGTCCCTTAACACTAGAGCATTCAGATGAAATCCACTGGGCCTAAATAAGATTTCTCCCAATCAATACAATGCAAATTACAATTCTTTAATGTTTTTAAACTAGTTTGACCAGTTCACTGGAATATTTATTTACTTATGTATTGCACTAATATCTCACCATAATAATAAAAAACTTAGTGGCTCACAAGAGATAGCAAAAATACATTATTATAAAATAAAAAAACATATAACTTGAAATAGCGTCTGCTGTCAATTCCCCTTCAACCCACTGGAAATGTTCCATTTTCAGCAATTTCTGGAAGGTCCCTCAAGTTAGGCCAGTTAGAGGAGCCGAGGTGGCGCAGTGGTTAGAGTGCAGCACTGCAGGCTACTTCAGCTGACTGCTAGCTGCAGTTCAGCGGTTCAAATCTCACCGGCTCAAAGTTGACTCAGCCTTCCATCCTTCCAAGGTGGGTAAAATGAGGACCCAGATTGTTGGGGGCAATATGCTGACTCTGTGAACCGCTTAGAGAGGGCTGTAAAGCACTGTAAAGCGGTATATAAGTCTAAGTGCTATTGCTATTGCTATTAGGCCAATCAAACATCCCACAGGGGTCTGGCCCATACATAAAAACCATCTCTGGGCTTTGGCCCTCCTGGCCTCCCAACCAGCTGCTTTTTCTGGCACGATTTTAGAAATTAGCTGTATTAGTTTATCTAATATTAGGATCAGCCTTACATTTGTGTACTTCTGTGGAAGAAACCTGCTTAAAAAATAAATGTGGTGCGTTATTTACTAAGTAAATCATTGTGTAGGTCAGAGTGGAAAATAGCCTTGGGTGAAGAAGGTTAAAGTTTTCCTATTAATAAACTCCTCCCACAGCCCAAAGAAAGTTGAGAAAAATACTGCAGATTATATGTAACTTATAAATCATTTCCACCAGTAAGTGTGGGATTCATTCACACAATAAAAAGACATTTGTTTTCGTCTTTTTGGCTTAATATGCTATATGAATCCAGCCCTTATGCTTTAAAAACCTTTGTTTCTGGATTAATGTGTTATGAGAACCAAGTTAATTGTAGCTAAATCCAATTATAAACAAACCATGATTTACATAACATATAAACTCAATCTTAATTAGCTGTCTTGAGATTCCTTTGGTGAAAAGGTAATATATTCAATAAAAATAACATAGAACAGATATATCTTGCAGTCTCAAGTTCGGTATACATACCATCTGTATATTTAGCGATAAAAAGCCTCAGAAGTTTCAAGTTAGAAACCAACATATGTTCACTCAACCAAAAAGTTCCTTGTACAAAAAATTATGCTAGGACTCCTGTTCCTACTTTCTAAGAAGCATTGAATATCTTTCCTGCAGTCCTAAGGGGCAGTCACTCTGATCATTTCACTATATATATATCCCTAAGCATATTGATCAGTAGGATTCTGCAGCTTCAAAAATTTAAAAATGTCAGGCTCCTTTATAGCAGGGAGGTGTTGCACTTGCATGAGGTTTAAAGTACTTGTATTGAATCATACCAAATGCATATACCCCCAATTAATTTCAACATATGAAAAATATCAAAGATTACTCGGACTACTATATATGAGGTAGGATTGACACGTATATATGAGTTTACAACTCACATTTTGCTATCTGAGATACAGACAGCATCTTTTTTCCTTCCACAAATCCCTAACCCATGAAACCAAAAGGCAGGAGCGCAGTTTTAGGGACTCAGAAGTGTTAGGGTTCGCAACTTTCCCTAGCAAGTACCTACTATGGCAGCGGCCTTCTTTAACCTAATGGTCATGTCAACCTGGAGAATGGTTCATACTTTCATGAGAGAGCTAGGAAAATTCAGACCCCAGCTCACTCTTAATAAGAGTGCTACAATTCTCAAGGCTGGTTCAGAAGGTAATCCTATCTGCAACTAGTTTCAGCCGGCATTGTACAAGCAACTTATTATGGAAACAACTTTATTTATCTTGCCTGTGTTCTTACTGATTGAACACTGCATTTAACCATCCCCAGAAATGCCTCCGAAGCCCAGCAGGGGGCTGTCTCTTCAACAATTCCGTTTGGCGTATCAGCACTTCCGTCAACATCGTGTAACTTCTGAAAGAGATCATAGTAATGACAGCTCAGTGGATTTCCAGAAATCAGTCACATTAATGTCATCAGTAACTTCTGACCCAAGATGACGAGCCACATATGGGGTGGATTTGCACACACAAAAAAGCGCATTATGGCTCGGGACAGTCTATTAATCTAGCCATGATCTCTGCCCGATCTCTACTACAACATTGTGGCGAATTAGGGCAGTTCTCTCCGTACTTGCAAGCAAGGAAAGGGACAATGGCTAATGGGGGGGGGGAAGCTCAGACGTTTGGGGCTACTGTATTGTAGAAGGCAAAAGCCCCTTCCGCATCTCTCCTTCACCCCACAACTTAAGGCCTTCAGGCCCGCCCAGCAATTGAACACGATGGGACAGCCTCCCCAGCCCAGCTCCGGAGAGCCGCTGCAAGGGCTGATGCCCCTGGGATTAGCACCGCCTTGGCAAAGCGACCAGGGCTCCTGCAAAGAGGATCGAGGGATGTTGCAAGCGCATCCATCAGCGGGATGAGATCGCAGCCGGCAAGAAGGCCGCCCCGACCTTCCCTCCCTACATGGGGGAGCCCAGCGAGCCCGGCCTCCTTCCCTCCCCGAAGGCCCGGAATGGCGGCACATTGTGGGGAAACGCACCCCGGGCGGAATGGCGCGGTGCCTCTGGCGTCCGCCTCCGCGGGATTCCTTCAGTCGTAACGGGCCCGGCCCTGCGCGGCCTCCGATCTGCTTCTCCCCCTCCCCACCCACCCACACTCGCTGGGCCCGACCTGTAGCGGGCGGAGGAGGAGGAGTCGGGCAGACTGGCTCACCCGCCCTCCAGAGCTCGCAATGATCCCGGCGTGGCTTCGGGCCGTCGGCGGGGCCTGGCGCCCTTCTTGGGCCGGGGGTCGGGCGATGCCCTGCCGGCCTCTCAGCGCCGACAACGGCCGACGGAGGAGGTGAGGCGTCTGTCGCGACCTCCGCGGAGGCGCAGCTGGTGGCGTCTGTCCTGGCCCGCGAGGCCCGTGATCTGCGCCTCCCTCCCCCGCTTCCCCAAGGCAGCAGCCTGCAGCACCGAGCGGGGGGGGCTGTGCCGTCATAACTTTAGCAGCCGCTGTTAGGTAGACATTCAACAGGGGGAGTTTTCCTCTGCGGGGGAAGTCCTTAAAAAGGGAAAGAGAAGCAGCACAATTTAAACTTCAGTATTTCCGTTTGTTGGAATCTGAGATGAAACTGCACCACCTCTTAGGCACCCCTCCGTTTCCATGCCAGGAACAACTACTGCACAGTAGAGTACCACTAAATAGAAATTCAGAAATTGGCTGGGTTTACAGATTACACTTAAGCCATAATGAGCTTTGTCTGTTGACATGTGCAGCATGTTGGATGGATCCTGTTATTTTAAGCCACAGTTTTATGTTTAGCTTGCATGAACCCAGTCAGTTGTGATTATGCAGCAGACCATGATTATTCAATATGTGGTTTAATATATTACGGGCAATCATTGCCTAATAACCGTAAGCCATTGTAGTTCATAATATAAAAAGTTGTAATCTTGATTTTTTTTAAAAAAAAAAATATCTGGAGTATGTGTCTTGCAAATGAATTTTTCAATTTTTTTGACAGTACCTTTGATGTCGTTGTCATTGGTGGTGGAATTGTGGGTCTAGCATCGGCCAGGGAGCTTAGCCTGCGCCATCCGTCTCTTGTTTTTGCAGTACTTGAAAAGGAAAAGGAATTAGGTATATCTAAAATTGATAAAACAGTTGACAGACTTCTGTATTATTTCTTATAGGTACAGTATTCCTTTAGTATTAAATGTTATATAGGTAGCCCTTGCTTAGTGATTGCCTTGTTTAACCACAGTTCGCAATTATGATGGTTCATGACCAGTCCTTGGATTTACAATCTTCACAGGCCTATAAAGCAAAGGAAAGCTGAAGTAAAAGCATAAGCACAGTTATGGTTTCATTTAGTGACCACTTAGCTTAATAACCAAGTTGCTGGTCTCAATTGTGGTTGCTGAATGTGGACTACCTCTAGTTCAGGTAGATACAATCCATTAAAAATTTTTTTGATGGGCCAATTTTACATCTGATTTGTCATAAGACAACAAAATTCCTAGTAACTTATGTTATAATTTTTTGTGGCCAATCAATGAAATATTGATGATTTCTAGGATATGGATTTTGTTGCCTACATAGAATAGTATGATTTCTGGCAAATGGAAGCCCATCATATCTATATACGGTAGTTTCCTGTATATCATAGTTTTGCATAGGACATTCATAGCTGTCTCAGAAAAAAAATCAGGAACAGATCATTAGAATAAATGTCTATTTTCTATTTGCTTGATATTTTAGTTTGAGTTTCTTAAATCTTACTGCTTAACATAAATGTTTATATTTTGATATTATGCATGCTGTGTGGCTCTTACTATGCTTGTTTCTATTTTACTTTACTATCTTTTCCTGAACTAACAATGAAATTATGTAAAATAATTCAATAATATTTTGACTAACAAAATATTTCTATGTATTAGAAGATCAATCAAACGATAGATGTAACTTTCTATTTAGCTCTCCATCAAAGTGGGCATAACAGTGGTGTTATTCACAGTGGAATCTACTATACACCTGGATCCCTAAAAGCCAAGTTGTGTGTAGAAGGAGCTGTTCTCTGCTATGAATACTGTGACCGAAAAGGAATCCCATATAAACAATGTGGCAAGGTAGGGTAAGTGCTGAAATTTTTGCTGTTAATCTTATACAGCTCCAAATACAGTTGATTAAGTTAACTTAATTTTCTTGGGGTGGCTATACTAGGGTGTTCTAAATCAGACTTGCGTCATCACGGCATTGTCATGTGACGTATCGGGACTTTTTTTTCCCCTTCACTAAACCGGGCGGGGCTGGGGCCAGCACGTGACGCATCCGGCCTGCGGGCCGCGAGTTTGATACCCCTGTTCTAAATGATTCTAAAGAGAAACAGACTTAATCCTACTATAATTCTAATGCACTTGATTTATGATTACTGTATTATTATTCAAACAGGAGAATTGGCTCAAGAATCATACGATAGACACCCACCAATCTGGGATTGTTGGATTTTCTTCTCTATTCTGATTTTTTTCATTACTGTTTTATAATCACTGAATCAATTTTCCAATCATGATATAATTTGCAGTCTTAAGAGTTACACAGAATGAAATGTTACTGATTAGTCTTTTCCATCGTTATACAGTAACATCAGAAACCAATATATATGCTTGTGTGTGTATACTTGAGTATGATTGTGTTAACTCCATTTCCCTTGTTCCATTGCTTTATTGTTATTTTTGTATTTGCAATTGCAGTATATATGAACACAAATCAGCATATCTATTTATCTACCTTAGAATAATTGTGTCCTTTGAAAAAACAATTATATGTCAGTTGATTTTGATGGTAGGGAAGGGTGACTAATGTGACATCTCCCTAAAACTGCAGCAGTTTACAATTAAATCTAATGGGGAGCAATTTGGGTGCTGTTTAAATTGGCAGAAAGAAGGTACAGATAATTTTACTCACAGGAAGGCATTAAACTTAAGCTGATTGCCTGAATAGAGATGTCTTCCTGCCAAATATTAGACACTAGGCTTTAAAAAGAAATTTCGACCATAACATACCAGGTTGTTTGCACTAGTTCGTATACTGGGCTATACGGTAGCCAAATTCTTCCAACTGTCCCCAAAATAAAGTCTAAATTGAATGTCTCTTTTTTTGTACCTTTTAGTCAGTTTTTGACACTTGGCAAGTCCTTGCAGTTTTCTTGGCATGATTCTTTTTCATAAATGGTTTACCACTGCTTTCTTCCCAGGGCTGAGGGAATGATGGGCCCAAGGTGACCCAGCTGGCTTCATGCCTAAGGCAGGACTAGAACTAGATTTTTTTGAACTTGGCCATGCAACTGGCAGATTCCTCAAACTTCATGGTGAGCTCTGATCTAAATACTAACCAAGCCTCACCTTGCTTAGCTTTGAAGCCTAGACAAGCTAGAGGTTGCCACCTGCTGAGTCAACAAAGATATTTAGTGGAGGCCTAATGGTGAACAAGATAAGATAAAACTATTCTGTTTTCTCTAAGTGTTCGGAGTGGATACTGAAAAAACACTTGGTATAATGCAACTCTTTTTCTTTCGTGATAAGAGAAAAATCAGCCTAATACTTACATCACCCAGAGGAGGAGCAGGTATATAATACTTCTAGCCAGTTCAGCCCTCACTGACAATTACTTTGAAGGACAAGAGACTCTGGCTTCTTCTATGGTTCTCTGATTCAAAGAAATCAAGAGTCAGTAGTTTTGTTTTTTTTATCAAGAAAGAATATCAGCCAGGAAAGATCCCTCCAGCTAAACAAAGTTATGAAGCACAATTAATTTATATTGCAATTTTAATTGAAGTCTAATTTAATCAAATATGAATTCTGTTTCACACTTCACAGTGTGGTTATCTCGTGTTGTTCCTTTTGGTTCTGCGGTTGCTCTAGTTTCTTACTTCCTTGGCAGCTGATTGTTGCAGTTGAACATGAAGAAATTCCGAGACTCAAGGCACTTTATGAAAGGGGGACACAGAATAATGTCCGGGGGCTGAAACTAATCTCTCCCAAAGAAATACAAGCCAAGGAACCCTACTGTCGGGTAAGCTACTGTCTTGCTGTGCAGTATCTAATCTTTTCTGTGCAAATAACTTGTTAAATGTGGGATGGTACCGGGCAAAGTCTGAAATCAATATCTCCATGCAGTTTAACAATAGTAGTACATTAAATTAAAGTTGATATAGAAAATTAAATACAGGATTTCTGATTCCCAGCATCCTGTTTTCTCTTTGTGAAAGAGCTGACAAGTACACTACTTGCATTTCCCACTTTTTCAATTTCCGACATCATTTTCCTCCTCGTCTCTGGAGGAATCTTTTGAGGTCTTTTCTGGCATTTTTGTTCATATTCACCTGAATAGATGGCACAACTGTTATTTATAGACTTGAAGAGTTTTGGCAGCCCATTGAACAGACCTGGAAGATAATACATATTCTCTGACATCATATCAGATCTGCATGTTCTAACCTTAGTTTTTCACATTTGGGAATTACACATTACCAAAGTGCACCTCTCCTTCTTCCAAGTGGCTCCTGCGTTCTTTGACCTATCAGGGCCTGAGTATCTTCCACCCTGTTCCATGAAACTGAGGTTGGTAAGGTGGAAGCCATACACTGGCTTCTAGAGCAAGTAGCTGAGCTACTAGTGGCACTTAACTTCTGATCCTCTTGCTTCTCTGGGTCACAAGCTTTTGTTCCTTCTTGTGTTCTTTGGCATTCCTATCATTTCTCTGCCCCTACTGAGTTGCTTTACCCATCATAGTAAGCAAATTTTTACCTTCCCTCATGTCTGATGATACAGTATATAAACTCTTTATTCCTTCATGTTCTCTTCTAATGACACAAGCTTCCACTTCCAGCAGGCATGGTTTGAGTTTTCTGTTTGAAGGACAAACCTTCATACCTTACAGATCACCACGAAGTGTTCTTCACTGTTCGTGTTGCTTGGAGTTTCCCATGCAAAACTAACATGCTCACTTATTTTGGTTATATGTTTCCAGGTGTTGCTTCTCTGGAAGAGCTCTAGCTGAGGCCAAATTCTCCTCCCAGTCGGGTCTGCGGCTGTTCAGGAGTCAGTAGCTCATGGCAGTTTTAATCAAGCCCCAGCATGTCCTTAACCTTTATCTCAGACAGAAAAGCAGGTCCTCTCTTCAAAGTCTCCAACCATCATACCCAGTCAGTTGGTCAGAAACAAGAGCCCATCTTCTTTTCTTCTTCGTCTGCATCTTCTCCTTGCTGGTTGCAGGCAAAATCCTCCAGTTTGCTCTCTCAGACTGCAAATGCCTACTAATCAATGCTTGACTTCCAGAAATAAGTTTCAATCCATACATGTCACTCTTCAGTATTTTACCTCACCAAATCTCTTTACCAATTGTTGGTTTCAAAGGTAGGAATGGTATCAATAATTGCACTGGGAATGTCAGATGGTCCTGTTCTAAAGTTTTCTTGAACAACCCATTTTGGCAAATATTAGTCAAGCATCACTTTCATGTGCTTTAAATTGTCCTTCTGTCATTCCTTGCCGATAAGCAGCACTATCCGAGTAAGCACGTAGAACCTAATAAGCATGTAGGCTGCCTTGCTGAAAGTTGCATTGATTCAAATGGCCCCTTTGTGTCTTCTTTGTTCTTTCAATATTGACCCTGTGAACAGATATGTTGTCCCTGCGTCCACCTTTTCAGGGGTTGATGGCTCTGGATTCCCCATACACCGGCATTGTGAACTACAGGCAGGTGGCCCTAGCCTATGCTGAAGATTTTCAGACAGCTGGAGGTACTGTATTGACAGAGTTTGAGGTGGAACACATGGATATGGCAAAGGAAAGTGCTGAAGGAAGTAAAGAAGGTAATTTACAGTAAATCATTCATTTCCGACACCTCTATAGTTATACTCTTCCCCAATGTTCTTTGGAATTTTCCTCTCAGGATTCACTGTAGTATGCAGACCTCGAACTCAACATGCATTAAGATGGTGTTCCCAAGAGTGTGTCCACCAGCATTCCCCTTGCAGCCCCAAGATGCAATGCCCTGTCTTAAGGACCTATTTCCTCTCCTAACACTTTTCAAAAAGCAAAAGTTGGTCTCTTCCAATTTTAGAATACACCTTTTGATGTGCCATGCAAAATCCAGAGTGGCCTTTAGGCAGACACAAATTTAAGCTACAACAAAGTTTATTTCATTTGACCTTAAGTGTGTATGAACCAGCCCAATATACCATGTGCAATAAACCAAGGTAAAAAAAAATTCTGGCTTAGCACCATGCACACAGATTGTATTTTCTGTACAGTAAAGATCTTGCAGGTTGAAATTGCCTTCAGCTCTTAGGTTGCTTTGAATAAGTGGTACAGTTCAGATGATTATATTATAGGACACATTTCCAGAACTTCTCCAAAAAATGTTGTAAATTTGATAGATACTAATTTTTATTTTAGAACTCATTCATATTCTAAAGGCAGAGAGGTTATAGCTAGGAAATAGGACAATTGAACAATTTTTCCTTGCAATTTAATAAAGAATAACAAGTACATTGCAATTGGTTTGCTACTTGGTTTGAAATCTTATACTTTAAATCCTTTTACTAAAATAGAATTTAGCAAGAAAAAGTTGTTTTATGTTTCCTCATCTCCAGAATTCAGAAGAAAATATTTTTGACCACTTTTGCCAAAGGATACCTAGTAGCATAGATATTATTTGAGTAAACAGGCAGAAAAGGAGAAAGAATAAGGGGAGAGCAAAATGCAATTCAAAAGTCATCTGGATTCAAGTTTGAGTCAAAGGAGAGTTGATATTTTATGTTGCTAGAGTCCCTATTTTTGGATTATTAGGAGTTCTGTAGTCAGATCTTTTTTTCAACCTATTGATGCTGTTTAAGATGGTTTAGTGTACTTCAAAATACACTCAGTGTTTTATGAGAAGGATTGAATGGAACTCAAACTAAACAAAGGCCGAGAAAAGAAACATAACATGCTTAAGAATTATTACAAAGAAGTCAGGTCGTCGTCCCCCCCCCGCGCCCCATGCTAGCATCTTAATCAAGATGCTTCTACAATAAGAAAAAGAAAATGGCTCCAGATGAGCCCACTTTCTCTTCAGAAACTATCATTTGGGTTTTAGTTTTGCACAAGGGATAAAACAATTGCTTCATAACCCATTTAAATTCGTTTCATATTATTTGTAGGGATGAAATATCCAATTGTTGTTAGAAATTCAAAGGTAAGATAATCATTCAATTCAATTTTTTAAATACATATATTTGACCTTCTGGTATTTTTACTTACTAAGCATAAAAAAGATTTTACCTTAATTGCTGATTTAGTAAGTTAATACTTTAGTTACTTTTATATTACACTCAGCTTAGAATGCTGGTTTGTATATTAGTTTAATTCACAGAGTTTTTGCAGCGATAAAATAGGAAGTTGTAGATTAGACTATTAAGGTAAAAATGACATATACAGAGTGATGCATATACAGAATTTATTAATAATGTATTAATAAAGTGCCATCAGCATCTGCTTTTTATAATTACAGAAATACATTCCAAAGTCTTTAAACATATCTTTGATATCAAAAATGAAGGTTATTATACCTGTGTATGTTATTTTTCAGCCATCTGTGCTTTCATCTTCAATACATCTTCCGAGTTCATCTCTAAGGAAATCTGTGAACTGAATTAATATACGAAACAGCATTCAAGGTTGAGGGAAAAGAAGAGTGTAATGTTTAGGTTACTTAAAGGACAAATATATACTAAAAATTAGTTGATGGAGGTTTTCCTTAGCCCTCTATATAGAAAAACAAACATAATTCTTAATATCTGAAAATATTTGATAAAGATAATAACCATATTACAAAGCATTACAAAGGCATAGTCCTAGTAGTTTTTACAAAAATATAAAGTTCTAACTGTGCCTGTTCACTAATTGCTTAAAGCAGGGGTGTCAAACTCAAGGCCCGGGGGTCAGATCTGGCCCGCGGGACCGCCCTGGAAACAGTGAAGGACCAGCCTATGGTGCCTCTGCCAGTGAAAACGGAGCTCGAGAGGGCCGCAGGTGGCCCTCCCGAGCTCTGTTTTCGCTGGCAGAGGGTTGCAGGAGGCCGTCGCAGCTGAAAATTGAGCTCGGGAGCCCGTTTTCACTGGCAGAGTACTCGGGCCACCACAGGCGCCCCCGACACAAGTGACGTCGAGCTGGCCACGCCCACCCTGGCCATTCCTCCCCCAGCCCCCCCAGGTCAAACACAACCCTGATGCGGCCCTCAATGAAATCGAGTTTGACACCCCTGGCTTAAAGCTTCTCATTCCCTGAGAAGCTCTGACTTCATATGCAAGTAACCCTGTCATGGCCTTTTCCATTGGGTAAGGTATCACTTGTTTGGCCACACTAGCTTTCTCCTGAAGTTACCTCTCTTCCTAAAAGACCTATCTTTGATTTCAGCTTCTATTTCAGAGTAAAAAGTAATCCCTTCCTGTCCTGGTCTTAGGTCAGTTCAGACAGAAGGAGCAGCACTGGAGGAAATGGAAGATAGAGGAAAAATCTTCAGGAATTATTTGCTTTTGAGATTGTGTTATAGTTGAGGTAAATTTGTGCTGTTTTTGTCACAGGGGAAGGAAGTCCGATGCCGACATCTTGTGTCCTGCGCAGGACTTTACTCGGATAGACTCTCTCAGATCAGCGGTTGTGACCCAGAGCCCCGCATTGTGCCTTTCCGTGGAGATTATTTGGTGCTGAAGCCGGAGAAGTGCTATTTAGTTAGAGGAAACATTTATCCGGTATATCATTTCTCACAGTACTTTCACTTATTGGTCAGAAGGAAGTAAAGCCTGGGGGGTTTTAGGCACTACCGGTATTGCAAAAAGTTCTTTAAATTTTAACAGCCTGAAAAGTGTCTCAATCCCATTTCCAGATCACTGCCACATATTTTCCTTTACTCTGCCTTTCTTTTTAAAAAATCCTCTTTTTTATTTTGTTATGTGTAACTGAAATGGGCCATTTAGACCTTGATTCCAACACCTTGATTCATGCAGGAATCCAAATTAAAGCGTCTCTGGTAGGTGGCCATCTCACTTCTGCTTAAACATATCCAGTGAAAAAGAGCCACTATCTCTTTGGAAAATTGGCTCCATTTATTCTCATATCTCTATACAGATAAATGGGAACTGTTTTGTTTAACCGTTTTATAGTTCGTACATAGGCGATACAGACATTCAGTACTTTGCTACCTCAAATGAATTTTGATTTAGGACATGTTCCGTGTGTTTTGGTGTGACAGGTACCTGATCCCTGTTTCCCCTTTCTGGGCATTCATTTTACCCCACGGATGGATGGTAGTGTCTGGCTTGGGCCGAATGCAGTCCTTGCATTTAAACGAGAGGGCTACAAATTTTATGACTTCAGCATTCAAGATTTTATAGATGCAGCTGCTTACAGGTAATATTTTCCAATTAGTGTGCCCTCCCTCGTTTTTCTGTTACTTGAGTATTAACTCTGAGCATTGCAAGAAGCCTTCTATTGCTTGCGATGGGAAATGTAGGAGAGGACTGAGAGTGTGGTTCAATTCAGGTTGTAAGTAATATTGTGTTTAGGAATGTTGGGAGAAAAAGCAAATACAAATAGTGACTCTATAAAAACCAATAGTTTAGTAGAACCATTTCTATCATCTGAAGAAACATAAGTAGCAGGCGAAAAACAAAAAAAAAATGACAAGATTGCTTATTTATTTAACAAAAATATAAATGTTTTACTAGATAAAAAATGAACTAAAATCATGTTTTTATTCAAAGCAATTAGAAAAACAACCAATTTTACAGCATCTCAAGAATGTAAAAATGTACTGTGGCATAAACATTTTAGATAAGTCCACTTAATCAGATATGTAAAGTGAAAACCAGCAGAATAATTAAAGGCTTAAATCAAGTTGACAGATATTAATCCCAGTGCAATATTTCTTAGCTACAGCAGTAAAATGACTTCGTTACTACTGATTTAATTCCTTCAGTGTAATTGGGATGCGAGTATTAGTTTGTACTTTTAGTTGTTTGCATCTGATCTAAGAACACACAAAGACACATACACATTTATTTACTATATTTTTATATTGACATTTTCGAAGGTCTCCTTAGAGTTTATACAATTATGAATGATGAGAGAATTTAACCTTAGCCAACCAGTTCACCATAAACTGCTCTTTTTTCTCTCCTCCCAGTGGCTTATGGAAACTAGTGCTGAAGAATTTTTCATATGGGATGGGTGAAATGTACAGAGCATGTTTTCTAAATGCCCAATTGAAGCAGCTGCAAAGAATCATCCCTGAAGTTACCATCAATGATATTCAGAGGTAAAACAAATTTAAAATTGCTGAGATGTCAAGAATGGGTTCCCCCCCCCCCCACCTTGGTTGAATACGTTTAAGAATTTTGAAGAAACAGCTCCATGATAAAGACGTCACACCAGAAAAAGGCATTTGATGAAAACTAGTCCAACATAGATGACGGAAGACTCTCTGCGTCGGCAGCGGCCGCTCTGGGAGTGTGCTTCCCGCTCTATGGTTCCAGCTCCATGCGGCTGCCCCGGCTCCGGGAAGACTCAGCAGCAGGCGGCTGGCCTGGCCAGCCTCTTCTCCACTTCTAGCGGCTTCCAGCCAGGGTTTGGAAGCCGCAGAGGAAGCCATCCTCAGTGCTGGGATGGCGGCGGCGCAGACTCCCCATGCGGGGCTGCAGCTCCCTTCACCCTTCACCGCCTCTCTGCCCCGGCTGCCGGAAGACTCGGCAGCAGACAGCTGGCCCGACTGGCCTCTTCTCCACTTCCAACGCTTTCAGCCGGCTGCTCATCGGCTGCGCCCACATCGACGTGGTGAGGCCTGGGAGGCGCATGAGCGGGGGGGACAGGCGCTCGCGCGGCTTAGCGCCTTCAGGCCACTTGCGTTCCACTCCCCCCCGCGGGAGGGGAGGGACTTGATGGTGGCACACGGAGGGAGCCTCTCTCTGCCGGACTCCCGGCTGTGAGTGCACAGGCTGTCCAGTGGGCACCACGTGGCAAGAGGTGCTGGGCGGTTGCGCTCTTGCGAGCAGGTGACCACACTCACCGCCTCTTGCACCCCCAAAATAATAAGAACACACCCCCCCGATAATAAGGCCAAGCCCTTATTTGGGGGGGGGTCAAAAGAAAATAAGACCCTGTCTTATTTTCAGGGAAACACGGAAGCAATGGGTGGAAACAAATCAAGGAGAGAAGCAACTTAGAACTAAGGAGAAATTTCCTGACAGAACAATTAATCAGTGGAACAACTTGCCTCCAGAAGTTGTAAATGCTCCAACACTGGAAATTTTTAAGAGGAGATTAGATAACCATTTGTCTGGACTTCCAGCTGACGTCGCAGCGATATCAGACGCAGGGAATGCTTCTGCGTTCCCTGTGCTGAGTTCTCCCTGTTTGTGGGCTCCGAGAGGAGCCAAAGCCACCTTGTAGGGACGGCAAAGCTAAGGAGGGGCACCCTGACAGGTCGTGGGAGAGATCGCAACTCTCCTGCTGAACCCCGGGCTTTTTTCTCTCTATGCCACGGCGAGGAGAAGATGGCAATGGGACAGATGTTGTTTTGGATAGGCATTTCAAAATGCTGGAACTATTTACCTAAAAAACTAACATCATCTCTCTATGCCACGGCGAGGAGAAGATGGCTGCCACAAAGCTGGGAAAGCCGAGAAACACCTAAGAACTGTACTGTAAGAGCCGAGGTGGCGCAGTGGTTAGAGTGCAGTACTGCAGGCTACTTCAGCTGACTGTTCAGCAGTTCAGCGGTTCAAATCTTACCGGCTCAAGGTTGACTCAGCCTTCCATCCTTCCGAGGTGGGTAAAATGAGGACCCAGATTGTTGGGGGCAATATGCTGACTCTGTGAACCGCTTAGAGAGTGCTGTAAAGCACTGTAAAGCGGTATATAAGTCTAAGTGCTATTGCTATTGCTACTGGAGCGGAGACAGTGAACAGTGCCTGGAATTGGGTGAGAAGAAACCTTTTTATTTAAAACTCAACCCCAAAAGAATATCCAGGAAAAGAGAGGCTCACTGCTATTTTTAAAAGCAGCGATTTAACATTTTGAGAAGAATTTCAAAATTGAAGGAAAAAGAATCAAAGGGAGAAAGGCAAAAACCTTTAAAAATACAGAAAATTGGATTTCTAAATGGGACAGATGTTGTTTTGGATAGGCATTTCAAAATGCTGGAACTATTTACCTAAAAAACTAACATCATCTTTATATTTTGGATTGTTAACATTAAAATTGGATAAAACTGGTTAATATTGAAATTTGACTTAAGAGTGCCACCTGCATAACACATTCCTAAAATCCTGGAAATACTTGGCTATTGGAGATTTAAACATGAGAATAAGAAAGACATTATTATTAAAGTGACCCCTGAAGGCTACAACACAAGATTGAATTTATAGAGGGACTTATGAAGGTTCGGGAAAAAAATTTGGGACTATCCAGAGGAACAGGTTGATCAGCTTTGGGATATAAAGATTTATGAATATTGAACTTTTTGAGAAGTGACTTTAGGTTTGAATATATGGTTTTTGGATTATTGGATAAAAGAGGGACAAAATAAAACTAAACGAGATGCTCCACCAGCAAGAAATGAGTGGAATTTGGGAAGAAACGGTGTCGGAAATTCAAAATATTAAGGATACTTTGACAAGAAGATACAAGGAGATTATGAATAAAATGCATAGCATAGATGGAGAGCTGGAAAACATGATATAAAGGGCAAGGAGTGACCAAGACGCCCAGGAAGAGGAGGAGCCAATTGAAAGAGTAGATGAAAAAACAGAACAGACAAACCAACAAATAAAACAAGATGATAAAAGGGAGACAACAACAAAAATAATAATGACTGATGAAATAAGCCGAGGGGAGAGTATTTTAAGGGAATTAAAAAAAGAACTGGAGTTGCAGGAAAAAATTTTTGGAAGAGAGGGGCAAGAGTAGATATTTTGAAAATTAGACAATGAAAATGTTTAAAATGATTGGTCAAGATGTGGAAGCAGATAGAGATAAAGATCCAAGAGAAGAATATGGGAGGCAAGCTAAGAAACGAACAATTAAAGCTTTAAAGCGGGCAAGAGATGATGGATAGGAAGAGAATATTTTTAAAATGCAGTATAATTGTGGCAGAATTAAAAGTTAGAATAGGGATGGAAACTAGAGAAAGAGGGAATAATGGAATACACATTTTTATATAATAAGGTGAAGTAATAACAAGAGGGGAAATCAGAATTTGAATGACGGTATTAAGTATGCTTGAATAATATAGTGATTGGCATAAAAATAAGATTGAAATATTGAATAATGGAAGATTATAACTTAACATAAATATGTGTATTATTATTAGAACCATATAAGCTTGCTAAATGTAACAAATAAGCTTAATAATATTTTATTTGTATTAAAAGGAATGACACTCAGAATATGGTGATTGGCATAAAAATAACATATTGAAATATTGAATAACTAAATAATGGAAGATTATAACTTAACATAAATATGTGTATTATTACCAGAACTATATAAACTTGTCAAACATAGTAAATATGATGAATATTATTTTATTTGTACTAAAATGTATGACACTCAGATGCCACACTGTTCACGCATTGATATGTTTGTAAAAAAAATAAAAAACTTGGGGGGGGGAAGATAACCATTTCTCTGAAGTGGTGTAGGGTTTCCTGCCTAAGCAGGGGGTTGGACTAGAAGACCTCCAAGGTCCCTTCCAACTCTGTTAAATTATAATTATAAATTATAAGATTGCTTAGGCTGGAGCAATAAATCAGAAAATTTGAACCCTTTGCATTTGGAATTGGTTCTTTGTGCCTGACAGTTGTCCCCAGTTGACCTTCACCATTTTCTTGCTCCTGCTGACCAAGCACATTGGTTTCTTTGCAAGACTTGTGGAAGAAAGCCTCACTTGACCGGCAGCCACTTTGTGAAGGGTTCAGGCCAGGCATACTTTGTCAGCAAGGGGAGCAAGAAAATGGAGAAACGCAGCTGGGATGGTGGAGTGCGGGGCGTCAGGAGCCTCTGAGTACAGGGCAGCAAGAGTGACTGGCAGGGCCAGGCTGAGCTGTGGCTTCACGTCTCTCTGGTGTAGGGAAACTGCATTTTCATGGAGTGACTGAGGCTGCACACCGAGGCTGTAGCTTAGAGATTTCTTGCAGCCCCAGAACCACAGTATGCCAAGGAACCCTTTGAGCCACAGCATGGCAAGCAGCCCCACAAGACAGGATGTAGGGCAGCTAAAAGGGCAGATATAAGGGGGACTAGGCAGTTGAAGGGGAGGCAATCCCTTACCTTGAAAGAACTGAGGTTTGAGGTTGGGAGGGACAAGCCAGGAATGGCTTGGGTCTTTGACTTAATGACCAGATACAGAAATATGTCTATATGCCTACATATGCCAGAGCCATTTTTTCAAAGTATGCATCTAAACTGCAAATTAGATTTTAAACCATCCTAAGGCAATAAAACATATTGCTTTGTTGTTAGTTGCGAAGTCGTGTCCAACCCATCATGACCCCATGGACAATGTTCCTCCAGGCCTTCCTGTCCTCTACCATCCTCTGGAGTCTATTTAAGATCACGCCTACTGCTTCAGTGACTCCATCCAGCCACCTCATTCTCTGCCGTCCCCTTTTGCCCTCAATCATTCCCAGCATTAGGCTCTTCTCCAGTGAGTCCTTCCTTCTCATTAGGTGGCCAAAGTATTTGAGTTTCATCTTCAGGATCTGGCCTTCTAAAAAGCAGTCAGGGTTGATCTCCTCTAGGACTGACCGGTTTGATCGCCTTGCAGTCCAAGGGATTCGCAAGTCTATTGAGACTAAGTAATATATTAGATTGGTGTGATGAGATCACAATTACAGAAGCATAGCATAACATGTCAGCCAACATCCCCTGTGCACTTGAAAAAATTGTCACAAATCTAACACCCTCCCTTTTGCTGCCACACCATAATTTATTAAAACATTTTTTAAGTTCCTTAAAATTTTTTTGGGGGGGGGCATTTTTGCCTCCAGCATTCTATCCTAACCATAGTGACATTTCTATGCCCTTTATTTATCCTTCATATCTATTACT
>QLTV01001996.1:1371107-1376107 GCA_003457575.1 Thermophis baileyi
AAGCTCGTTCTTGTATAGTTCTTCTGTGTAATTTTGCCACCTCTTCTTAATCTCTTCTGCCTCTGTTAGGTCCCTGCCATTTTGGTCCTTTATCATGCCCATCTTTGCATGAAACGTTCCCTTCATATCTCCAATTTTCTTGAAGAGATCTCTGGTCCTCCCTATTCTATTGTTTTCTTCTATTTCTTTGCACTGTTCATTTAAGAAGGCATTCTTATCTCTTCTAGCTATTCTCTGGAATTCTGCATTCAATTGGATGTATCTTTCTCCCTTGCCTTTTGCTTTCTTTCTTTCCTCAGCTATTTGCAAAGCTTCCTCAGACAGCCATTTTGCTTTCTTGCATTTTTTTTTTTTTTTTTATTGTTTTAGTTGCTACCTCTTGTACAATGTTGCGAACCTCCGTCCACAGTTCTTCAGGCACTCTGTCTATCAGATCTAATTCCTTAAATCTATTTGTCACCTCTACTGTATATTCATCAGGGATATGATTTAGTTCATACCTGAGTGGCCTAGTGCTTTTCCCTACTTTCTTCTATTTAAGCCTAAATTTTGCAACGAGAAGCTCATGATCTGAGCCACAGTCGGCTCCTGGTCTTGTTTTTACTGACTGTATAGAGCAGCGGTTCTCAACCTGTGGGTCGCGACCCCTTTGGGGGTCGAACGACCCTTTTACAGGGGTCACCTAAGCCGCGCTAGCCCACCACGCCCCCTTTGTCACCTCACCGCATGTGGGGAGGGGGCGGGGTGGGGGTCACAGCATTAGGAAGGTTGAGAACCACTGGTATAGAGCTTCTCCATCTTTGGCTGCAGAGACTAGAAGACCTGCAAGGTGGCTTCCAGCTCTTTGTTAATTCTGGGCATTCGTTGTGTATGTATTCTATGCGTCAATTTCATCCTCTTCAGCACCAGTGGTTGGGGCATAGACCTGGATTACTGTGATATTGAATGGTTTGCCTTGGATTCGAACTGAGATCATTCTGTCATTTTGGGGATTGTATCCCAGTATTGCTTTTCCTACTCTTTTATTGACTATGAAGGCTACTCCATTTCTTCTGAGGGATTCTTACCCGCAGTAGTATACCCGATGGTCATCTGAATTAAATTCACCCATTCCTGTCCATTTTAGTTCCCTGATTCCTAAGATGTCGATGTTCAGTCTTGTCATCTATTCTTTGACCACGTCCAGCTTGCCTTGATTCATGGATTACATTCCAGGTTCCTATGGAATATAGATCTTTATAGCATAGGACTTTCCTTTCACCACCAGATACATCCACAGTTGGGCGTCCTTTCGGCTTTAGCCCAGTCGCTTCACTCTTTCTGGTGCTACTAGTACTAGCCCTCTGCTCTTCCCAGTAGCATATTGGACACCTTCCGACCTGAGGGGCTCATCTTTCAGCGTCATATCTTTTTGCCTTTTGTTACTGTCCATGGGGTTTTCATAGCAAAGATACTGGAGTGGGTTGCCATTTCCTTCTCCAGTGGATCACGTTTTGTCAGAGCTCTCTGCTATGACCTATCCGTCTTGGGTGGCCCTGCATGGCATAGCTCATAGCTTCATTGAGCTACGCAAGCCCCTTCGCCACAACAAGGCAGTAATCCATGAAGGGGAAAAACATATTGCTATGTGGCAATAAATCCTGGATTTGGCCATGTTGAGTTTGTTTGTAATTTAAACTAAGTATATACCCTTGAAGCAGGGATACACTATCTGTACTTAAGAGCTGAGGTGGCGCAGTGGTTAGAGTGCAGTACTGCAGGCTACTTCAGCTGACTGCTAGCTGCAGTTCGGTGGTTCAAATCTCACCAGCTCAAGGTTGACTCAGCCTTCCATCCTTCCAAGGTGGGTAAAATGAGGACCCAGATTGTTGGGGGCAATATGCTGACTCTGTAAACCGCTTAGAGAGGGCTGTAAAGCACTGTAAAGCGGTATATAAGTCTAAGTGCTATTGCTATTGCTACTGTACACCTGGGCGCAGCTGCCAGAACCTTTCCAAAAGGTGCTGCTAAATAGTAATTTTTAACGTGATAAAGGGAGTCTATTAAATAAAGGAAGATAGTTACAGTGTGGTCTTACTAAGGCATTGTAAAGTGGAGTTAACCCTTCACGTGATCTTCATTCTATCCTCCTGTTAATGCAGCCTAGGACTGCATTGGCTTTTTTGGCAGCTGCAGCACACTGCTGGCTCATATTTAAATGATTGTCCACTAGGACTCCAAGATCCCTCTCACAGTTACTTTGCTTGTGAGAAAGTTGCAAAAGGGGGTCATCGGACCCCAGGACTCTGCAACCATCATAAATATGAGCTAGTTGCCAAACATCCAAAGCTTGAGCCAAGTGATCATGGGGATGTTGCTACGGTCATTTGAAAAAAGATCATAATTCACTTTTTTCAGTGTTGTAACTTGAGGACTACCTGTATTAGGACTGAAGTTTTATTTCAAAGATCCAGTTGAAACAATGATTGAATTTCCAGATCAATTCAATGCATCAATCAAATAAATTGCTTGATTCAAACATTCCGCACACATGTATATTTTATTATTTTAATTGAATTGATCCTTTGAACTGAATCTTTGAATTAACCTAATTTATTAGTAATAACCTATTAAATTTGTAGATTTAATACATTTTGTATAATCAAATTTGAATGAGTCACGAACCCACAGTGATTATATATATATAGATTAAAAAAAGAAAATGGGGCCAGGACAAAAACTGATTGATAACTTTGCATTATATTAAATATTATATTTCATGTTTCTAGACCACCCATCTCCCTTAAGAAGGGTCTTTACGTCTTTAATATAATGCAAAGTTATCAATCAGTTTTTGTTCTGGCCCCATTTTCTTTTTTTAATCTGACACCATCCATTTTTTGGAGTACAGCCCTTTGTTTACAATTCAAATCCCAAATGCAAACCCTGAACCCTTGTGCAATTGAATTTAAAGAAACAAACCTTGTAAGGGCTTCTCTTGATTAGCCTCTCAGTTGTTAGCTAAAATCAAGTGTATATAATTAATCTTATCTGTAAACAATCAGGATAAATTTATTTCTCTAAAAGTAGCAAAGTTATGCTACGTTATATGTAAGTTTTGCCCACAAATGATTGCCACAGTTATTTATCTCAGGGGATACTGTTGTTTCATTTGTTTTACAGAATTTATTTTTATTGGTCCATGACTGTTTTATTCTGTTCTATAATCAACCATGATAGTGCAGTAATTGTCTTAATTATCTCATATTAAGTCACTTTGGTGAGAGGGCAGTTATCAAATGAAATATTGAATGTTTAATGTCTTTCTTTTTGCAGAGGACCTGCTGGAGTCAGAGCTCAAGCCTTGGACAGTGGTGGGAACTTGATTGATGATTTTGTGTTTGATAGTGGAACAGGAGACATTGCTGCTCGAATACTCCATGTCAGGAATGCCCCTTCACCTGCCGCTACCTCCTCCCTTTCCATTGCAAAAATGATAGCCAATGAGGTGGAGCAGAGATTCAAATTGTGACTGGACGGTGGAGACTTGGGCCTCTTTGCTCCTCCTCCTCAGTAGTCACAGCTACTGTGACAGGCAAAGAAAAGGGCTGTTTCTTGTTTGGAAACAGAGGATTAGAAAAAGGAATCACAGACTAGTTTGCTATACAAAAGCATCAAACTTGACCACGATCAGTATCACAGCACTGAAACTATTTAAAAGGACAGGAAGATCCGTTAAATGTCATATTACTTTGTTAAAGGAAAATACATTAGAGCAATTAGCAAACCAGAATCTTCCTCCGTTTCCTTAAGAGACTTGCTTGTGTCTGAATAAAGTTGTTTCCAAATAGAGTAATAATGAGGAGACTAGACCAAGACAGCCAGTTCTGCCTAGGTTTCTGTTTCTTATTTACACAAAGAATCAATGATGGGCTTAATATTTTAAAAATACTCAAGCAAGCAAGAGATGTGGTTGTAGACTTTTCTTCAATCTTAGAATCATCTGAAAGAAGGAGTCGATAAACTGTCCATCGATCACGGTATCAATAGAAAAGAATATGTGTGCATTGATGATGCTACCTGATTGGGTAATGAAAGATAGTGGATATTATAAAGATAACTGGTGCCATCTTTAGCAGAAGTTATGCTGTGAACTTCCAGAAAAAAGATATCAGTCAAGCGTCTTTGGTCTCCAGTTTTTATTTTTAGCAAAGGAATGCTGACAAAAATACAAGCAGCTGTTGGCCAGAAACAAAGTACTGCACTATCCTTACCAAACTCATTGAAGAAAAGGACAGCAGGTTCCAAATACTGGTAGTAAAACATGGCTTTTGTCTTTCCGTGTAAATATTGCCTCTATGGTTTGTCTCTAGGGTTTTTTTTTTCTTTCGCTTTCTCATTGCTAGAAATTATTCCATTCTCTAAATTGCTAGCTAATGAATCAGAGATCATTTCTTGATTTGATTTGCATAGTCTTCTTTTTCTAGATGGCCCAAACATATAAGTATTGTATGTGATTGAATTTGGAACTTTCTTTTAAAATAATGGAATATGATGAGATAAAAGCATTGATCCAAACCATAATTAGAAGTCATATAGAACTTTATATTTTAGTCAATAATAAAATATAAAAAGCAGTGCATAAATGTGGGGGTGATGAACAAGGAAATTTTAAATGAGTTTCTTTTTAACTTAGTTTTAATGTACTGTACATTGTTTTCTGTTCATCTTCAAATAGAATCATTGGAAGTTCCACACTTCTCTTTTTTCCTGAAACACTAAAATCTCCATACAGGTAGTCTTTGATTTACGACCACAATTGAGCCCAAAATTTCCACTGCTAAGCAAGACAGTTAAATGAATTTTGCCCCGTTTTATGACCTTTCTTGCCAGAATTGTTGTGAATCATTGCAGTTGTTAAGTTAGGAACATGGTTGTTAAGTGAATCTGGCTTCCCCATTGACTTTGCTTGTCAGAAGGCTGCAAAAGATGATCACATGACCCAGGGACACTGCAACCAT
>QLTV01001996.1:1381107-1417054 GCA_003457575.1 Thermophis baileyi
AACCTGCTTGGATGCTGCTATTTCTGTCTGCTGGCTATCTGGTTGGGATGTTGTCACCTCTGGCTGTTGGCTGGTATGGTGGAATGGCAAATCTGCATGCTGGCTGGGTTGGCAATATTCAACCACCTCGGCCACTTTGGATATCACCATCACCATCTCTTGGCCAGATAGCTGTGAAGCTAATAACTCAGGCTTTGGAACTCCATCTATTAAAGCATCCTCCTGTAGATGTCCTCTTTGGGACTGCAGCAACTTCTCTTGTTGGTTTCCCACAATGGGTACATCTTTGCAGGACTCCTGCAATTCTTTTTCTGCTTCAAAAGATATTAGTTCTTTCTCTTTAATCAATGCTGCTGCTGCCATCTGATTCTCAGGCTGAGACTCATCCTTACAAGTATCTTGCTGTGCTATAATTTCCTTTCTGTCATCCTCAACACGATGTATTTTATCAAGTTCAGTCTTTTTTTCTTCAGGTGTGGAATTCCTAGCAAAACTTCCCTTAGGTGTGAGAGTTACTTTTCTTGCTCTATGCTCCTGAAGCCAACTTCTTTCAGTTTGTTGACTACTACATGTCATTAATTTACCAGTTTTTCTGTTTTTCCAGGTATTCATTCCAACTGAAATAATGCTGTAAGTTTGCTGAGCCTTTGAAGCACATGAAGGCTTTTGTTTTGAATCATTTATGTCACTTTCAAGAGTATTATCCTCAGCCACTTTGTTCACTTTATCTGCAACCAGCTGATGTTCTGCCTCTACCACAACAGGTTGTTTACTTTCCCATTGAGGCAGTAATGTAGTGGATTGCTGACTTACAGTCCAAGACTCAGGCATGATGGCTTGTTCACTATCTCTCTGGGATTTGGGCATGATGAGTGATTCACTACACCTTTGAGATTCTGATGTATCAGGCTTCACACTGTCCCTCCTGCATCTGGAGTCAATCAGTGGTTCAGTGCTCCTTTGGGGTTCAGGGATGGCAAACTGTTTGCTATCCTTTTGGGACTCAGATGCAGTAAGTTGTTCACTGCCCTTTGGGGGTTCAAGTTCATATGGGTGATCACTGTCTCTTTGGAATTCGGGAATAATAGGCCGTTCACTATTATTTTGGGATTCAGATACAGCAGGTTCATCAAACTTCTGGGACTCAGGGCAGATGGGCTGCTCGTTGCATTCTGATGATTCTGGAATAGCAGGCTGTCCGCTGCCTTTCCGAAAGTCAAGCAAAGGGGGATATTCACTGCCCATTTCAAACTCTGAAGAAATGGGTTGTTCACTGTCCCTCTGGGACTCAGAAACTGGAGGAAGGTCTGCCTTCTGGAACCCACATACAAGACGTGGTTCAGGAATCTTCTGGGATGTGGATGTTTCACTAGCTCTCCTGCACTGGGGCAAGTTGGGTGGTTCACTAGAGTTCTGGGACTGGAACATGCTGGGGGGTGCACTAACCCTGCGGGAATTGGGTATGTTGGAAAATTCCATGGCCCCCTGGGGTTTAAGCAAGGATGGTTCATTGGCCTCCCATTTCTCAAGAAATAATTCACTAGTTTTTGATTCACTTGCAAGAGACTGTTCACTAGTCCTGTGAAGCTGCATGATGTTAGGTGGCTCATTGGTCATCTGGGACTCAGTTTCTTCACTGGTCCTCAAGGAGTCAGACACTGTATATTTTTCACTACATCTTTCAGATACAGGGAAAACAGTTTCTTCGCTGCTCCTTTGGGAGTTAGGAGGAGTTGGGTAATCAGTGGCCTTTGGGAATTTAGATAAAGTGGGCTCTTCATTGCCTTTTTGGAATTCTGTGGTAGCAGACATCTCTGTACTTTCCCCAAACTCTAAGATCATGGATTCGTTGCTACCCCTTTGATATTCTGGAATGGTGACCTGGCCACCATCCTTCTGGGAATAAAGCATGGCAAACTGTTCACCATTTGTTTGAGATTTTGGAACAAAAGATTGTTTATCTTTCCAAGAGTCTGATATAGCAGGCAGTTCACTTGCTTTCTCAATTTCAAGGGATATAGGCTGTTTGCTGCTTCTTTGGGATTCTAAACTTGGGGAGCGCTTATTGTCCTCATGGGACTCAAGCACAGCAGCCTGTTCTTTACTTCTTCTGGTCTCAAGTGCAGTATACTGTTCATTAGTCCCCGACTCTGAACTAATTCTTTGAGATTTTTGAACCCCGGGCTCATTAGTCTTTGATAGTGCTTCTTTACTGGCAAGTTTCTGTTTTTTCTCTCTATAATTCTGAAGCCAACTATCATTAGTCTGTTGACTCTGGTTTTGCATTAATTTGCCAGATCTTCGGTTTAACCAAGTAGTTTCCTCCAGTGAAATGATGCTGTATGTCTGTTGACCAAATGACATCTTTTGTTTCAGTGGCATTGTATCAATCTTGTTTTCTGTCCCTAGGCTACCATGCTGTGATTTTTGCTTTAGTTCAAATAACATATCACTCTGATTCTCTTTTTTTTTTAATTGATTACTATCATGTTCAAATTCTTTTAACCCAGCTGATGGTCTGTTTTGATGAACTTGCCGATCTTCAAGAGGGAGACTACTGTGTCGAAATTCTTGCACTTCACTTTGCTGGCTATCATGGAGAGAGTCTGGTAAATTGACTGGTGGACTGCAAGAGCGAAGTTCTTGAATGTCAATTGGCTTGCTTCCTTGGTGAAAATCTTGCTGTTTTTGTGGCAGACTATCAATGCAGAGTTCTGAAATAACAGGCTTACCTGTTTTTTGCAAGTCATACTGATGACTACCATGGCGAGATTCTTGCATTCCTAATTGTGTTCTAATTTTTGCAATGCTAACCATATCAGTCTGTAAACTTTTTTCAAGCAACTCTCTTTTCAGACTCTGAGTACTATCTGTCTGCTGAGCTTGGTCAATTTTAATTTTCCGTATTTTTCTACGTCGCTTTGGTTTTTCCCCCTCTGATTTTGTTTTTTCTGTTCCTACTTGTTGGCCTCTTAGTTGGGTCTCCTGCTGTACTCCAAATATTTTTGGCTCTTGAATATTATATTGGGATTCTGGTACTGCAGGCTGTTGACTATCTTGCTTTGATTCTTGTCCCTCTGACTTTTTATTAATGTCCTGAGATTCTTGTTCTGTAGCTTGTTGACTAACTCGCTTTGATTCTTGCCCCTGTCGCTTTTGAATACCATGCCAAGATTCTTGTACTGCAACAGATCGACTACCTCGCCTGGATTCTTGCTCCTCTGGCTGTTGAATACTGTGCTGAGATTCCTGTACTGCAACAGATCTATTACCTCGCCTGGATTCTTGCTCCTCTGGCTGTTGAATACTGTGCTGAGATTCCTGTACTGCAACAGATCTACTACCTCGTTTTGATTCTTGCCCCTCTGGCTGCTGAATACTGTGCTGGGATTCTTGTACTACAGCAGAACAACTGCCTCGTCTTGATTCTTGCCTTTCTGGCTGTTGAATACCATGCCAAGAATCCTGTACTGCAACAGATTGACTATCGTGCCTTGATTCTTGCTCTTCTGGCTGAATACTGTACTGAGAGTCTTGTACAGCCACAGACTGACTATCCCTGCCTGATTCTTGTCCCTCTGGCTGCTGAATACAGTGACAAGATTCTTGTACTATATGCCTTTGAGAAATTTGTTCTTGTAACACAGGTTTCATTTCAGAAGCCCTAGAAAATGTTAACAATGTTTCAGTGTTTAATGTTTCCTTTTCTGAATTGTTTCCTATCATGGATTGATGAAAAGGAAGTAAAAGTTCTGCAAGTGTTTCTGGGCCCCAAACAATACTGGTTTGCTGATAGCTAGATATCCTCTGACCTGTTCTTTCACAAATCCAAGTCCTTTCTGTGTTCAAAGGCTGTCCCTGAGAAAATGTTTTATTTGGTAGATTTTGAACACAAATGGCTTGCTTGCTGCTGTGCTGAGATTCCAGTCTATTTATATCTTGGCTACCATGGTGTGTGACTTGTGTCTTTATTTGCTGACTATCATACTTTTCTACTTGTTCGGTTCCATCTTGCACACAAGCTTTTTTTATTTCTGTCTCTTCAGGAAAAATAATCTCCTGTTCAAAGCCCTCTTGAAAAGACTTCGGGGTTTGTAAAGGCTGGTAAGCAACAGGCTGCTGATTATTACAATAGGATTCTTGGTTTTGGAGTTGAGGACTGTTGGACTGTAATTGTTTCTTAAGAGGTGTTACACTACTTGTCCTTGCAGAAATATTTATCTGCTCACTTTCATCCATTATTTCTTTTCGTCTAAAAATGCTCACTTTGCTATCTGTTTGCAGAGACTTGTCCACCACATTTTTTTTAGAAACCTTCTTTCTAGGTTCTTGTTCCATTACTTGCACAGAATATCCACTTTTCTGATAGTGACTGATCTGAGTATAATCCTCATTTGTGTTGGAAGTAGATTCCAGATTCTCCAAATTGAGTATTTCCTCATTCCCAGGATTTATCTAGGCAAGTACAATTTCAAAATCACTCAGCTTTTCTTTTAGCAAAATTGCTAAATTAATTCTGAGGCCCTGAGGTACCAGCTTTTGCAGCATCAGCAAGCCAAATCTCCCTTTTGAACCAAGCTGTTTTCTTTTAAAAAGCTACATGTAAAAGAAACATAAGTGCTACCTTTCCTGATCCCACTTCATAACGATTAATTCTTTTCATTAGGACTGTGACTTGGATGTAAGTTGAACCATTTTCTAGGTGGTGATAAATCTTTGTTGAGTGCGTATTTCTTATTTACAGCCAGTTGGAATCATGGCCTTTTATGTCAAAATACTAGTTCTAGATTAAGGAGTTAGCAAGTAATTTGTCTGATGATGGTTTCCTGTTCTTACTCCAACTGCCTTTGTTCTACAAGCATCAGAAAATTGTCTGTGACATCACTGCACACTGTGCTCCAATCATTTATCTTATAGTTAAGCAAGATTCTAAGTCCAAGCCTTTAGAACTAGGAATAGAGTTCATTTTTGCCATTCAAGGGCAGCAACTGAAGCCTCGACTATTCTTCTTGCTGCCTTCTAAAGAAAGTGATTTTACAAAAAGGTAAGTAATAATAATTTCCCTTAACCAATTCTTAAGTGTTGCCTTACTGTTAGGAAATATTTTAGAAAATTGTTGAAAACAATGGGCTTGTAGAGTGCAAAACTGATTGTTTAATAATTTCCTTTCGCTAGATTTTCTGGCAGCCTTTACCAACTTCATTCCTTGGCTAGGAATTATGAGAGATGCAGTTCAGCGAGAGAGATGGGATTGCCTATTAATTCAACAATTGCCTCCAATGTGATGTTCCCCCATTAAGGATCCAGGCCATCTGGCAGAGCCAGACCTTCAGGGTCCTGTGAAAGGACAGAATGATGGGAGCCAATCTCACCTCAGTGGGTAAGATGTTCCATAGGGCAGGAGTCACAACAGAGAACGCCCTCCTTCTGGACTCCACCAGCCTAGTGTCACTGCCCATCAGAATTACACCTGGAGTCTACGTTATCAAAATTGTAGAAAGATTAAAATATTTCAATGCATCCTTGAGAGAGGAGATTGCCTCTTAAGGAGGGATTGGTTCACGCTCCCCTCAAGAATCACTAGATCCCACCATACTGGGTAATTTTTTAGGGACTGTTGTGGGGAAGGTGGTCATGCAAGCAGCGTTAGTGGACTCTGGGTGAAGCAATTAGCTGGACTCCTTTCAGTCAGGATTCAGACCTAGACATGGGATAGAAACAGCGTTGGGTACAATTTTGGATCATGTCTGGCAGGAGCGGGATAGGGGATGATGCTCCCATCCTGGCTCAACCTCTAGCCATTTTCTGACATGTGGGAATGACCTTGGAAGCCGGGGCAAGGGGATTAAAAGGCAGTTTAGCCAACAGCAGGAATGTGATTGGGGCAAGAGGCTCAGAAGAGTCCCTCCTTTGTTTTGGGGCTGTAAAGGATTAGATAGGGAAGGGGAAGTACATTCAGCCTTACAGGGTAGAGCAATCAGGAAACACAACCTGATGAATTAATTCTACGTTATTGTAAGGTTACATTAAACAGAATCTTGTAAGTCTGGAAGTACTCCTGTCCCCCTCCTCCCCTGGACTTGAAATAGATATGGATTGGCAACGCAGACCGTAAATGTGTTGAACTTCAACTCTCCACAATACTCTGGCAACATAACTAACGGAAAGGAGATTGGGGGAGTATCTCTGGAAGGTACCTGAGGGTGCTTTTAGGAGAAGCTCGATCGAAGGCGAGGGCGGCAAAGGATTAGGCAGCTTCTGGTATATCAAAGCGTGACGGGCCGCCTAACCACGAAGCCACCTATTTCTTACTAGCCTCGGCCTTCCTGGTACTATAATCGCTCTCCGCCCGCACTTCACTTGAGCGACTGTCGAGCAAAAAGCCATCCTCAGGGAAAAGCCAGGCAAGCCGGCGGCCCCACCTCCATTGAGTATCCGAAGGGGCCGCCTTCTTTTCCCATTGGCACTTGCCCGACAGGCCGACTCCCTCTTCCTCCGGTCCTCTTCCCGGGCCGCTAGAGAGCGCAACTGGACCCTGCCCGGTTGCTTTAGGCCGGCCTCTGCGTTTGCGCAGTGCGCGTGAGACCGAGGCAGCCGCGGCCCAGGCTTGGGAAAGTGGAGCGGCGGCGGCGCCTGCTGCGGCTTGCGGCGGGGCCGGCGGCTTAGGAGACGCGGATGTGACCGCGGTTGGCCGGGCCTGCGGGCAGGGCCGGGGAGCACTTGAACAGCTCCGTGCCCCTTCCCCTCCCCCGTCATCCCATCCCAAGGCGCGGGAGGAAGAAGAGGGGCTATGCAGCCGCCTCAGCCGCCCCCCTACGAGTTCCTCAGCGAGGAGAACGGGCAGAAATGGCGGGGGCTCCTCGTGCCGGCCCTGCGTAAGGTCAGTCCCTCCTGGCGGCGGCGGCGTCCTGTCAATGCGGGCGCTCTCTCTCGCACGCGGTCCTTCAAGGTGGGGAGCTGCGGAGCTACCCCCCCCCGCACCCCCCCCGTTGCCAGGCGTTTCCCGGACAGCGGGATCTTTCCTCTTGTCAGTCGGCAAAGTGCTCTCGCCCCCTCCCTCCCTGCCCCCCCCTCGGCGTGCTTCAGTTTACCTCACGCGAAGGGTCCCTTTCCGAGCCTGAGGGAGCCGCCCCCGTCAGGGCACGCCCCCTTTAACCTCTCCATAAAGCTGCCCTGCCTAAGCCAAATGCGCTCCGTGCCCCCTCAGGCGCCAGGAGATCCTGCTGAGGAGCCACCTATTTCTCACAACGTATATCGCGTTGCAGGTGTGATGTAGGGCTTCAGAGTCTGCTCGGTATCGTGCGAATGGACTGAGGGGCTTTGGGGTCGGTCGCCACCTCAGCTCAGCTTACCTCACAAGGTTCTTGTGAGAATATTCGTTGTGAGTTCCTGGAGTTCAACGTCAGTAAAACACAAGGACTTATCTGCAGGGTTAGAAGAGGGAAGCTGTGGCAGTGTGGAAATTCCCTATGCTTTCCCAAGAGAAACTTTCCTACTTGTTGATAATTAAACTTGTATGCTGCCTTAACTTCCAAGGACTTTGGGTTGATGTCGGCAGGGTCCCTCTGGTTTTTACTTCTAGGACCTACCTATCTTGTAATTGCAAATTGGGAACAACTGAATTCAGTTGCTTGCAGTGGAGTTTCCCACTAATGTGCATTATTGCTGTGGGGGGGAAAATAGACTGTTCTGTAGATTGACTAAAAACTCCTGGAGTTCATTGTTGCTTTCTAACAATGAACAAATAATATAATGCAGGTAATCCTTGCTTACCGACTACCTCATGTAGTGACTGAAATTACGATGACACTAAAAAAAAACCTTTGCGATCAATCTTCACAATTATGACCATTGCAGCATCCTGCAGTCACATGATCACCATTGAGGTGCTTCTCAACCAGTTTGTGACAGGCAGAGTTAATAGAGAAAGTGGACATAAATTCATAAATTGTGATAATGTGATTTTTTTTTTCTTGTATATACTAATCTTGTAACTCAACATCTCTTAAATAAGTTGTAGTCCAGGTCAGGACCTGGGCACCTTGTTGAGGAAGATTACAGTAACTGTATGTTGTATGTTCTTTTTACGTGGAACTGCCAAAAGGCATCTTCTGTCACCATGTGATTCAGATGTTGTTCTGTACAATTACACAGATCATTCTATATTATTCTTTAGTTGGCTCCTTGTATAGACACACTTCCTGCCTTGTGTGCACATTGATATTGTGATCATATTGATCATCATGGTCCTGTAAATTTTTATGTAAGGAAGGCAGTTGAGTAGATTTGTATGTGTATGGAAACTGCAAATATAGTAGGCATACTCAAACACACTATAAAGATATGAAAGGAAGACACAAACTGCAGAATTTGAGGTGTTTGTACTGCATGATGTTGACTATTGTTTGAATAAAGAATTCAGTCTAGGTACAATGCTGGTGATGCTGGTCCAGACAATGTAATGTGATTTGTGTATTTGTTTTTGACTCAACAAGAATGAGTCCTTTTGCTCTGATGGATTCATAGTAAGCCTAGCATGGTGAATGAATTAGTAATCTGAGTCATTGACTTATCTGTCTGCGCACACACCAATTTTTGTATCCTTCCATAGTCTAGACTAGGGTATTTGTTGCCAGTCAAAATCTAGTCACAGAATCTGCCTTTCGTCTAAGAAACTGAGGATTGCCTTGA
Source organism: Thermophis baileyi (assembly GCA_003457575.1). NCBI lineage: Eukaryota > Metazoa > Chordata > Lepidosauria > Squamata > Dipsadidae > Thermophis > Thermophis baileyi. The sequence continues at coordinate 1,389,799 of QLTV01001996.1, forward strand.
TTGTCTTGTATTGTTTAGTATAGTTTGATTTTTATAACATAGTATTACATTTCAGGAAAAGCGCAAGAGTTTTGTGCTTGAACTGAGATGGAGCTTTCCTGTATTAAGAAGTCATGATGTGATTCTAATTGTACCATTAGCAGTATCTATTTCTTTTTTGAATAGTTTTCAAAACTCAGAAAAAGACAAGCAGGAGAAATGCAGAAAGCATTTTTCTTTGACCTAGTTCATGTGCTGAACTAAGACATAATGGATTTATTTGATTCATTATGTTGCATGAACCCATGAGTCTATAACACATACTTTATGGCTGAGTGTACTTTATGTACTCAATCATTTGTGGATTGCTTAGTAAATCAAGTTAAGTGGCTTAACACTGTATGTGAACCCAGATATATATTTTGGCCTAATTTATTTTGTCCACAAATTGTAATTGTAATTGTATTGTAATTTGTAAACCATCATTTATACTTTGGGTATATATCCCTCTCCCCCCATCTCCATATTTTATGGCAAGTGAGCATATTTGGAATGTTGAGAACATGTCATAGGCACTGTCACAAAATAATTTCATGATATTTTGGTTCTTTGCAAAGAAGATAAATCAAATGCTGTGTTGTTACTGGTAGATATGTATTTTTGTATGTGTGTATTTATGTGTGTACACACACACACTTTTTTCCCTAAGGATGCCTCCAAATACTCAGAGGAATTATGGAAATACAAGTTACGTTTGAGGCTGATACTTTGCTTTGCAGCATGCTTTCCATTCATTTTTTTAATTAAAAGAATTTTAAAAAATAAAATTGGCAAGCCTGGCAGATTTCAAGGAACATGTTATTGCTCCAAGAGCAATACTTTGGACTTAGCTTAGTATGTGAGAGATACCAAAACAATAATTTCAGTGAGAAGTTACTTGCTATTATGATCATTTTCAATTTATTACAATTTGTATTATACAAATGTTATTTCTCTCCATGAAAAAATACACAAAGATTATTTCTTTTCTCTTCCATAAATTTTATAAAGATTTATGGTTACCAAAAAAATCATTTGATGTAACAGACAAAAACTGTTTTTCCTGGATTATCTTTCATCTGTCTACTATTTTTGTTATAGAGCTAAATGGACAAATGTTTGTCCATTTTTTTTCTCAGTTACAATATAAGTTTGTATGTAGGAAGATTTACTTTTTTTACTGTAACTTCAAAAAATTAACTTGGGGGGGGGAAGAATAATTGAATTGGACACATATCACTAAATTAAAAAGGTAAAGGAGTGTTTGAGTTAGTCTCAACTCCAAGTGATGGAACATCCAGCAGTTTTCTTGGCAACAAAATGAAAATAGCTTTCTCTTGGTCGAGTGGAAATAACATCCCAGAAGGCGACAATGGCAAGCCACTTTCTTAACTTAGCCAAGAAAAGTATTTGGAGACTGTCAACAGGAATTGAAATTAACTAAAGGACATCTTTTTAATACTATGCTTTCATTTATTTTTAACCTTTCATCACTTAAATAATTCATTAGAAACTGCTCATCTTTAGTATTGACGGGTTTTTATATTTGTTCTGTGTGTACATATTTTGTGGTGTAAACTATCAGGAGTTGTCTTTTGAACCTGGTTATACACAAGCATTCTACTCCTTGCAGGAGCCTTTTATAGTCTTAAAGCCCCGTAGCTCCTTATTGCTATGAGGTGCAAATGGTTAGAGAAAGATAATTAAAAAAAAATCCCATGCAAATATTTGGCAAAGTATATTTTTCACACAATGAAATAAGTTATCAATAGAAAATTCAGGGGGGGAAAGTTAACTGATTATTGCAATACATTTTATGTGGGGGTCTCCTTGAAGAAGATTCAGAAACACATTTTAGTAAAGAACATGGTGCCAAAAGTCATGACTAGTTATGGGAGATGATCGTATTATGTCAGGTCAGGATTGTAACCTGTTAAGTCCTCCATGGCTTTGAGTCAGAGGAGTGCCTTCTTCTCTCATATTCGCATTGGAACCTTTTCATCAGACAGAGACCTATTCTTAAGTACCCTCATATGCTGATATGGCTAATATAATGAGCGATTCAGGAATGGCTTTTTTTAGTACTCTTCTTTAAGTATGACATGCTATCCCTAGGGAGGGCTACTTCGTATTTCTACTTTCTGATTATGTGCCTGAATCAGCTTTTCAAAGTTTGTGAAGGAAGTTATAAATAACTGCAATTTGTCAGGGTTTGTGAGAAATGTTATAAATAACTGCTAAATTAATTTTAATACAAGTTTCAAAATAACTTATTTCAGCTAGGGTGAACATGTATGCATGCACACATTTGTTTGGTTGATAGACTTCTGAAAGCCCTATATCTTCAGAAATTTAGTCATTAAAAGAGGGTGTTTTCCAGAATGAGGGAATTGCAAGAAAGTGCTGGGTAAAAATATTTCTGCATGATTCACAATTCTAAATTTAGCAGCATTTTTTCCATTCCCTTTCACATACCAAGGCTTTGAACAATTACAGAAGATGGTAACACTAAGTTATTAGTTAATGAAATCAAAGCTTACCTGTATCCTTCTACATAAATATTCATTATTGGACATTTTATTGTGGAGCACTAAGAAAAATTAGTCTTTTAAAATTATAAGAGATACGGTATGGTTATCAGTATCTCTGTACTCATTAATTTGTCTTCTGATTGAACATAACAAATATATCTTTCTGCAGGTTCAGCAGCAAGTCCATCCCAACCTTTCAGCCAAGGAAGATTCCCTCTTTTACATCGAGGAACTAATTCTTCAACTGTTAAATAAGTTATGCATTGCTCAGCCACGGACATTTCAAGATGTGGAGGTATGAATGCAGTACATGTGGGGGCGGGGAAAGCAGGTGTTTCCTCACAAAACAATGCTAGTATAAAAAGAGGAACTGAAAAATTCAACAAATTAAATCATGCAATGGAGAGAGTATTACTTCTCTAAACTAATAACGTAGATCATGAAATATGGAGAATTTTAAAATTGGTATGTGGATATACTGATCAATATTATCTGGTATAAGCTATTGTACATAATATAAAACCAACAAAATGTTATTTTTAGAGAGATAGTTTAGAGAGTTAGTTTACTGACAGTAGACCTTTAAAGGAAGTCCTTGACTTATGACCACAATTGAAGACAGTTGTTAAGTGAATTTTGCCCCATTTTACAACTTTTCTTGCCACAGTTGTTAAGTGAATCGCTGCAGTTGTCATGTTAGTAATACAGTAGTTAAGTGAATCTGGCTTTCCCATGGACTTTGCTTGTCAGAAGGTGACAAAAGGTGATCACATGACCCTGGGACACTGCAACCTTCATAAATACATGCCGGTTGCCAAGCGTCTGAATGTTGATCATTTGGCCATAGGGGTGCTGAAATGGTTGTAAATGTGAAAAACGGTTATAAGTTGTTGTGCTGTTGTAACATTGAATGGTCACTAAATGGATGGTTCATTCTGTGAGTGTTCAAAATTGGTGCTGAACAAAGGGAGTTTTGATTGATGCCCAAAGTTATAGCTGTTACAGTGCCCCCTCGGTCACATGATTAAAATTTGGCACTTAGTAGTGTTCCTGCCCTTACAATTGCAGGGACACTGCAACTTCCCCTCAGCTACCTATCTCTTAATCTTCCACCCACCCACCAGTTCACAAAAAGCTGCTATGGTCCTGGTGGGTTCATCCTGCTCACTGGCTACTTCTCCCAACCTCACCAGGGTTCTCTTTCCTCCACCCCATGGCCCTCTCCCAGCCCACCACAGCCAGAAGACCCAGGCCCTCTCCTTGCCCCCATTATACCCGCCTCCTTAATTACAGAAAAAGGCAAAGGTAAGTGGACCTGGGCATGATGGGGCAAGAAGAGGGCCTGGCCCTCCCAGCCCTGGCAACTTTCATGTGCTGGTGGGTGCTGAACCTCCCAGGGCCTGTCCCATCGCCTGAGGGACCGCTGTAGAATTGCTGCATGGCTGTTGTTTGGAAGGGAAAAGAATACTGAGAGAAATAAATGATATACTCTAGCAAAATTTAAAGAAAGAAGTCTGGCTCTCTTTTTTTATTGAGAATTTGACAGCTGGGTTTTTTTGCACTTGGATAGGAGCGTGTTCAAAAGACATTTCCTCATCCAATTGACAAGTGGGCAATCGCAGATGCACAGTCAGCTATTGAGAAGCGAAAACGAAGAAATCCTCTCCTCCTGCCGGTGGACAAAATACATCCTTTATTAAAGGTATACTGGGACAAAAATATTGGTGATTTAATATGACATTTTTAATCTGCTAAATTTAATAGTTTCCTCTCCTGTCCTTCACTAAGACACTCTTCCCTGAAAAATTTGAAGTAATTGTGAAATAGCAGAATATAACTAGACATGCAGAAAAATATTCCATTTCTTGAAAGAAAAGTGTGTGTCCTGTGGTTAGAAAAGGGGAAAAGGTTCAAGCAGAGAAAGAAATACCATTTTTAGTTGTGGGTAAAAAGAAACCCAGAATGGCACCAGCCTCACGATAGTATGTGGAATCTTATACATGGAGGTTATACTTCTCTTTTTGGAGGCTTGTGTGTGTTCTGCAGGATCATTGACTCCAAGTTAAAGTGCGTATCCTTTACACCCTTTCCATCATGAAGTAACATTGGGGGTGGGGGGCAAGTGTCATCAAATGAACTTGTGTGATGTCTGAATATTTCCCCTCAAAAAAGATTATCATTTGCACAATAGTTTGCAAGAATTTCTCTTAAAACTGCCAAAATTACAAAGGATTTGGGTGGATTTGAGGAGGGAATCAGAGACATCTTTTTCAGGTATCTCATGTTGTGTTGCCTTGCATGTAAGTATCCTTGTGGTACCCAGCTATCTGACTTTGCTCAGATAAAAGCATAATAAATGGGATTTTATACATACTCTTTTGTGTTAATTTTCAGGAGGTTCTTGGTTATAAAATAGATTATCACATGTCTCTTTACATTGTGGCTGTTCTGGAATACATCTCTGCTGACATCTTAAAATTGGCTGGCAATTATGTTTTCAACATACGACATTTTGAGATTTCCCAACAGGACATTAAAGTATCCATGTGTGCTGATAAGGTGAGGTTCCATGGAAATCCCAAATTTATGTAAATATTTCAGCTCAATTATATAGTTGTTGGGTATTCTTCTTGCTATTTCATCTTTCCATAAATGCTATCTTTGTTATAGAGCAGCTTTAAATTACATTTCTGTGTCAATAACATGTACTCAAAGAAATTATGACACTTCTCTCAAAAATTTGTATTATTAATTTATAAGTCAATAAAATATTGAATTCGATAATTTTTCAAAAAGGCCATAACTTCATATTGGGTTATAAAATATTTGCTCATGTGTAAAATATGGCATCTCTTCTCTATTTAGGTGTTAATGGATATGTTTGATCAAGATGACATTGGTTTGATTTCCTTATGTGAGGAAGAGCCTTCTTCTTCTGGTGAACTTAATTACTATGATCTTGTCAGGACCGAAATTGCAGATGAAAGACAGTATCTGCGGGAGCTAAATTTGATCATAAAAGTATTTCGAGAAGCTTTTCTATCTAACAAAAAGCTGTTCATGCCCAATGTAAGTCAGTCCTTTGCCAAATTGGCCCTTTGTTGTGATACAATGTGTGCTTTGAAATAAATTTAATTATGGTAAAAACTCCCCCCTCTTGAAATCTTATTTTAATGAGCAACAGGTAACTAAAAATCTGTTTTATTGCATGTTAGTTTTCTAGTTTCTCTTTTTAAAAAAGTGTTATTTTTCAAAAATGCAAACAAATTCTTTCTTCAGGGAATCAAAATGAATTACCTTATTCTGATGCAGCAATTAAAATAAATCATAAATGCATACAAATTGCAATTGACATCTTGCCACATACTGTTACAAATGCAATTCTTTGAAAGGTATTTGGAGACTTGATAGCACAATACATGGAGAAGTTCAGCTCTATGAATGCTTCCCATTCAAAAGAGCAGGACCTCTTATGTAAAATGCCACTTTTTCCATAAACGTCTGTTTAAAGAACAGTAGCTGAGGCAAGCATTTTATAACAGATCAGAAGTTTGTGTAGAAAAAGAGACTATATAAAATAATTCATCAAGTCTAAAATTCTTTAGATTTGACTTACCAACATTCAAATACCTGTACTTCAACTCCCAGAATTCTCCAGCCAATTCTGGGAGTTGACGTTCAGACATCTTAATGTTGCTAAAATTGAGAAACACTGGTCTAAAATGATACAAAATCTTCCTTAATCTTTTGGTTTAATTTAAACTATTGTATCAATTTTTAATCAAATAGCAGAATATTTAAAACAAATGCAAAAAGATACACATTCAGAATGGATTTTCTTTTCCTCAGGATATTGACATGATATTCAGCAACATCACAGATATCCATGAATTGACAGTGAAGCTCTTGGGATTAATTGAGGACACAGTTGAAATGACTGATGAAAGTAGTCCTCATCCCCTGGTTGGCAGTTGTTTTGAAGATCTAGCAGAAGTGAGTTAGCAGTGCTGTTCCATTTATTATTCAGTGGGGCATGACTAATTCAGATTTTTCGGGGGGTTTAAGAATGAATTTCTTCTGCTATGGAGGATTACTCTGTTTCCCTCTCTACCTACAATTACATAATTAGCCTATTAAAGTGCAGGCATATAATACATTTATTATAAACCTTTTTTTATAACTCGGAATACAGACTTGAAGAATATACATGGTGGGCAAACCTAAAAAGTCTTTTTCTTTGAAAGCCTACTTATTCATTATGAGTTCCTCCAGTGTTTGTCTGAATTTAAAATTACAAAGTTAATGATACAATATCTTAAATGGGAAAAGTACTAATTCAGTTATCATGTTTTGTCAGCTTATTAGCAATTAAAGAATGTAAAAGTTATGCTTTAATAATTAGTAAGTTACTGTAATGGTTTCTTTTGTCACACGTGATGACAAAATATTCTTGCAGAAAACAATGATGAAATGACTTGTACTCTTTCTGAAGTACTGGTTTGTTGCAGAATATATCATACAGTATGTGGTCATAACTTCCTTTTCTGTAATTTATTAGAAGATACTAATAGTTTGCCTTTCTAGTTCAAAAGTCTTTGCTGATTTAATCATTTTCTTAAAACTATGATATGTAGAGCAGTTCTTTGGAAAGCTTGTTGATATCCTCTAAAAGATATTTTCAGGCTTAATTAAACACAAGATCAATTAAACATAAATATTATCTTTAAGAACAACCAGATCTTGATACAATTGGATATAACTCAGTTTTGGAATAATATTAAAACATGGTTTGTTTATAAAAATGCCTTTGCACTGCCCTTCTTTCTTCCCTTTAACACATGAATTCATTTCTCCATTTCCTAGTTTTCAGTAACTGGAATTTTCTGATATTTAATGGCTTGTTTCTAAAAATAATTTGATGAATTTTCCAACTCTGATTTGTCAATTCACACTTAGCTAATGGAAAAACAGGAACTAAATAGGAGAACTGCTGGACTATGTAATTGTTGTATATCAAGTACATCACTTGCATAGTCATTTTGATTTCTAAACTATAGCATGTTGTTAAGATGAACTGATATGTATGCTGGGTGTTTGAAATTATCACTGGATTCATTTTCAGATGAAAAATTTCTAGTTATTTGTGTTCTATGTACTATACAGTTGTATATTGTTTAAATGTGTTTGGATAAAGTTATCCATCCTATATTGGTCCAATACCTGTACTGAATGATGTTTAGATGATTTAGATAACCTTCTTTAAAAAAAAATTATCTATTGAAAAATTAGTGACATCTAATTTGAATGGCACTTCATTATCTAAGTTGGATAGATGATACTCCATTAAATATGTAAAAGTAGAACTCTTCTCTGACAGTAGTTTCTCTAAATCACATATTTTACAATGCTTATTCTATTTTTCTAGGAACAAGCCTTTGACCCATATGAAACCTTATCGCAGGAAATCCTTTCACCACAATATCAAGAACATTTTAATAATGTAATGGCTAAACCTGCTGTGGCCTTACACTTCCAGGTATATATACAGATTTGAAAGTTCTAATATAAAAATAAAACAGAAAAGATCTCCATCTCATATGTTAGCAATCTTGATAGAATAATTTAAATTGTAGAATCTGGATATTGTTGAATTCCAACCCTTATCATTTCCCACCTGTATTGCTAGGATTGTAAATTTGCAACATTGGGAGGTCAAAACTGTAGATGGACAGAAGCAGCGGTGGGTTGCTCCCGGTTCGGCGAACCGGTGGCGGCGGCAGGAGGCTCTGGCCACCCGCCTGGGACGCTTCTGTGCATGCGCAGAAGCGTTGCGTGCATGAGCACGCGCCCATGCGCATGAGCGAACCGGTAGCGACGGGATTTACAACCCACTACTGGACAGAAGTATTCTTTTTGGAGAGTAGTGGCTTTCTCCTTATAACCGTGCCATGTACACCAATGTTGTTTAGTGTTGTCCTGATGATGGTTTCATAAACCCTGGCATTTGCCATTGGAAGAGAGGTTTTTAGTTCCTTAGATATTACCTGGGTTCTTTGAGACCTCATGTACTATTAAATACCTTGTTCAGTGTGATCTTGTTCAATCACTCCTAGGAAGGGTAAAAATAGCATTAAATTGCCCCCATATGTACACAATCTGCCTGACAGCAGACTTTGTAAATAGTTTTATAACCTTTTCCTGCCTTGTGAGCAACTGTTTTTCAGATGTACTCAGAAACCTCCTTTGTTCAAGCCTTGACACGCTTCCACATACCTGCTTTGTAAAGATCAGATTTGATAGTGAATTCCCAGAATTCTGTTCTTTAAGGCAGAACCACCCACAGTCATGCCTGATTATCATTCTATTGATTGAAACATCTGATTCTAATTTCCCCTTTAAATGAACTCATAATCCTAGAGGTTCATATATGTTGCCACATGCATATATGTAGCTTTGGATCATTTTCCTCAATAAATAAACAAGTATAATATTTTTGACTCATTAATTTAATTGGGTCCTCTTTGTTCTAGGATAAAGCTAATGTGGAAAATATACGTTTTAAGGAATATTTATGCAGAAATATTGAACATTCAAAAGGATTAACAAACTTTTAAGCACCATCATTTACACAGACATAATACAAAAAATTAGCCATATAACTTTCCACCTCTTGTTTTCTGGATTTCAGCTCTTCTGTTTAATAAAGTCTTATAAGAATTTTTGAAAGCTTGCAATTAATAATTTTCATTGGTCTAATAAAGATTTTTTTTCCTTCCTTCAGTTGAAGATTGCCTACTGTATACTGCCATATAGCTGCTTTGGCTATGGGTATAGAATATCTATGATTTATAAAGTTCATGGTCTTCAATGGGCTATATTGTTTTCTCAAGTGTGGTATTGTCTGACAAGCAAACATTTGCTGTCCATAACTTACCATGATTCTTTAGTTAAGATCACAATGATTGAATTGGTCTTTACAGTTTATTTATATATCTGTCACTGAACTAAGTTCTTTCCTCAGACAATGAGTATTCCATAGAATCTCTAGAGTAGCGGTCCCAAAGCTTTGTGGCACTCACACAAGTGAAGATGGAAGCCCTTTGGGGCACCGCTTGCACGAGTGGAGCTGCGCGCACGCACTGGCCCGCCTCTCGTGTGGCCCGGTTCCGAATAGGCAACAGCCCTCCTACAGGCTTCTCCATGCCAAAAGCTTTTGCAAAGGGATGGAAGGCCTGAAGCAGTGCGAGATTATTCCCCTCAAAGACTTTCATCCATTAGCAAAAGAAGAAGAGAAGAGAAGCCTTTGGGGGCGCGGTCTCATGCGTCTTCAGACTCATTGAGGCTGCCCAACACTCCAAAAGTGTATTTGGTGTCCTGCGCAGGCAGCCTTGGTGAGTCAGCGAAGCTGAGCAGGGCGTGCTCGTGACACTCAGCCTCTGCTCTCACCACTCTCCTTTTGGAGCACTGGGAGTAGGCAGCTTGGCAGCCCGACTGGGGTGAGAGAGGGGAACTGGGCTGCGCGAGCAGCGGGCTGGCGCACATGGATGCATGTGTAGCTCCATTCACACAAGAGAGAAAAGCCTTTTGGGCGTTGCATGCGCAAGTGGAGCTGCATGCGCACACCATCCTGCCTCTTGCACAACCCAGTTCCAAATAGGCCATGGCCCGGTAATGGGCCACGGCCCGGGGGTTGGGGACCCCTGTTCTAGAGAGACTTTAGAGATGACAAAATGTGGGTAATCTGTGGTTTGAAAGGTTGAGTTTGTTGAAATGTTCATAAAACCTTCCTCCCATCCTACTAGATTCAATAAATTATCCTAAAGGCTTTTAATGTTAGGATAGCTATAGGGAGGGTGTTTATCTATCTATCTATCTATCTATCTATCTATCTATCTATCTATCTATCTATCTATCTATCTATCTATCTATCTATCTATCTATCTATCTTTCTATCTTTCTTTTTCACAAAACATGTACAGTATGTCATCCTGTCATAGCTTCTAGGCAACTCACAGTATAATTTTGAATGTCTTTTTTATTATTATTTATTTATTATTTATTAAATTTGTATGCCGCCCAACTCCCAAGGGACTCTGGGCAGCTTGTCTTGTCTCTTCTTCCCATGACAATCATTGAAACCAGACTTACTTTTTTTTCCTTCAGTCAATTGCTGATGGCTTTAAAGAAGCAGTACTATATGTCCTACCACGTCTCATGTTAGTTCCTGTTTATCACTGTCTCCACTATTTTGAATTGCTTCAGGTGAGAAATGCTGTTTAAAATAAAAGTAAATTCCATATACAAGATAAATGTGCAAATATACTAAATCTGGATTAAATAAAAATGTTGCATCTGTTTCATACACCAAATTTGGTCATTTAAATATGTAAACTATTTACTATTATTGTTGTTTTGTATACTTTTTCATTTTAGCTTGACTAGTGTTTGTACTGGAGTTTAAAAAATAAAATGTGGATTTACAGTATCTGCCAGCAATACATTAAAAAGACAATTATGTTTTATTAGCATGAGTTAATAATATACCCAGCTGATAGATGAGTTTTTCCCAGCTTAGTGCTTTCCAAATCTATTGTTCTGTAGATTGTATCAGTTAAAGACTAACACCTCTTGGAAGCACCAGATTCAGGTGTGTTGAAGGTTCATTAGACTATCCTGTGTACAGGCCCCATTGGAAAAAAATTCAACTTGCACAAAGACAATAGAATCCTTCGGGAGTTGGGCGGCATAGAAATACAATTAATAAATAAATAAATAAGGTGAACATTTCTAAGACTTTGAACAGTTATCTATTTTGTGTAACAGCTATGAGATATTCTTCCATAATCAAAATATAAATATACACAACTTGCATAATGTTAGGGGTAAATACATTTAAGGCAATCAACCATGAGTGGGTAAGCAGTTGGTGGTCCATTGATAGTCATTTGACAATATTGAAGGAAGTAGAAGACCTTTATATTGCATGGGTCAGGAGGAGGACTGAGACGATATCTACAGACCCCTCACATCCTGGACATAAATTGCTTCAACTCCTCCCTTCAGGATGGCACTACAATGCACTGCATGCCAAAACAACTAATCACAGGGACAGTTATTTACCTCACGCTGTCAGTCTGCTAAACACCTAATTCTCATAGTGTTATCTAATGTCTGTGTATATTTACCCATATAGTATGGCTGTAGTATTATCATTTATCCTTCTTAATATCTTTTTTACTCCGCCCTCTTATTGGTATTGCGACGATGATGATTCTGTTGCTTTGCATGTATCGGTACACGGAGAGCTATTGTACCAGAGACAAATTCCTTGTGTGTCTCATCACACTTGGCTAATAAAGTATTCTATTCTATTCTAATTACCTGGTGCTTCTTAGTTGCTTCAATTTTTACAAAGAATGTTGTCTAAATGATCCAGGATGATATGTCACACATTATGTAAGAGAGCAGATTCATAACAATATTAAATGCAAAATATTTATGACTACTGTAAGAAATCTTGCTCTTCCTGTTTCAAAACATGTCAGTGCACCAATCAGATTGAATTTTAAATTCCCTCGAATGGAGTGAAGGGTTACTATGTAATTCACTTTCTTGTTGCTTCCTGATTTAAAGAAAATAAATCAGTATATAATAGATATATACAGATATGTAATAAGAATAAATTAGTACACAATGTCAGTCAGGTCTAAGAGAAATATGAACAAGGCCTTAATAATTAGAATATAAATTTAGCATTACTCAGAACTATTTGTTTTCATTAAAAGTGTGCAAAATGTTTTGTTCTGAAATGCTTGGAGCATGAAACTTCATGATGTTTCCATATTTCAAGATTTCTGAAATAGTTTCAAGGTTGAAATGTTCCTAAAATGTTTATATCAGCTTTTTTTGTGTTGAAAACTTTTGAAGTGAAACATTTTCTACATCCTTAACTTCTCATTATTGTAGCTACCTTAAAATCTTATTTCCCTTTCAGTATTGTAATTGAAAATGAACTTGTAATGTGTGCAGGAGAAAGTGTCCAACATTTGACATTCAAAGATTGCTCTTTATCATTGCTGCTCAAAATTTAAATATAGAATTAGAAAAACCCATTATATGTCTTTTGTCAGATGTCCTGCTCTGATATCCAATAACGATGCTTTTTAATTTATGCTTATCCATGAAAACATAGCAAAAAGTGACTTGCAACTCTGTTTGGTAATATATTCTGACTGCTATTTCAGTTATGCTTTTAGAAAATTTTTAAGAAGTTGTAAGTATCAAAAGGATGAATTATTTGTATGTGCAACTGCCTGAAATAAACACAGACTTTTATGTTTGGACTAATCATTTTTGTTCACTTGAATTGCTAAAATAATTGTTTTGTTCAGTGTGCATGGAAATGTATTCTTAGGTTGTATACAATTTGTATTTTGGTTACTCAGATATTTCTATAAATTCTTCTCTCCTAAATGAACTCCGCATAAAATTGAAATATTTGTTCTTTTCAGCAACTTCAAGAATGCAGTGAAGATGAAGAAGACTGTGAATGTTTAAAACAAGCCATCACAGCTCTCCTGAATCTCCAATGTAGTATGGAGCGCATTTATAACAAACATTCACCTAGACGTCGGCCTGGGTAAGAAAATTAGTCATGGCATTGTTCTAGCTGCGGTTTAAAGTCTTTAGGAACATTAGCAAATATGTTGACATTTGAAGATAAAGGCAGATAATGTCACAGGAATTAATGCATGAGTCAGCATCTTGACACTTTCTTTTCCTTCTGTTAAGGCCTTTTTACACATTTTGTTTTAAAAGTAAGCATATCTGCTTTGCACAGACTACAGCTGGTAACTGCCAAGTTTAATCTAATAAACTATACTTTTAGGGAGCCTGTGTCTTGGTTCTACAACCGCCAAATAAGAAGCAAGCATCTGGCCATTAAAAAAATGAATGAGATCCAGAAAAACATTGATGGTTGGGAAGGCAAAGATATTGGTCAGTGCTGTAATGAATTTATAATGGAAGGCACACTGGCAAGAGTAGGAGCCAAGCATGAACGACATGTATTTCTCTTTGATGGTTTAATGATCGGCTGCAAAGCCAACCATGGTCAGTCACGACTTCCGGGTTATAGCAACGCAGAATATCGACTCAAAGAAAAGATTATTATGAGGAAAGTCCATATAGTTGATAAAGATGACACTTGTGAATACAAAAATGCCTTTGAGCTGGTGCCTAAGGATGAGAACAGCTTTATCTTTGCTGCCAAGTCTGCTGAAGAGAAGAACAACTGGATGGCAGCCCTGATTTCCCTCCAGTATCGCAGCACCCTGGACCGAATGTTGGATGCCGTACTATTGCAAGAAGAGAATGAGCAGCCCCTGCGACTCCCTAGTCCAAGCATCTATCATTTTGCAGTGGAAGACTCTGAGGAGAACATGGTTTTTGAGGACAATCTTCAGAGCAGGAATGGGATTCCGATCATCAAAGGTGGAACTGTGGTGAAACTCATTGAAAGACTAACTTATCACATGTATGCAGGTATCTGGATTTCCAATATGTTTTCACATTATTGACTTATGGGAGTTATGACTTATGAAATACTTAATTTGGAATTGTGCTTGCCTTTCTAGATCCTAATTTTGTACGTACTTTCCTTACCACATATCGCTCCTTTTGTAAGCCGCAAGAGCTGCTAAGTTTGTTGATAGAAAGGTAAATAAAAAATCTTCCCAATTCCTTTGTGATGTATTTTGATCTCATAATAACAATAATAAAATCACCATATTGGTAAGCTATTGTAATAATTTAAATGTTGGCACATTTATTTTTGAACAATCTATTTTAATGGCATTTCCTATCTCTTTTCCAGAATTCACTACATACTTAATTATATAAAGCTTTTAGAAAGGTTTATGTGGTTTGGCAATATAAAGCTGAAACAGTTTGGATTCAGTTAAAAAAAGATCATGAAGAAAGTCTGCTGCACAAAGATTTCTTTCCTTTCTTTCATTGCATTAATGCTTGGATAATTGGTGGTATACTACTAGTAATTATTTAAGTCCTGGTGGAACAACTAGAGCAAATATTACATGCAGCACATAGCATAAGTTGTAAAAATGTGACAACAGTTTTCATAGTGTTTTGCCCAAGCAGAATACAAGTTTGGAATTTGATACTAGGGTGAAAGGATTAAAATGGATTTTCAGAAACAATACAAATTCAGAATTACAGTATTGCATACAATCCATTGGAAAGATGAAGCATCAAATGTTGACATGTAACCTAAATTTTGACTTTCTTAGAATCCTTTAGTTCATTTGTTTGGTTTGCAAACTTCCTGACTATGAAGAAAAGACTAGAAAAACAGGTCAAAAGAAACTCAATCTGAATTTGAAAATTGTTACGTTTTATAACAAAACTGTTTTGTGAGAAAAATGATTGAATTGCCAACATTCAAGCTCAGTCCAATGACAAAGAAATTACTCTTCTGTAATTGGCAGCTGCATTCCATTTGTATATTACACGGCTGATTAGGCTTCCATTACAATAGAAAAATCAGTAGTGACCAAAAATAGCATGTCCACTATTAGTCTTACAGCTGAATCCTGCTGATGTACAAAATGGGCCCCAAATCAAAATTATTGAAGATAATTTGAACTCTTTGAAAAGAGATAGAAATACTTTATTTGATACTTGCTGCTGATACAGAAATATTAAAATGAATTGGATTAATGAATACATAGATCCTCAACAATGTAAAGAATGCAATATTTAAAAAGAGTTAATATCAAACGTTTTAAAAGCATTCTGAATTTTTAATACTGATGACTAAGATCTTGATATCAGATGTTGGATGCCAGAGAGTTACAGATCTACTAGCTGTATTTTATATATCTGTTTTGTTATATTGATTAGAACACTATAAACCACTGAGAGTCTTATTGAATAAATATAACAAAAATAAATGAAGAAATTATTCTTATTCCTTGTTCCAGTTATCATCACAAATGTGTTTCCAAATCTTTTTCTTTTCTTTGTATTCTGGATCTGCTGTGATTATGTTCCAACTTCTTTTGTCTTTATTAGATTTGAAATCCCTGAACCCGAACCAACCGAAGCCGATAGGCTGGCAATAGAGAAAGGAGAACAACCAATCAGTGCAGACCTTAAACGATTTCGCAAGGAATATGTCCAGCCAGTACAACTCAGGTTTGAGCTTTTATCTCCTTTATGTTTTTAACTGCATTATCAAGTGGGGGAACACACCGAGGTGATCAGTTCACATGAGAAACATAAAGTTCTCTTTGCTTGAAAAGAAGTTCTTTATATGAAAATGAGAGACTCTGAAAGCTTATCTAGAGTTTATATTCTGGCTTTTTTAAATATAATTTTTATTGGTAAGATTGAAATTAAAATAAAAAGATATGAAGCTTGTGAATACAATTTAAACAATTCAGATTATATATGAGAACCAATTTGGCGTTGTGGTTAAGACACCAGGCTTTAAACTGTGAAACTGTGAATTCTAGTCCTGCCTTAGGCACAGAACCAGTTTACAAAGCTGTAAAATATTTAAAGATGAAATATCTAAAAAGATATTTCGAGAGAAGGGCAGCTATATAAATTTCAAAAATAAATATCTGCCATTGTATGATACTAGAACATTTATGAAGACATAGTGAGGGAGAAAAGAACTATACCACAAACAGTATACTACAGTGGTATTATTTTCATTTATTTTGTCAAAGATCTGGTTGTAGTAAGTTATCCCTGTGCCTAAGTATGTCTCAGAATAGATTTATTCTGGGAAGTTTGCAATGTTGCATTTTTATAGTTCCAACAATTCAAACAAAACTATGATTTGTTATGATTTGTTATCATAGTAAGCTCCGTCCTTCTTTTTTTCAATTGAGGAAACTGTTTCAGATGTCATCTCACTTAAGTATATCTGTTTTACTATCAGTTAGCAAATCTCGGCTTCTGTTTGTGAAAATTAAAAATAGTAAAAAACAATATATCTTTTCTTTCTTTTTTTCCCCTTAAGGGTATTGAATGTGTTTCGGCACTGGGTAGAACATCATTTTTATGACTTTGAGAGAGACCAAGAGTTACTCAGTAGACTGGAGACGTTTATTTCCACTGTAAGAGGTATACAATTTTAGTTGATAATTTTCTTTAAATGTGAGCACTCTGCATTATTTCACAGTTATTTCCTAAGTCTTTAGGAAATAAGTCTTTAGCTTTTTACAGTTCCTGAGTGTTCTTTTGATTTGCACTTATTCATGGATTAGAAGACAATGGTAGTTCCAGTTACTATGAGACAATGTTATTATATCAATTTCCTTTTTCTGTTTACAAAAAAGGCATTACATAACTGTTCTGAATGCTTCTGCTTTTGTGCCTTGCTTCTTCCATTAAAAATTAGAGTGTGAATAACATTTCTTATCCTAATTTCATGCATTTTTAGGAAACCTGTGTTCATTATTACATGAAATGAGAAGAGCGTGCTTAAATCATTCATGCTTCCATATAGATAAATAAATGTAAAATCAAACATGCCATTTTATGTAGAATATCTAATATTGTAATAAAGCAGTTCTGATATGTGAATGTCTGCTGAAAGATTGTTTAAATGAGCTTCGCTTATAGCCTTAAATTTAAACTTTTTTCCATTAGAATAAAAAAGATATTACATTTGATTTGGAGAACAACTACAGTCATGTAGTACCATCCAGTTCCAGTATTTGCTATAATTTCTGGCATGTCTAGGGCTGTTAAATGCAGTTTGGGATTAGAATTCTTTAATTTTTTGTCATAATTCTATCATAATTTTCCTGAACAAAATTTTGTTGTTGAACAGGATTTCCATGGGAGGGATGTTTTATAAAATAAGAAATTATGTACTTTGAGTTTAGATTGTCCGTAGTATCTTTACTTAGCTCAGAAATTCATCTGCTAAAGAGCTTGGGGATTAAATGCTGCCATTCCTAATTATAGTCCTTCATTAATGGTGATGGTTGAGAAGACAGACAAAAAGCAGAATGAAATGTGCAAAATGTAGGCTTTATAGAAAATAAGGCATAGGATATTTCTTTCAATAGCCTACAACTGGCAGAATGCTGCGTTTTTTAGCGCAAATTTAAGTTCAGTGATAGTGATTTCTTCTGATGCGTTTGGGTATTAGCCTGCATATCTCATTGCCCACTATAATGCTAAATTAGAAGACCAGCCTTTAAGGTTTTCCTTACTTTTGCAATTTAAATGCTATTGGCCTGATTTTAAAAATCATATGTATTCTGCTACAGCGTATTAAAACTAATTATCATTACTTAAAAATGGGAAGAACCTAATAATTTATCTCAAATGTCTCCTTTTACACTGCATTTTCAGTGCAGAATACATTTTAAGAAGTGCATACTATGTATTTGCTAAACAATTTATTATCTCAGATTTGATTTATAAAATATTTTCCCCAAATTTGATGTTAATTATTAATACAGGTAGTCCTTGACTTACCGTAATTAAACCCAAAATTTATGTTGCTAAGCAAGACATTTGTTAAGTGAATTTTGTCTCATTTTACTACCTTTCTTGCCACAGTTGTTAAGTGAATCATTGGAGTTGTTAAATTAGTAAAACAGTTAAGTGAATCTTGTTTCCCCATTGATTTTGCTTATCAGAAGATAACAAAAGGTGATCACGTAACCCCGGAACACTGCAAGCATTATAAATATGAATCGGTTGCCAAGCATCTGAATTTTGATCATGTGACCATGGGGATGCTACAATGGTCGCAAGTGTGAAAAATTGTCATAAGTTAGTTTTTTCAGGGCTGTTGTAACTTTGAACAATCTCTAAATGAACTGTTGTAAGTCGAGGACCACCTGTAATGGAAGTTTGTTCTGTTTCACACTTGCTGCATGAAATAGCAGTGAATTTGTGCTGTGTGTCTCTGATATTGAAAGCCTTTATACAATCTACCAGCAATGTCTGATGTGTTTTCCAGGCAAATCCATGAAGAAGTGGGTGGAATCCATTGCAAAGATTATCAGGAGGAAAAAACAAGTTCATGCAAATGGCATAAGCCATAATATAACATTTGAGAGCCCTCCCCCTCCAATTGAGTGGCATATCAGCCGTCAGTTTGAGACATTTGACCTCATGACATTGCATCCCATAGAGATTGCTCGGCAGCTAACTCTCCTGGAATCTGATCTCTACAGGTAGACCACTCCTTTGTTGGGTTGACAACTCCTTCCATTGCATAAGTTAAATAGCAAAAGTGTTCCTTTGTTAATCAAATTCATTGTGTAAAGTCAATTTGAAAAGTACAGTATACTATAGTACAGTATAGAGCACTATCATGATTGCAATACCAATGCTGTCTGGTTTGATATTTATAGTACTATAAGTACTCCTTCAGTAATAAGCTAATGTAACATACTGGGTGAAGTATGTTAGCAATAATAGTAAATCCTGAAGTAAACAGAATAAAACAGAGTTTTTGGTAGTAGAGCATAGATTTTGTGTCTGCAAGTTTTATCATTAATAATTTCTGTTAAAAGGATTTTAGATAGAAGCTTTGAAAAGGAATTCTGTCTGAAGTCTTAGTTCTGTCCATTGGAGTACCTCACAAAGGATGTCCTGAGTACAGTTCCCATTATCCCTTTCATTGACTCATGTTATTGGGCTGATGGGAATTCCAGTCCATCACATCTTGAGAATAAGATTGGAGAAGGCTAAGTCTGATAATCCTGGACCAAAGAGAGCAATGTTTTGATTCATCTTAAGACAGTTTATATGTGAAATCGATCCAGTAGGTCACTAACTCAAAAGTTGTATCTGCAGTCCATTTCCTTCAAAGTAATGTGAAGAAAGATACTGAAGTAACTTTCAGAAGTAAGAGTACTAAGTACTGAGACAATATACTTAACATGCTTTAATTCACCTAAAGTACAATACAGTACTAAATATATTTATAACTGAGTACTTGAACAATATGTTGCTATTTCTAGAAGAAAGTAAAAATAATTTATGTTCAAGCTGTGGATCCAACTCATGTTTACTATTTTCTTCTTTGAGTGATGTAAAAGTCAAACAAATAGGATAGCTACATTTACTATCATTTTAAAAAATGACCACTTGGAATGACAGTTGTATGCCATCATATTGCTTAGCAAGTAAAAAGGGAAGAGCCCATAGTATCTACAGATTATTACACTGTAATTTCACTAAATGAAATGCCTGGAGCACCTTCGGAATTTTCTGTATATTATACTCTTCCTACTGTGCACATTTGCACCTTCCTACACACACAGTTGTTTTGTTTTGTTTTGTTTTGTTTCTGTATCAGGGCTGTCCAGCCTTCAGAACTTGTTGGGAGTGTGTGGACAAAAGAAGATAAAGAAATTAATTCCCCAAACCTACTGAAAATGATTCGGCATACAACAAATCTTACGCTTTGGTTTGAAAAGTGAGTAAAGTCACTTATATCAAGATACACAGTTTTTATCAGCTCATGAGCCAGAATTTGCACAGAATGGTGTGACATAGAGGAGGAACCATGTTTGTCAGGGATTGAAAGGGAATGCCCATTAAATTCACCAACCGTAAACATGCAAAAAAGGAGGGAGCAATTTTGTTGTATCACCCAGTGCATTGGAGACTTAGGGCCACACAATAGTTATTAGTTGACTGTATTTTCTTGTGCCTGATGTAGCTGCTAAGGATGGGGCAGATTTGTAGTGGAAAGTTTGAAGAAAGCTAAAGAAAAAGAAAATAATTCTTTCAGAAATAGGTACTTAATAAATGAATATATGATGGTATTATTCATACAGTACATCTGAATTAATGTTGGGGGAGGGGCAAAATGAGAATATGACAATAGTTTTAAAATAGCATCCAACAAGCCTCTGTACTGTTTTTTTTTTCCTCCTTTTTCTAAATTAGGTGTATAGTAGAAATGGAAAACTTTGAAGAGCGAGTGGCTGTGTTAAGCAGGATTATAGAAATTTTGCAGGTTTTCCAGGACTTAAATAATTTCAATGGAGTTCTTGAAATAGTCAGTGCAATGAATTCTGTCTCCGTGTACAGACTAGACCACACCTTTGAAGTAAGTCTTGGTAACTGACCAATAATCAGAGTGTGAGCAATGATTTTAAACTAGTTTTATACTAATAGCAGCTGCAGTTCAGTACAAATGTGAATAACGTGAGAATTATTTCCCAAACTAAGTGTTTCTGATAATCTGTGTGTTTACACTTAATTTAGAATTTGTAGGATGGATACCAAAGAAGGAGACGACCAAGAAAGACACCAGGTCTTTAAAGCTTAGAAAAGATTTATTAAGAAATAGCCCATAAATATTTACAATGTCAGCAGGTTATGACCTCAATCAGCCAGATGAATCCTAACTGCAGGGAAGGTTAATTTCTCACAAGGAAGCTGGGGAAAAGGGGCAAATCTTACAGTCCTTTCTCTTCCCCCCCCCTCCCCCTCCCCCCCCTTTGGAATCCTCACCTTAGTTCTGGGATAATTAGCAAGGAAAAATCAATGTCTCTGTTTACACTCATTGGAAAGGGGGAGATTACAAGAGAGTAAGCAAGCACACAGTGGGGAATACACTTTGAAAGTATGTGTATTGGTGGCAGCAGGCTTGACATGCTCCTGGCCAGACCACTTAAGAATACAAAAGGAAGCCTTTGGGAGCAAATTGATTAGGATCATGCCCATTTCAGATAGCAGTGCAAGCTGGGTCTGGGTGCTAATTAACTAATCAAGGTTGCAGAGCTGAGGTAACTTGCAAGTAGCATCTTTGCCTGCACACAAAGAAAAGCAGTTTAGGAAGAGATAGCTTATCCAAGCAATCTCTCCTCTGCAAGGAAGGAAATTTTGGGAAGGAGGGAAAGGAATAAGAAAATAGGGGGGGGGGGGAACCAAGCTATGTACAAGACTCTGGGTAAAATAACACTTTCTTTGTTTGTCAACTTTGCATCCTGCCTTTTGTACAGGAACTCAATGCATATATCATATCATATATCATATATCATATCACGTCACATCACAATATAGTATAATAAATCATGATGAGATTTTTTTGGGGGGGGGAATTAAATAAGGTTTCCAATCTGTGATAATGTAAAGTAAATCCTAGCTCAAAGTTCATTGTTCCATTTTATTCTGTGTTTACCAATTATTGAATTATTTTGCAGTATACTTAAAAAAATGTACATTTTACTATTTTATTTTACTACAGCCATTTATTTCTGTCTTTAAAACATGTATTTTAATAACAAAAAAGAGAATATATAGCAACCAAATGATTATGTGTAAGGCATTTGGACAGCAAAGACAAAATACCAAGAAATGATATAGAACAGAGATGTTGTGAAGTTGTTGTGAAGATTGGTCAGCACTGAATATTACAAAGATATATCCTACAATATCAAAATGTGGATTTTTTTTTTCTATCCAATATCAGGCCCTGCAAGAAAGAAAAAAGAAAATTTTAGATGAAGCAGTAGAATTAAGTCAAGATCACTTTAAAAAATATCTCGCTAAACTCAAATCAATCAATCCACCATGTGTGCCTTTCTTTGGTAAGTTACACAACAGAGATGGAAAAAAATGGCTGTTTCTTATATTCCTGTTAATTCATAAATAGTTAAGGAAATTATGACATTCTTTTTAGGGTATTTTGCAGTATCTTTTGAGTGTGCTTTTCTGCTGAATATTTTTCTCTCCTTGATTAATTTTTGTATGAAAACCAAAATGTATTTAGATTTGAGATGATTGCTGAAATGCCCTCAGAGTATGATTCCAAAGAAGTACCATGCTAACTAAATTTATTTAGTATACCATCAAATGCTATTTATTTTTTGCATATTTCAACCCACTTTGGGGGAGGGGATCTAAGGACATAACATATTAGTGGAAGGCATACTAGAAGTTAACAAGGTTATTACTTAATGGTCCAAAATGGTTTAGTGATGTGGCTTCTCTGAGGTTTCACGGAGTTAATTTTGTCAGGAAATTGAGTCATTCTTAAGTTATGGTTGATCCAACAGAAGGTAGTAGTTTTTTTTCATTTGCTGCTATTCGGAGTTGGACAGCAAAACTTTCACTTCCATCTCACCATTCAGAAATGTATCAAAAGTTCTCTCAGGCTTGGGGGAAGTGTGTAGGGTCTTCAGGGGGGAAGGGGAATCTTGGTGTCTTTTTCTAGTGAACAGGCATGGGTACAACTGTATGTCTCACTGTAAAATGTGCTATAAATTGTGTTCATAATGTGTTATTTTACATTCTTACTTGATAGAGGTTGCATGTGACTTATGAGGAATCTTGCCCCTTATTTGTGATTGGTTTTGAAAATTTATTACACAGTGCAACAACCCATGAAAATAGATTGAGTTATTACCTGGATGCAGCAAATAAAAAAATACTTCCCTAAAATTTCTTTGTTGAGTTCTCATAATCTGAAATGTCAACTTCTGCTAGAAGTTCAAAAAGGTAATGCAATACTTAATGTATAGTTACCATTTAAGGCTAATTTTTCTAAAGGAAGCGTCTCATGGTCATAAACAAAAAAGAAGGCATGGATGTGAAGAAGCTAATAGCCTTTTGCCCTTTCTCTCTATTTAGGGATATACTTAACAAATATTCTAAAGACAGAAGAAGGGAATCCTGACTTCCTAAAAAGACAAGGGAAAGGACTGATCAACTTTAGTAAAAGGAGGAAGGTGGCTGAAATCACAGGAGAAATCCAACAGTATCAGAACCAACCTTACTGTTTACGTGTTGAGTCAGACATCCGGGTAATTGGACAGCACTGCAGAGAGAGTTCCATCTGGATTTGATAAGATGACAAATTGTGTTTGGGTACTTTGCTGATAACAGCCATGAGTGTAATGCAGTTGCAAAAAAGACAAATGCTATCCTAGGGTGCATTAATGCAGAAAAAGTGGGCAGATCACCGAAAATTTTCCACACTGCTCTCCCACATTCTGAGCACCATGTTTCATAACAGACTGCAACAAATAGGAGCAAATACAGAGGAGGAAACCCTTGTGAGGAACTGTTAAATTATCTGGATATGTTTAACCCTCAGAAAATAAACTCTGCAGAGATATGATAGCCCCTTCAAAATATCTGAAGGGTCGTCACATCGAAGTGGAAGTAGACATATTTTCTAATGTCTAAAAGGCAGTACTAAAACCAATGTGTTAAAAATACGGGGAAGCAGATTCAGGCTAGATTTCAGAAGAAATTTCCTGATGGTAAGAGCTACCAGCCAGTGGAACAAGCTGCCACATAAATAAGTGGGTTGTCTTTGCTAGAGGTCTTCAAAGGAGGTTGGAGAGTAATTTTTCAGAGGGTTTAAGTGGAGAGTTGTAGAGCTTTCTAAAGTCCCTTCCAATTTGTGATTGTGTATTAGATTTAGCAATAACTCACAGTGTCCAAGTTCTTAGATTTTCTTTATGAAAATATCAGCTTGTACAATTAGATGGGAGTACACTGCAGCCACCATTAAATTGAACTAGCTTTCATATCCTGGACAGGATGTTTGCTTTCAGTTTAAAATGTATAGAAATATAGGTAGTCCTTGACTTACAACCATTTGTTTAACAGCAGTTCAAACTTATGATGGCTTCAGAAAAAGTGATTGAAACCTGTTCTCACATGACTGTTATACTATCCCAGTTCAGGCATTTGGCAGCCTGCTTGTCTTTCTGACAGCTTGCATAACCCTACAGTCACATGATTGTGATTTGCTACCTTCCCAGCTGGTTTTTGACAAAGTCAATTGGAGAAGCTGGGTTTGCTTTATGACTTTATGATTCTCTTAGTGATCACAGTAAAAACGATCATAAAATTGGGTTTTGTCATGTGATACTCGCTTAACGAATGCATTACTTAGTGACCAAAATTCCGATCCCAATTGTGATTGTAAGTTGAGGACTTCCTGTAGAGCTATTTGTCCATTTCACATACACTGTGTGTGTACACATGCAGTCCCATCCATAAATAATCCCAACATTGCTAAGGCTATGTGAGGAAATAAAATATCATACAGTGTAAACTGATTGAGAGCCTAGGAACAAATGTGATTTCTAGAATCTTGCTGGGATGGGGGTGGGGTAGGGAGGTTGGCATATGCTGACCCTTACTGGAACTTTTTGTTATGATACTTTTTTGTTTTTTCAGAGATTCTTTGAAAATTTGAACCCCATGGGAAATTACCCAGAAAAAGAATTCACAGACTATTTATTCAACAAATCTCAGGAGATTGAGCCCCGAAATTGCAAGCAGCCCTCTAGATATGTAAGTATTCAAATAATGTACTAACGTACTGATAGTTCTCAGTTAATGACAGTAATTGAGACTGGAATTTCTGCTACTAAGTGATGCAGATGTGATGCACAAGTTCATTTGACTGCATCTTTTAGAAACAGCAGTCCCAGAACTCTCCATTGCCATCGTTAAGCAATGATCAAGGATCAAGGATCACTGAATCCTAGGTAGCTCGCAAGCAAGATGGCAGGCAGGCAAGGTGTGGTACGAGTGCAACAGGGCAGGGATGGCTACTACCTGGTGGGGGAATGGCCCACGAGGCACATTATGAGCACATCAGGGCCAAGAATAACTAATGCCAGGCAGGAGAGAGTGCACAAATGGCCCACTAGTATGGCGGGGTTGGGGGTTGCCTGCTGCCAGGTAAGCAACTTACTGGAGCGACTTGCGATTCTCCCTGCTGGCTTTCCCATTGACTTTGCTTGTGGGAAGGTTGCAAATAATAAGCACGTGACTACAGAATGCTGCAACATCAGTGCGAGTTGGTTGCCAAGTGCCCACATTGCAATCACGTGACTGTGGCGGTACTGTGGGGGCTGGAAGTTTGAGAACATCAAAAATCTTGTTTAGCACCATCATAACTTCAAACGGTCACTTATCAACAACTGGTTGATAAGTGAAGACTACCTGTATAGGACTCCGTTTGATAGTGTATATATTTAATTTGTAGAAAAAATAATGGTGTGTGCTGAGAGATGTGTGCCGTTTGCAGAGATACTGCTCTTTTCTCAAACCTGGCAAGGTTTCTAGGAAAAGGTATAATAATATCAATGGCTGAGTATTAGCACCACGAAATTACTTTGTAATGTTAAATGGCACTTTACTATGGAGTGTTCTGAATTATTCCACATAATTAATGTAAGCATAATTAATACATTAATCTAAGCCCTCAAAAGATGTTTTGTTTTGTTTTCAGTGGAGAACTGTATTTCAAAGCAAAATGAAAATTTTGCTTCCTTCTCTATCAGAGGAGATATCAAAGGTGTGCAATCAAATGTAGTTTGAAGAGAGGTATTGTTGGAATTAACATTTCATTCTTAAAGCAAAAGATGGCTTAGGAAGGGAAAAAACAATTTTCTTAGTTTAGCATGATTAGTCTTTTTTGCAGTGATTTATTTCCTTGTATTTCTAAACATAAAGCAAACTAGCTTAAAGAAACAAAAGGGGATAAAACTGTGGGATTCTTTTCTTTCTCTTTTAGCCTAGAAAAACCAGCTACTCTCTAAAATCTCCTGGAATAAGGCCAAATGCTGGCAGGCACAGCTCTACATCTGGCACTTTGAGAGGCCATCCAACTCCTCTTGAAAAGGAGCCATATAAGATTAGTTTTAGCAGAATCACTGAAACTGAACAGGAGTCTGCAGCATCGGCACCAACCTCACCAAACATACCATCCACTCCTCCAGTGTCTGCGTCATCAGAAGTCAGTGTATTCATAGACATTGATCTCAATAGCTCCTATGGTAAGTATTCTGAACGACCTTACATTCTCAAATTACAATAAAAGTAAACTAAAATTATCTCTGATATTTGCAGATTTACTGCTCTACCGTATTATGATAAGTCTGGCTTAGAGGGTGAGAGGTGGATGGGAATACTTCTTCTGAAAGATTCTAGTCACTGAGTTAATGTATTTTGAATGCAGTGTTTTTGTCTTTTAGCTTTTGAGACCTAGAACAAGATGTATTTCTTGTATTTATGTCATTTATAACTGAACTCAAGTGTTAATGGCACAATGGAGATAGATGATTTAACCCCCAAATCTTTATGCTCATCATTTCTTTTCTATTCCTTAACTTTTTTGTTAGGTTCATGCAAAACATTTAAACAAAGAGCCCTCTTTGAATCATTAAAGCCACTCCATGTTTTGCAAAGCTCATATGCGGCTTCAGCAGTTCCCATCTGTTATGAATGAGCCTGCAGAGCCCTTTGCGTCACTTTCTTCACATGCCTGGAGATCCAGGCATTTCTGCCATAGCCACTTGAGTCTTGCAAAACACTGTACAGGTAGTCCTTGGATTATGAAGACACTTGGGACCAGAATTTCCATTTTCAGTGTGATTGTAAAACATGACATCATGTGGCTGCATCACTTACTGATGGCAGGCCTGGCACTCCCTGCTGCCCTTGTTAAGCAAAGATCACGGGTCATTAAGCAAGCATCTACTCACAACTTCCTGCTGACTTCCAAAAAACAAAAGGGATGCTGGCAGGAAATTAATCCCTTGGGAGTTGGGCGGCATACAAATTAAATAAATAAATAAATAAATAAATAAATAATAATAATAATAATAATAATAATAATACTAATAATAATAATAATAATAATAATAATAATAATAATAATAATA